>CM061041.1:45452645-45860145 GCA_030762985.1 Adelphocoris suturalis
GGTAGTCCATTATTGCATGAAGGTACTCACTATATACAACCGCATTTTCAGTCCAGAGGTGTCGTTCTGCGTTGGGATGAACTGTGTATTTAATTTGTTGAAACTCTCAAAATAGAAACAATAGTCAACTATATACTCCAGGGAATCCCCCGCGATGACTGGAAACACATGCTAAGAATATTAAAAAAACGGAGTTGATATGAATTAAAACGAATCTAACGATAAGTGGAAAGGGAGAGGAAGACGCCGCAACTATAGTAGGTAGATATAGTTAGCTAGATAAACGTTCTAATCGATTTGTGAACTGGATTCAATCCCAATCAATTATCCGTCCGACTAAATGAGGTTGTTGGGTAACACAACAGCTCCAAGAACTGGGTTGTTTGGAAACGATCCTCAGAAATAAGGCCAAATTACTCTGAGCTCCAAATATTTGCACAAATCTTCTTCGCGCAGGGAAAATAACAATATTTAGGCACTTTTCGTCGAAGTTGAATAAAAACGTCTGCCAAGTTGGGTGTGGCACATCGCTTCCTCGTTTACCTATCATCTTCATCGAATTATCATCAAAATTTAAGCAAACTCAAACGACTAGAGAGTGAAAAGATGGAATTTGCGTTTGCGCATGCGCAGAGTGAAGTATTGAGTCGAAAACGATGAAACTGATAGGGTACCGTCTACCCCCTATTTTTTAATGATTTCGAAAAATTCCATAGCGGAATAGAGAAACCAAGAAACAAAAAATTCGTCAAACAAATTTTTTGTCGTAGCGTGAAACGCCAAAATTGGTCAATTAAGAAACAAAAAATCAGGTATACATACTCGATGTAATTTACGTTCGAGCATGCGAAGAATGAACTGATGAGTAAAACAATGAAACATACGGGACCGTCTACACCCAGCCCGCACATTCCCTAAACATTTCATCCAGATTGTATGAAAAATGTGGAAAATAAGCTTGTTAAAAGGGTTGCATATTGGCACATGCGCAGTAGTTATTGATGCTACAATGATGTTGAAATTTGATCAAAAAAAAAAGAAAGATGATCGAATTGTCATCCTCCAAATATTATCCAAATTTGAGTGAGATCGAACGACTAGGGCGTGAGAAAATGATGCTTGGTAGAATTTACGTTTGCGCATGCGCAGAGTGAGGTGTTGAGTCAATAACGATGAAATTGATAGGAGACCGTCTACCCCCTAGCCTGCACGTTCCCCGAAAACTGTGGAAAATAAGCTACAAGGATTTACGGACACACGACAGACACACACGCACCCACACACACACACACACACACACACACATATACACACACACACCTTTTTTTTTTTTTTTTTTTTTTTTTTTTTTTTTTTTTTTTTTTTTTTTTTTTTTTTTTTTTTTTTTTAGAAACCTCCCCTCAAAGACGGAGGGGGCACGCCATTAAATTGGAAAATAACAAATAAAATAAAAGAAGTGGGGAGGACGCCCAGGTTTACCCGACGCCGGCTCTAGGGATAAGGGAAGTTGCAGGACGAGGAGGAAGAATGGGATGAAAGGAAGTGCCCCTATAGAATGACCACCAGTTCAAGTAAGAACCCCTCAGGACGCGGGTGGTGATACCACGGAGTACTCCTGTAGAGATGCCCAACTCGAGTAACTCCGTGGCGCTTTTCCCGCACCACACCCCGCGCCATGACACGGTCGCGGCAATGACCTTGATGTTACTAGGTGCCACTCCTTTCAGCTCAGATATCGCTTGGCGCAGATCATTTCTATCATATTTACTTTTCTTAGCCCGCCAGGTCTGCTCCATGTCCACGCTGCCACTGACAACCTGGACATCCAGGATTATGGCAGACCCGTCGGGCTTGATCGCAACGATATCTGGCTTCTTGCCCCGGTCACTCGGCATGTGGTATAGTCTCTCCCTTTCGACATCCCAACCGCTAGATGATAAAGCACCTGCTATCTGCTTGGCAACCGCATCGTGACGTAAAATGCGGCCACCGTGAGTACGAGGACACTGCTGCACCACATGATAAAGATTCTCATTTTTACCCCGACAGGCACAGCAAAGGGTGTCTACTGTCCCGCGACTACTCCTCGAACACCTCACCGAGGTGGCTAACGTAGCCACCCGGACGGCGTGAAAATGGCGATAGTCGCGGGCCCCAATGCCCTCTGAAGCCCATTCCACCCACTGGGTTGAAATGGGGGATTCAGAGCACTGTCGGAGTTCTTTACCATCTACTGACTCATGCAGTGCAGCAGCGAACTCAGCAGATGAGCTGGGTTTTGGAGCAGTTGGTGTTGCTCGATCGCACCACAACAACTGCTGCCGGACAAAGTCCAGGTCAGCAGCAGTGCGGGCGACCTCCCAGCTCGAGCCCCTAAGGGCAAGCAGGCGCTGGCGGCGTAAAGATGGGATGCTGGCAGAAAGAGAGACAATACCGAGCCCACCGGCCTTGACCGGTGCGTGGATGTAAGCACTTGGGACACCAGGTGGAAAGCCTAGCCAAGAGCGCACAGCAGAGCGAACTTCACGGTCTAACTCAAGCAGCCTCCCCGCAGTAAGCCTGCCAAAGACTAACCCATAGGTTAGCTTTGGCAGTAAGTACGTGCGAAGGAGGCGCAGCTTCTGCTGTGGCTTCAATGGAGCCTTGGTGACACGAGCTAATGCTCCACCAAGGTCCACACGGCTTGCGGCTATAGTGGCCACACCCATGAAGTCGACCCCAAGGTACCGCCAGACCTCCAACACGGATCGAGCAGGGATGGAAGTTTGTCCTAAAACAAAACACTCCTCATCCACTACCTTCACCTTATGCTGGCGACCCGACGGGACCAAGGAGACCGACCCACACTTAGCTGGGTTTACCACCAAACCACACCTGGCTAGCTGCTCAGCAAATGCGTTGAGGGAGATCTGCAAGCCCTCACGGGTTTCTGCGAGTAGGATGACATCATCAGCAAAAGCTAATGCACCTACTCGCACCCCAGGGGCGAGATCAAACCCTATTTCAGCTGGCAGCTTACCCAAGGCCGTATCCACGACCAGGTTGAAGAGGAGTGGCGACAGAGGATCCCCCTGGCGTACCCCGCGCCCAATAACAACATCCCCTGACATCTCACCTTGTGCCTCGAGGACCGTCACGCCTTCGTGGTACAGACAGGCAACATACTCAATTAAACGAGCAGGTGCCCCGACACCACGAAGACAATCGGTCAGGGCAAAGTGGCTAACTGTATCAAAGGCCTTAGCGACGTCCAGAGCGGCAAGATGGAGCTGCCGTTTCTTGATACGGGCCAGCGAAATGACAGTTTGGAGAACTGTTAGATTCTCCGCTGTGCCATCCGCTGGCCGAAATGCTCTCTGGACGTCACCTATGACACCAGCCACTTGGAGGCGAGATGCCAGAACCTTTTGGAAGTGGCGGAAGACTACCGACGAAATAGAAATTGGACGGTAGCCTCCAGGCCCACTTCCCCCTTTCTTTGGGATGAAAATTGTGCGGGCACGGGTCAACGCTTTCGGGGGTCTTCCAGATAGTAGCAACAGGTTGAGGATGAGCAGCTTAACATTCTTTGGAGCTTTATTCCAGCGTCGGGCGGAAATACCATCGGGTCCAGCAGAAGTGGAGTTTTTGACATGGCACTTATGTGCCTCGTCATGAAGCACCGGTGTGCACATGATGCTGCGTAAGGAGTCCCTGGTGGAAGCTGGGGGTACCACTGGCTCACCAGAGTTGTGGCTGGGAGCACTCATAAGTGGCTCCCAGTAGTCCACAAACTCCTGGAGGGGGGGCATAACTTGTTCTTCCCCAGCTCCCTCCAGTACCTCCGCAGCTGCACGAGCCGGATGCTTCCTCCACAATCTCTGGACACGCTGGTATTCCCGCCTCCTCGCTTGCTTAGCTGCTCTGCGACCTCCACGAGGCACCACATAAGGGGGAACTTCTCCCTGGTGCCTCGCCACGGTCGCTTCCTCAACCTGCGGGAAGATCCTCTGCACATAGGCCGTGACCTCGTCCTCCAAGCCATTTGGCCCCTCAACAGCCCGCCTCGCCAGATCCTGCAGGTAGGCACTCTCATAACCAACAATATTGCCCACCTGCTCCCCGAGCCTCAATACTTCAGTCTTCAAGTCTGAAAGAAGACCGGAGGTCACGGGGGAGGATTGCTGAATGGCGGGCTGTTGTCCCACGTCTGCCGGAGATGCGGGAGAGGCCCCACTGCTATTTGCCAGGATTGCATCCTGGACAAGCTGCTTGTAGTGGGGCCTCAGGCGAAGAGATTGAATGGCAGAAAGCGTGCGCATGGGAAAACGGGCTTGCAAGAAAACATTTATATTGCGTACCCCAATACGCACTGCTTCCGCCTCCTCTGCTGCCATTCGCCGCAAATCCTCAGAAGCATACCTGGGCCGCTCTCGCTCTATATCAATTGCAGCGTTGGCCTGTACAGGATGCTTCTGCCAGACGTGGGCACTGAGGCCCCGCTTGGAACTGAAGGCTCTCTCACAGTGGGCACACTGATGGACATCTCCAGGGGCATTGGAAGAGGAAGAAGGATAGGAAGAAGAGGAGGAAGAAGAGGGAGAGGAAGACCAACGCCCCTGCCTGGGGCGCCCTCGAGCGCCTCCCCTAGAACCCCGCATGCCAATGGGCATGGGGGGGTTATGAGGCTCGGCTGTGTTTGAATCCATAACAAGGGAGACGTAAAAATGGGTCGGGAGACCCGTTGACACGAGCCTCCCCCCAGATCGCCATTGGGTCATTTTGCCACCCTCTGTTCACCCAGAGGGTGCCCGGGTTGCACGACGGGGACGTATGACCTTGACTTGGGTAGGGATTTGAAGGAGCTCCGGAGAGATAAAAACACCAACAGTTACCCTACCCCAGCAACCCAACACACACACACACACACACACATACACACACACACACACACACACACACACACACACACACACACACACAGAATCAAAGTTGTTCAGAATAGTCTAAAACGTAAAATGCGAGTGGAAATTTTGATTTTGGAGACCAAAAATTGTTTTCTCCCGAAAGTGAAAACAATGCTTCCGCTACCTTTAGGTAGACTCGGAAACAATAAAAATTGTCATTCAATGATCTAGAGAGGAGTAAAAACGGACGTTCGAGCCCTCAGAATATACATTTAAACCTAGTTACTCTAGTAATGCGTGCGCTTGGTATGCAAGAGGGCTAACAATAACGAGTTGGAATTAATCAAGTTTTGTATGGATCCCAGAATCAAAATTGGTAAGTCAGAAGTCGCTTTTGTGAAAATTCTAGTTCAGGCAGTGACCGATCTCAGTCTTCAATTAAGCGTGCTACATGGGCGTCTTATAGAAGTGAAGGAGGGCAAAGAAACCCTAGAATCTAGTCTCGAGGCCAATATGCTATCAATATTGGGCATCGTGTCATCAAAAGAGGAGTCTAAACCAGAAAAGCGTACTAAAATCAAACCCCCTGAAAACCGATAACAATGGAACGAGCGAGCACTAACAAACCCTCGGAGTTCCAAGCTGAAATTGAAAACGTACTCGAACCCGTAGCTGAAGGCATAAAAATAACAAACACGAGGAAATTGGGGAACAAAGAACTTTTAATACGTACAACCGATAAACAAGATTTAAATGTTTTTCTTGAATCCACGAAATTTAAAGACATTGGTTTGAGCGTTTTTAGACCTTAAAAACGGTTGCCGAAACTCGCATTGTATGGAGTACAATCAACACTTACTCCAGAAGAAATTAAGCACAGTTTAGTGAAATTGAATGGACTCAAAGATACTGAAGTTAAAGATCAGATACGATTCGTTTTCAAATTCGGAAAGAGGGACCAAATGACCACTAACCATGTGGTAGAGGTTTCACCTGAGCTTTGCAAGAAACTTCTAGGTCTAAAAAAGATCTTCTTAGGGTGTTGTTGTCGAGTTGAGGATTATATCCGCGTTTCTAGGTGTTTTAAATGCAATGGTTTTGGTCACATTGAAAAATTCTGTCATCATCAGCACCAAAACTGTAGTCATTGTGCAGGAAATCATGACGTCAAGGAATGTCCCCCAAAAAATGAACTAGCTGCAAGAAGTTTCAGTTGTCTCCAGGCCATTTGCTAATGACAAGGACTGCCCAAGCAACAGTCAATGCACTTTCCGGACACATAAACAGAACCGACTATGGTATTTGAAGAACTCATACGAAATGACTTTGATCGCCTATCGGACTTTCCTGATGCTGATTTTGAACTGCACCCAAATCCGACCTCAACTACGCAGGTATGACGTTCAAGGCGATGTCGTGAGTAATTTAACTTTAGAGAAAATCTTTTCGTGTTTCACATGAATATTCACAGCTTAAGTAAAAATTTAGACGGCGTATTGAGTTGGCTGGAGGCCGAAAAAGCAAAGCCAGATTGCTCAATTTTCACCGAAACGTTTAGTTATGCTCCTTGCAATGTAATCAATATTCCTGGTTTTACATTATTCCATATGGATAATCCTCAAAATTGTAACGACGGGGTGGAAATCTATGCTATAAAGAAATCCTAAATTGTAAATCCCTGACATTAAACATGACAGGAGCTTCTGGTCCCAGCATTAGCTTCCAACTCGGTTCAGAAGCATACAACATGATTGGTTTCTATAGATACCAATTATTGGTATCTATAGATACCAACTGTTAACAAAATAGGTATCTCTCTTTATTTCCGAACTAAACTCCAACCTTGGAGAACTGAAGTGTAATCATTCTTTCATTTTTGGCGACATCAACCTCGACTTGTTACGTAATAACGAAATTGTTGACAGTTATACCGATTCTTTGTTGTGTCTAGGGTACATTGACCTCATAAATGAACAACCCGTGTTGATGGAACATAAAAAACTGCCATTGATCATATTTTTGCTAAATCCAAAATATTATATCTTAAACCTGCAATAATCAAGAGTAGGTACTAGAACTGATCACAATTCCACCGCTTTAGTGATAACACCCCCAAACTTTAATTTAAATCGCAATAGTCCATATAGGGTGAAGAATGTAATAGATCATGATAAACTAGAAATATATTTCGGTATTAAATTCTAATGGTGTAAACTTTGCAACAACAAAACTTGTACGCATCATAAACTCCTGTGCTTCCGAGGTGACTGACCAAAAACGAATGTCTAATAAAGAAGTTAAATTAACTCCATGGATAACTGAAGGCCTAGCGAAATCTATAAGGATACGAGATAAATTGAAAAAACGTTCGTAACTGAACCCCATGAATCGCCTACTAAAGAAACGATTTAACCGTTATAGGAACTCCATCAAACAATTAATTAGAGCTGCTAAAATAATGTACTATTCTGACAAAATAAAGGAAGCCGAAGGGAACCCACAAAAAATTGGGAAGCCATAAAAAATTCCATTTTTGGCTCCTATCAACAAAAAATTCAGATTGCCCATTGATTCTAGAAATTATTAAAAAACATAACGTCCCAATTTGAAAATCGAGGAAAGTAGCTTGTGATTCGTTGAACACTTTCTTTTCCCACGTGGGAAAGCCAAGGATGTTTTTTGGCTGACTGAAAAATTCAATATTGATCTCCGACGGACAAATACTTCGAATATCACAGCAAACACAGTATTTACCCTTCCACGTATGTCTTAAGAAGACTTGAAGACTATTTTAAGGTCTATGGAAGGTAATTTGTCGCCTGGTGTAGATGGAATTCAACTGAGCATTATTGAGAAGCAGTGACGGATTAATAGAGTGTTGTGGAGTTTTGTGCGTGAGTCCTCTACTGGGAGGACTCCCCCCCCCCCCCCCCCCCAAGGATGTTTTTTTGAAAAATACCTTGAAAACTAGCAGTTAACAAACACAAACACTCTTTAAACTAACACTGACACTGACACTAACACTGACTGTAAACTAACACTTTATATTACATAAAAATTAACATGAAAAACATAATTTTTATTTGCACAAACATTAGCTTGGCTACCAAACGTCCATGGCCATGTACAAAAAATAAAAATAATATAAAATAAAATAAAAAATAAAATGATTAGGTAAAATGATCTTGGATAAAATTGATTAGGTAAGTGGTATGTAATTTTTTTGGTAAAATTATTTCGAAAAATGCAGGGAATGAAACATAAAACGCTGGAGATATAAATCAATACTACAAAATAACTTCAGTCCTCGTGATGTAATATCATTTTTTTCAATGTAATTAAAAAACAAAAACATTTAATATTAAAATACGATTAAATTAAATGAACAAAGAACCTAGGTACATTTTTGACTAAAGATGAAAATATAAATAAAATATTACCTTGTTAAACATTTTTTATCCATTACCTACTGGTAAATGTGAAACAGTGAATAATTCACTTCAATCGAAAATAACTGGTTGCAATCAGTTGAGAAAACACGATTCGTTTCGTTAACAGTAGGAACTGATTATGTATTCTTACCGTTACCGAAAGCGGTAAATGAGAGACAAATACAGTAGGTACCTACCGTAACTTGTTAAATAAGCTGATGAACACAAACTTATCCCTATTAATAAAATTGTATTCCTTAACTGCTGCCTTATGTTTTTTAAAGAAGAAAGATGTTATCTTCCATGCTCGTTTCATGATGGAGCTAAACTCAAACACTAAAAACAACTTTTTCGTGTTTAACCTGAAGTTTGGTTTCTACTGCTGTTCTACTCACGAAAGGGCGACGACGGACGACAGCACGACACGGACTCAGCAGCACCGTTGCCAACCTGCTTTGACGATTTTCCCCTCAAGAACTTCTGGAAATCTCCGAGTTTACCTACAGATTAGTAAAACCGGTACCTACCATCCCAGTTTCCCCACAGTATAAAGTTCCTTCATCTACAGTAACAAACTTGATGGCGCACAGTGTCGAAACACAGGGTCGAACACAGGATCGAAATCCAGGGAGTCTCGGTAGAAAAAATTCCGAAACCACGAAAATCGATAGTAATGAATATTGCGGTTCTATGACCCTAACTAATAGCGGAAGCTAATAGAAATAAGATAAATGGAGAAGAAAAAAATCATTTTGAGGCCTAACAAAATCGGGGAAGGGGGGGGGGGGGGGGGGGGGGGGGGGGTTCATTGATGAAGTTAGCTAAAAATAATAATACGGTGATTTTGGTCTAATGGATGGAAATAAATAAATCAAAATTTGGTTCAAATCGGACCAGCGGTTTCGGAGAAGTAGTGAGCACAAAATGTTGTCCATAAATATATAAATATATATATATATATATATATATATATATATATATATATATATATATATATAAAATTAGAAAATGAATTACTATCGTAAACGTGTTCTACACCCTGTGAAACGCAAAGGAAATGCATCCCCACCCACAAGTGCCACCGCGCCGATGGCTGTAACCATAATACCTCATTTTCTACGAAAATTTGGGTAAAAGTTCGGGTGCGAAACAAATCGGTTACATTAGGGTAGCGCCGTTCATGAAGTAGAAGGATGCTTTGGAGGTTCAGACCTAGCCTATGTTGTGCGCCGAACTCGCTGATCATTTTACGAATGCTCCCGTCAGAATCGGTCCAGCCGTCTATTGGGAACATACAAACAAACTGAGTTTTATATAGATAAGGATTGTCCGTGCGGATAGACAAGTGAATGATCACCGGTAAAACATTGGATGAGCAGTGGATGAAGCATTGGTAGATGCTTCATTTCACTTACCTATATCATAAATTGCTTCCAAGTCTACCTATAGGTAGATAGATCAGTTTTCACTTTTGGGAAATGACAAATTTTTTCTCTCCAAAATCAAAATTTCCCCTAGCATTTTACGTTTTAGTCCATTCTGAAAAATGTTTGCAAGCACCAGTGACCTGTTATTAGGTTTTTTAATGGCTACCTGTTATTTCCGTCTACTGCTGCAGTTACCTTAGCTCTTCCCCCACTGCTTTCTTTTTCTCTAAGCTCTTTGGAGGCTTTTGCGCTTTTGGACATCTGTATGATGATGTCTCCTTTTACAGTTTTTCGTATAGCACCAATCTCTGAGATAGTCTCGGCTGGGTTCACTTCAATCTCTGCTTCAACTTGTTTAAAACTTCTGCGAAAGGCAACTGTTCTGTTGCCTTTATAATCATTGCGTAAGGTCAAAGATTCATCTTCGTAACCCGGCTCAACAACCTGTTCACTTTTTGTTTCTTATCAGAAACCCCTTCTATTTTTATAATTTATTATTATTATTTTAATTTCCTATGGACCCCACCCCCTCCCCAACGCCCTACGTTTGGCCTCCATTTATTTTTTGAGAAGTAGGTAATTCAATATCTTTTCTTCTTTTCCTCCCTCTTGACTTTTGCTGCTTCCTGAATTTTTCTGTGTCAGCAGGCCATCAAGTAGCTCTTCTAGCATGCTAAGACCAAATTTACCAAACCTTACTAATTCTGGCCATTTCCTGGTAGCTGCAACAACTTCGTTTACTCTCCTAGCATCTTGTGTTGGACTTGCCCTTCTTTTCGGGTGAAGTTCGCCCAATCTCCTGCATAATTGCAAGACTTTCACTCTTCATTGCAGCTAAGTCCCTATAGTATAGGGTCCTTCCATCATCTCCTTATTTTCTTCATATATTTTATTTTATTTTATTACTTTTTTTCTTGGTAATATATACATACATATAAATATATATATTTTTTTCCCCAACATCAGCCTTCCACAGGAAGAGAGACAACCACCTCCCACTGCTGTTTTTGGCACGCCCAGAGCGCCCTGAGTATGCAGATGTGCGAAACTGAAACATTCTACATACCTACTCCCTGCAAAGAGAAAACAGCTTAGGCTTAGGGAAGACAGCTGAGGTCAAATACAGGCAATACATTGCGATTATCCAATTGTGTTGTGGTGACCGTAGGCACAGCGTGCACGCCTCTTTTCTTTGGGGGGGGGGGGGGGGGGGGGGGTCCGTTTTTTGTGTAGCCAGTGCAATAGCTCACACTGCTTAGTATACTCTTGAGAGAGACTGCGGTACAATAGGCAGTATGAGCCTGGCGTCCAACTCCACGTTAAAGAACAACATCAAGGCCACAACAACATCCACACCAACCAAAATTGTACTGAGCTGTTATTTTTTGTTAAATTTATTCACCCCATGCGTATCCAATAACCAACACAAACCATGTTTCCGGTGTATTGTGACAGTTCCCGTAATTTCCGAGAGAATGCGCGTTTACCCTTTGCTCAGTGTTGGGTCGAACAGAGGAGGAGGAGGAGGTGGTGGATCATTCTCGAGTAGGGGATAAACCTTGCTTGTTTGATCAGGATGACTATTCCTTAATAGTGGCACATTATCGCTACCATCAACCGGATAAAGAAGCTGTCACATTCCACCCTGTTATTAAATGCGCGGATTTAGTCCCTAGCGTCCAGCCCAGGTACCCTGAATACCGTGGCATTATGAAGCCCGTAATATTGTGTCTCTTGTGGGCAAATCACCAAATAAAGGTTGTTATTAAAACCTACTTGATGTTTATGGGTAACCAAACAAGCTTCCAAAGTGCCAATAAATCAGGAAACGATCATTAAATAGGAATGAGGAATAAAATAACGTGGTACGTACACTGAAAATGAATTTATTACAACTTTTGTCCAGCTTGATGCACTTCTTTGTTAAAATGGTAACATCATAACAAAATTATTCAATGATTTCCTCATCTATTAGGTATCATAAAAAGCTTTCTAAAAACCAGCTTTTCAGTCTAGAAAATGTAGTAGCTTCGACGAAAAATTCCACTGCTTCACCTTCACTTAACCACTCTCGAATAGAAAAATCAGTGAATATGAAACTAATTGTTGAAAATAGTTCATTGTTACAAAAATTGATGTTTTTTTTTTTCTTCATTTTTTATATCATTTTATAAACTACAAATTATTAGTCTATTTTTTATTTCATTAATATTTTGTACATTATGTATCATTAATCTTTGGGGGCGATTTCCAACAGTACTATTAATAGCACCTACATTTTCTTCTATAGGGTAAAATACACAATTACACCGACTCTAATAAAAAAACTGACGTCTCGTTATTATTATTTTAAAATTATTGTTTAATATTGTAGGTAATTCATTTGTTTTTAAACTGAATGGTCGATAGAACGCAAATATGGTGAGGAGGGGGGGGGGGGGGCATTAATAGAGGAATAAACCTAAGAATCGTACAAAAACGGCAATTTTAAAGAATTATTTTTTACATCTTTTAAATAACATAGATAAACATATAAGAGAGATTTAACATGGATGAAAAATATTGGTCACTATACAAAACATATGGGGGTAGCAAAATCTGGAGGGGGGGAAATTAAGTTTCCTAAAAGTTATGTCTGGAGTAAACAAGAAAGAAATTTGTCAAAATTCAAAATCAGTTTTACGTTGCAGTAAAACGAATGTTCAAGCCTAAATTTACATAACTATTACACAAGTGCAGGTATAAATTTAGATTATATACAAAACATCATATAAACAACAAAAAACTGTAAATATCAAAAAACACTTCCATAATGATATAATTATTCGTTAACAGAACGTAAGTGCATTTCGGTATGGCAAACAAACATAAAATATGGAAATATACATTGTTATAGTGAGAGTATTATAACTATATCGTTAGTGGTTTTCTGTTTAAACATTTGAAAAGGACCTGAAGGGTTAAAACTGATATGATCAAACGAGTGTTTAAACTTAGAACGCAGTATACCAACAATTTATTAAGGGAGATATATTTGAGAACCGCTCTAGTTTCGAAATCATTAAGTTATAACTATTTAAATAAACGGGTCAACGCAGATGAGAAAAAATTTGGTAATCAATTATTGCAGTAAACAATAAATGGCAAAGTCTTTGAAAGGGTAATCCCAATCATTAATACAAATTTCGTTATTTTTTAATGAAAAAATTAATACAAAATAATAATAATTATCACCACCATTACGATTTGGGCAACGGCAATTGCCTGGCACTACTTCTTTTTCCAATTAAAAATTAGTAGTGGTAATGCTTTTTCTTTTCATTTCTTTAAATTTAACATTACTGGAATTGAAAAAAAAAAAAAAAATTATTGTACATACTATAATTGCATTCCATAATTGAAACATTGTCATTTTCAAAGAGCTGTCATTACTATTACTGCCAAATTTAAAATTTCCTGGCAACACCTAGGCGATTTTAATGAATAATAAACACCGTAATTATATTCTTGATTCAAGTATTTTATTTTGATTTTTTATGGTTAAAAGCCTTTTATTGTATCAGACAAGAAGCTAAAATTACTGTTTTAATTAATTCCTTCGAGCTTAATATGCAATGAGATGGCTAGTACTTAAGGAGAAATAAATGAGAATCGGAGATGGAGAGTGAGGCGGACTTGAGAAATTGATGACTAAATACCATGAGGACAGAGTGCTTCCGCGTCGTCTGTGTCAGAGGATGCTACCCAGATGTTGTTGTTGATGGTGTGTCTATAATGGAAATACTTATAAGCTGCTGCCTATGAAACCATAGGATCGATAAAAACCTAAAGGACCTTAGGCCAACCGAACATTGTACCAAACAAGGTATTTGCAAGCCAGACGAAAGTGTTGCAAGGCCAACAGGAAGGAACTAAACACTACTAACAATGATTGACGACCGAAACGTTTGGGGAAATGTTTCGTACGAGAATGTGTGTTTGCTGCAGTGTGAGGCCTGCCTTGGAGTGATCGCCACGAGACGAAATGAAGCGAATAGAGACTATTTGATGGCAATGGGCGACATCAACTGAACAGGGCCCAGGACCATCACCTAGACCGAGAAATTGGAGATGCTAACCCCCGTTACGCTAAACCCGTTGGTGGAGTGAACGTTAAAACATTAACTCACCCATAATGGGTCAGTCAACATATAGCATCCATGAGAGGCATAACGGGCGCCATTAGTGGCTTGTACAAAGTCTCTAAAAATCGAAATCAGTAGTGGAGAGGAATTCGGGAAGCCAAGGGCACCTCAGCATGTAGTTAGCTAGTTAGTCAAGGTCTTGGGGAAATGAAGAAAACGATGAAGTAGACACCGTTTTGCTAGAATGGGATCAGCTGAAGAATAATTCGAACTGACCCAGCCCTTGACATAACACGTAATGCATATACTACAGTGAAAGAAGCTATATTGGTATTCATTCGATAAGCAAAAAATTGAGAGATAAGGCGTAACCGTAGAAACATCAAACAATTTAGAGAAACTTCCAACACTCTCCCGGCTATGGACTATGGATATTAATTATCTTGAGTTTTGGTAAGTACGATAATTGGTAGTACTTTAGAAGTAACCATATGTTAAAAACCACTCACTTATATACATACCAACCTTTATATTTATACAACTCGAATTGCATAACAGCTTCTTGAAGAAATTAATTTTAAAAGTCTTAGCGAGTCAATGAACAAACAATTCTGATTTTATGGTACTACTCGATTCAACCAAGGAGGTTTAAGTTTAGAGACCAATCGGGGTTGGGGGGAGGGGATCTAATTCACATAGCAAAAAGACCACATACCACTTCTAAAAGCAAGTTGGGTTCAATTCGGTACACAAAGGTATATTATTTATTAAAGTACTCTTCACTTGTATTTGCCAGTTTGAAAAGTGTATGTTGTTAATAACTTCTTCTATTTAGAAGAAAAACTTCCTTAAATTTCCGCTATAACACTTATTCAGGTCGATGGACGTTCACCAATTCAATTTATCAACGACTTCCCGAAATTGTATAACAATTTTGACATTCACTATGCAGCACCTCGGAGGGATCTATTTCCAATTTTCTTGATCCCCTCGAAAGGCATAACACACAAGCAAGAATTAAAAATTAAAAACAAAAAAGAAAATAAAGGCAAAATTGATGATAAATTTACAACTTGATTTGAACCACACATTACACTTAATTCATACAAAAGCGTTGAGTCCTAATCTACTAGCAAAGACAACATTTTTCGCTTGCAACGCAGATAGGTACGCAAAACATGATTTTTCTGGTTTGCCTATTAAGTAGGTAGGTATTTACTTCGTGACGGAATTATGTCCGATGATGAGTATATAATTCTAACTTTTGTCTTCTTGTTACATAGAATTCTTATACATTTATAAATGGGCATTTGAAGAGATGGTGGGTACAACTGGCATTATTTTTTTTAGACGACTGTTTGAATGTTGGTTGCCGAGGTATTGTTACAGAAACATAAGGAGATCGAGTTGATAGAGAGCGGTTCAAGGTTTGGGTACGAGAATAAACATTACTACCTACTTGTTTTTGAGCTCATTGAGAAAAAGTTTTGAAGTTGCAATGAAAACGTCTGCAAAACGGTTGGGCAGTATATCAAGGACTTAAATAGCCCCCCAGAGGGCCTGAATCCTCAAGAGAGGTAGAGTGTGACAGTATCCCATAGAGGTACCACTCGTAATAGCATTTAGGTGCTATGTTCGGAGTCATTGGTTTTCCGATTATCGGATCCATTGCCAAACGCAGCATTTCAAGAACTTGACAATGACGCCCGGCGCGATAGCGACGGACGCGCATTCTCTTGGATTCTGACGGGAACTGTCACAAGTAAAACTTTAATTATTTTATTTAGGATGATGACAATCTAAGGGAACGAAAATGACGTTTCAAATTATTACAAATACCTAAATTTATAGAACTCCTTCATATCAAAGTTTGAAGCCATTTGTGACTCGTTTTGAATGGTATTGTCATTTGTGTGCTGACTAATATCACGAAAATGGAGCGAAATCGGACCAATAAATCGGTAACCGTGTTTGGAGCATTTAATATTCGCACACTAAGAGACCACATCCGAAATCTAGTGGAATTAATTGGATGATTTCTAGAAGGTACAGTGTTGATTATAAGCTTTTACATTTGCACAACCTTACTAATGCTTCTCACCAAATGGTAATCAAAAATACAATGGGATGATCTTGAGTCCGCATAGATTGGGTCCACAAAAAAATGCAAAGAATCTTTGCAATCGAGTACTGCATTTTTATAAATCATTCGATGGATTTTTAGTTTTCTTTTTGTATAATTTGGTCATCTGATTGGCCTGAGGACTTAAAAACAGCCAACCAAACTCAAAAATTGTTGGTCCTGCCAAAATTAACTAATAGAAAGCAAGAAATTAAAATAAGTTTCAGCAGTCAAATCGTAACGGGTGCCACGTAGTAGAAGAAAAACACGACAAGTTGTACCCACCATAAAATTAAAATAGTGAGCCAGTTTTCTGTTTTAATAACAATTCTTTCTTTATTAACATTAATCTAGCGTTGTTACATCTTAACTCTATACTTATGAGGGATTTTACATGAGTTTTATAATGTTAATTGTACAGGGTAAGGAGACTAGACTATGTTATCAACTTACAAGCTAAGAACAAAAAGTGAACACAACGACACTTTTTTACAAAGCTTCATCTAATTTTTTTCGTAAATTTTATCCAAAATTTTCATACATAAAAAAATCTTGGTGATGCTTTAAAACATTAATCAATATATTTTTGTAGTTTTCAAAACGAATAATATTGGAAGATCCGACGTAGGTGAGGAAGTTTCACAAAAAACTCCTCCTATATTAAAATTTCATTAATGGTGTTAGCTGTTACACGTCTAAATTTTAAAAGAATTAAGTAACCAATTCAACATCGGCTTTAATAGAACGTGTTCATCTTACATTAAAATTAAGATAAAATGGTATTATAGGGATGGTTGATTCGTAAACACTTGATAGTCCAACAACTTTTAAACTGGTAAATTATTGTCTGGACCAACCCTTGAGAAAATATGTCTTTTCAGCGTAATTGAGTCACGATGATTTTAGTAGGTTTTTTTCGACGCACTGCATTGCTAATACCAATATTCGTCGAGGATTCAAGGATGCCAGCATTGTTGAATCCGACAAAACGATATTCAGATCTGAGCAGTAATTTGTTACGTTAAAGGTAGGTAGGTACTATTTGAAAGGTACGGAGGCTAAACGGAGGTAATTGAAACTAGATATTATGATAAGCAATTGATGAAACGAGCGGTTGTTGTTCTCAAGTCAACACAGGCACTTTTTCTTATCACTTTGTAGGAGCTATGTAATTAGATGCCATGGTGATTGCCCAACACATATAATTTCAAGGACGAAATGGTACATATTTTAATGAAAGTTTTAACTTCGTGGTAAGCTATGAAATAATACTGTTGACTTGTGAACAATCAAAAACCTTATAATTATAAAGATATCATACACTTCTGTCAGTGGTTTAGTCAATAAACAAAAAAGAAAATATAATATTGTATCTAATGCGTAGTATAATAAGAGTATTTCGGGTACAAAAGTGTTATGATTGATAAAATAATTATAATGGTATACCTAGTATTAACTAGTTAAATGGTTGAAGTATTTAAACATGGCAGGCTACGATTTATGGCCCAGCTTAAATAAATTTATAGGAACTTTCCTGTATATAAAAGAATTAGATGGTACGCAAATAAACGGAGGTAATTAAAGTTGATTGGCACTCGAGTGCTGGGAGTGGTTTGGAATATTATCACAGGACAACACTTCGTCCCATTCCACAAAAAGAAAAACTTGTTACTTAGGTAAACTTATAAGAGAGTATATGGTAGGTATCTGGTGGTTGTACATAAATAACAAAAAATAAAGATAAAAATAAAACAGCTTCTTTATCAAGTCCATGACGAAGAGAATTATGGGCGGTTGGGTGAGTTGAGTGTCCTTGAAAATCGTGAAGGTTATATCGGGCTGTCACTGTCCGCGTAGTCTTCGGAATCGTTGCTATAAGAATCGTAGGATGTCACGGTGACATTGGGGTGCCAGACCAGTTTGCTGTTGTTGTTGACGTAGGAGCAGCCCAACATCTCATCTAGGTTGGGCGAGAGGATGTCCTCCTCAGAATTGTAATCGTACATTCTGCCAAAGGAAATCAAAAAGAAAATTAACATCAACATGTATATAATAACTTTGTTTAAGTACAACTTTTTCCCCTTAGGAATATATGAACCTATGGATAATCTGCAGACAGCACCTTCAATTTACATACAAAACGGTCTTCTTCGGGTTTTTATTCAAATGTATGTAAGGTATCTCTCGAACATAAATTCCACAACAGTTAGACTCAATAGGGTTAGGATAAACTCAAGACAGCAGCTCCGAAAACTTATGAAAGGGGCGAAGATTAATGCGTGTAAAAATGAATTTTAACTGCAAAATGACTAGTGCATCACATATTTTTTGCTTGTTCTTTAAGATACCCCCTCAATGGAGACAAGGTATGTGATCTTCTGAATCTTGAAGCCTTAACTGAATTGTCAGTATTACCAGACAATTGGGCTTCAAAAAGCACAAATTCGAATGCAGATCAGCATTAATTTTTCATTAGTTAAAATTGCAAACAGTGTCTTGGTATGTCTTGTGAATGGCTGATATTGATTGTTTTCAAGTTTCAGTAATAGCAGAATCTACAGGAGATCTAACCTCCCCACAACCTTCTCCTTCTATGTGATAATATAAAAGTAACTACCTCCTTCAACGAAGATGTCTATATTAGCGGTACATTTAATGTGCTCTATTACTTGACCACGTGTTAAAAACAAATAAGATCTTGAGTCTAAACCTATTAAAATTAAGCCGCGCAAACTATTGTACGAACAAACTGTCTGTTCCTGGACCTTAAGTTTGTCCAAAACATTGTGCTAAATTCCAACAGGTTTTAAACACGTCCAACTTTTGTTAATAAGCAAAAGCGAAACTGCAAAAATAAGACGAGGTTTTAAAATGCTGTGCTACATAAGCAATATTTTGCGCTAGAAGCTTTCTTATGGGAACCGCAAGAACGTAATGTGAGATAATGATGAAAGTTAACAAGCTACTTAGTGTAATTTTGTTTTTAATTTTTGCCAAGATTAAGATTCTATGAAAAAATTGGTGCTTTTATTACTCATGAAACGTCATCCCCACCCTATTTGTCCCAGGCCACTACGTTTGAAAGGACTGTTTCTCAGGTTGTTCGAACTAATGAATCCAAAATTTCAGATAAGAATCATAAATTAATCTGAAAGGGGTTTATATATATATATATATATATATATATATATATATATATATATATATATATATATATTCCAAGGGTGTTACGACTCCAGCCTCAGCTTCAATTCATTAAACCCATAGAAAACCCTCCAGTTCGGATAGTTACCTACAGAAATAAAATTTTAAAGGGCGAAATTCGTTATTTGAATTTGAAATGAGAGTGGAATTTCTCATTTTTGATCTCAGAATCAGATTCTGCGCCATTAAAACCCCTGAATACATGCTGCATATTAACCCCAACCAATTCCATTTGATCCTAACAAAAAACCAACAGAAATAAAATGAATTGACGACGTGGCGCTGTTTCCGAGAAAACTCCCCTCAAAGGCGGAGGGGGCACACCATTAATTTGAGAAAATAAATAAATAAATGAAAGAAGTGGGGAGGACGCCCAGGTTTACCCAACGCCGGCTCTATGGACGAGGGAAGTTGAAGAAGGATGAGGAGGAAGAATGGTTTGAAAGGAAGTGCCCCTATAAAACGACCACCAGTTTAAGTAAGAACCCCTCAAGATGTCCACTCAAGATGGTGATACCACGGAGAAATCCCACCGAGATGCCCGACTCAAGTAACTCCGAGGCACTTTTCCCACACCACACCCGCGCCATGATTTGGTTGCGGCCATGACCTTGACGCCACTCCTTTTAGCTCGGATATCGCTTGCCACATGTCATTTCTATCATATTTATCTTGGCCCGCCAGGTGTGCTCCATGTCCACCCTTCCCCTGACAACATCGACATCCAGGATTATAGCAGACCCATTGGGCTTGACGGCAACGATATCCGGCTTCTTGCTCCAGTCACTCGGGATGTGGTATAGTCTCTCCCTTTCGACATCCCAAACACTGGATGACAAAGTGGCTGCTATCTGCTTGGCAATTGCATCGTGACGTAGAATGCGGCCACCGTGAGTATGAAGACACTGCTGCACCACATGATAAAGATTCTAATTTTTACCCCGACAGGCTCGGCAAAGGGTGTCTACTTTCCCGTGACTACTCCTCAAACACCTCACCAAGGTGGCTAGTGTAGCCACCCGGATGGCATGAAAATGGCAATAGTTGTGGGCCCCAATGCCCTCTTAAGCCCATTCCACCCACTGGGAAGAAAATGGGGATTCAGAGCACTGTCAGGGTTCTTTACCATCTATTGATTCATGCAGAGCAGCAGCAAGCTCAGCAGATGAGCTGGGCTTGGGAGCAGTTGGTGTTGCTCGGTCACACCACAACAACTGCTGGCTGACAAAGTCCAGGTCAGCAGCAGTGTAGGCGACCTCCCAGCTTGAGCCCCAAAGGGCAAGCACGTGCTGGCGGCGTAATGATGGGATGCTGGCAGAAAGAGAGACAATACGGAGCCCACCGGCCTTGACCTGTGCGTGGATGTAAGCACTTGGGACACCAGGTGGGAAGCCTAGCCAAAAGTGCACAGCAGAGCGAACTTCACGGCCTAACTCAAGCAGCCTCTCCACAGTAAGCCTGCCAAAGACTAACCCATAGGTTAACTTTGGCAATAAGTACGTGCGAAGGAGGCTTCAATGGGGCCTTGGTAACAAGAGCTAATGCTCCACCAAGGTCCACATGGCTTGCTGCTATAGTGGCCACACCCATGAAGTCAACCCCAAGGTAATGCCAGACCTCCAACACGGATCGGGCAGGGATCAGTGTCTGTCCTAAGACAAAGTACTCCTGATCCACCACCTTCACCTTGTGCTGGCGGCCAGACGGGACCAAGGAAAGTGACCCACACCTAGAAGGGTTGACCACTAGACCACACCTGGCTAGCTGCTCGGCAAAGGCACTGAGGTAGATCTGCAAGCCCTCACAGGTTTTAGTGAGTAGGATGACATCATCGGCAAAAGCCAATGCACCTAATTGCACCCCAGGGGCGAGATCGAACCCTATTTCATCTGGCAGATTACCCAAGGCTGTATCCACGACCAGGTTGAAGAGGAGTGGCGATAGAAGATCTGCCGGCATACTTTGCGCCCAATGACAACATCCCCTGACATCCCCCCTCCTGCCTCAAGGACCGTCATGCCTTCGTGGTACAGACAGGCAACATACTCAATTAGACCAGCAGGGGCCCCGATACCACAAAGGCAATCGGTCAGGGCAAAATGGCTTATAGTGTCAAAGGGCTTAGCGATGTCCAGAGCAGCAAGATGGAGATGCCATTTCTTGATTCGGGCCAGCAAAATGACAGTTTGGAGAACTGTTAGGTTCTCTCGCAATGGGCACACTGGTGGGCATTTGCCGGGGAAGTGGATGAGTAGGAGGGATAGGAAGATGTGGAAGAGGGAGAGGATGGTCGACGCCCCTGCCTGAAGCGCCCCGAGCGCTTCTCCTAAAACCCCGCGTGCCAATGGGCCAGCGGGGGTTATGAGGCTCATATTTGGGTACTTCCATAACGGGGGAGACACATTAAGAAGGGTCGGGAGACCCGTTGACACGAGCCTCCCCCCTAACCGCCAGTGGATCATTCTGCCACCCTCTGTTTACCCAGAGGGTGCCCGGGTTGTACGACGGAAACGTACGACCTTGACTTAGGTAGGGATATAAAGGAGCACCGAGAGATAAAACACCAACAGTTACCCTACACACACACACGGGCGCGCGCATGAACAAACACAGGACACATTAGTACTTTTGTTTTTCCTGTAAATGTTTCGAGTAAACGCAAAAATACCAAAAGACCAATTGCGCATGCGCCAGTTTTTGCATTAACAGGAAAAACTACTCATGTCCGGGTAGCGGGTATCCTCTCGCGTATACAGGATAAGGTCATTCGTTGTACCGTGTAGTCAGCATAACATTAGGCGACGGTAACCTCGGTTTAAGAGTAGGTACCTACTGGTTCTCCCTCTACTGCCGTGTAACAACGTTTCCGATTTCCACATTTTGTCGAAAAACAACGTTTCCGATTTCCACATTTTGTTGAAAAAAGTAAAAACCTATGACAAGTATAATTACACTATTAGATCAAATTCTGTTGATTCCGTGAACAACGAAATTCGTCCGACAGCCAGATATCCTGTTCAGCTACTTAGAAGTGAATGCAGTTCTCGATTCTTTTACGATTTTATAGAAGGTATCTTACCTACTTATTTAGGGTATTCTTCGTAGGCATTAATACGTACGTTTCGTGAACAAAGTTAAGTATCAACCAACATGAGATTTAGTCAACAAGGTGGTTCGTATTAAATAAAAAGTTTGTACATAAAAGCTATGGTCAATGCCAAATTGAGTACCTAGGTTTGTTCTTTGTACCTACCTACTCATATCTTGAAAATGACGATTTAATAAAAACGAACGCACTCGAAATGAACGCCTGATTGAGTAAACTTGGAGTAGACAAAAAACTGAATGATGCCAAACTTAGAATGAATGAGATGAGAAAGAGAGATGCGGTGTTCCCATCCAAGTACCTACTAACGAAGCCCGACGTTCGGTGATCATACGAGAATGGATGTATTCAACGATGGCAAATTCTGTTGCTAGGAGGATGATATCTCTTCCTAGGTAGTAGGACTGTTATGACAGTTTACTCGAACCTATCTACCCTATGCCTATGTAGATAGCTGATAGAGCAGACAGTAAAATGAATTCAAACTTCGTCTACTCGATCTCGAATTCAAGAGAATCGTTGACATTGGAATACTAAAGGAACTTTAGTAAATTAGGAAATACCTACGCAAAGAGATAGCACCTGCTATAGATGCTCTAGATGCTGCTCTACGCAGGGAAAAATGGGGAAGAACAAAGCGCATAGACTTATACTTTTATACTTGTTTACAAGTCTAGATACAATATATGCACTCGATACAAGTCTAGATAATCCGCACCATTCGCGAAATTCGAACTCGGTAATCTGAATAGATAGATACAATATACACTAGATACAAGTCTAGATAATCCGCACCATTCGGAATCCATGCCTACTCGAGAACCACCGTCTTCAATGCGTACGGTGCAGATAACTGAGCTCGCTCATATTCACAACAGCATTACTAATTCTAAAATTCGATGCTTCCGATGCGTGGCGTCCTTACTGCGCGGAATAGTGTGTCCCTACCTCTACACCGCTGTTTATTTCCGATCATCCGATACCCTTCATATTGAACCTTTTAGGAAAGCTTTCGCCGACATCTTTCAGCTGATGAAATTAAATGAAATAGACGAAATGACTCAATACTTAAAATAACGTATTATCAATAACACGAATAACAAGTAAATTAATAATTCAATGAATAATTAATGATTAATTTTTGAAAATAAGCACAGTAAATCTACGACGAATCAAAATTGTTCACAATACACAGCTATACATAGTGGAACCACGTAAAAACAACAGTGTGCAATGTGCTAAAAAACGACCCAGCCGTGCAGCTTAATAAGCGAATTTTCGAACAAAAAATATTTTTAAATGTTTTTTTTTTTTTTCAACTGATTTTGTGCAGTTCGTCAAATATCCAATAGTTACTTGAGTGATTCATCAACTACAAAATAAGACAATTGTTTATTGCTTTATTTATTTGTTTAATCATAAGGTCTTCTTTAGTTCTATGAATTTACAACTGTGTAAACTAAAAAATGTCTAAGCTTACACGTTGTAAAGCTTTATGTGCTTTGTTCTTAGCTGTATGTGCTAAGCCTACACATTGTTTAATCAACAGGATTTTTTAGGCATTCTTGAAAGGCTCGCATAAATGTAGTCATTCGGACTTATTCTTTGTTTAGTGAAAACTGATTTAGAGACAAATAATTTGATTCAAGCCATTTATCTTTTTTTTTTTTTTTTTTCTTTCAAAAATTCGCTAATAACAATCTGTGGGGGTAATGAAAGTGGAAAAACATGCAGACAAGCTGTATACTTTAACCTCGAAGTTTTTAACGAGAGGAAATTGCACACATCCTTCGAGAATTGTACTGTACTTCAATCAAGGACTACTTTGCTAAAGCTTCAAATATTGTGCGATGTGCACTGTACAACAACCATCAAATCATACATAACACAACAAAGTCTACTTGAATTTACGATATGAATCCGATGTGTGACGTGTTTCATGTTCACAAACGTTCAAATGAAATAAAAAACCAAATGTAATTAATCGTAATTTTAAAAACCCATGTGTCACTTCCACATTGAGAAAAACCATTCATGCGAGGAAGACTTGAGAGAGCAAGCAAAACGTACTTACAAAATTATTTAGGCTTAAGAGCTATATATCATCTTCCCCATCACTGTAAGAAGAAAATGAAGAATGAAAAAGACCTCCTCAGAAAACATGGCTGTGACTTTAAAGGTATCAAACGTATACAGGGTGTCCCAAAAGTCCCCCTTCCACCCGCTCTTTTTTTCCACAATTTTTGAGTTATATAAGTGAAACTTGGAGTGAGTTTTAGGGGTGCCTGATACTAAGTTTTAAACAATTAAAAATCAGGGAAAAAAATTTTTTTATTTTTATTTGTTTAAAACTTGATATCAGGCACTCGAAAAACTCTCTCCAAGTTTTACTGAGATATCTCAAAAATTGTTGAAAAAGGGGGGGGGGGGTTTACTTTTGAGACACCCTGCATGTACCTAACTGAGGAAGGCCGACATGCTATTGCACTACATATTCGACACTCCATTTGTAAGGTTATTATCAGAAATGTGAAAACATCTGGTGCGAGGCTTCGCAAAACTTTTCAAATATGTATTCATATTCCATGAGTGCAGTTGATATTTTTATAAATTAACGAAAATTGTATTTTATCGAACAACATTCAAACACTATACCTTCATAGGTAATGTGTAACCGGTTTCATCAAAATCATTGGGATCGTTAGCACTGAAAACACTTTTCGTCGCAAATAGTAACTGTTTCCATCGCTTAATTATGAATGGGCGGAGCCATCCTGATCACCCGAGTGAATCCTAAGACGACGTACACCTAATTTCATTCCTGCTTAATCAATGATGCAGATTCTATTGAGCCTTCATGAAGAATAAATCACAAGAAGCGATCGCCGCAAACTTGAGTGAATTCGAAGGCTGTTACACAAAAACAGTGAAATCGGCTTGTTTCGAAAAAATCATATTAATTTACCTATAGTAAATATCGAAAAAATAATACCACTGCATGAATCTGCGTACGAACTAAATCACTCGCGACGAAGTTGTGGAAACCCATTTCAAAACGGAAGTTAGTGAAAAAACGTCTATTTCCAAGAAAAATAAAGAGTTAGAATGTTAAATCTATTTTGACGGTTAGGCCATCATCAGTAACAAACAATAACTAGTTATTCTTTGTTACTGGTGATGGCCTAACCGTCGAAATCGATTTAACATTGTAACTCTTTATTTTTCGTGGAAATAGACAACGTTTTTTCACTAACTTCCGTTTTGAATCTGCGTTTCGAAATACCCCCGAAACAGGTGGAAGATTAATTAATGTTTTATTTAGCGAAGTTTTTTAAAATTTACAAAAGTTAAGAGAGTGTTTGTGAAGTTATTTCACGTCGGGTTCAAATTTAATGGAGTCCTAGAACTCAAAACCAGTTGTTTGCCTATTACACACTTCGGGAGAATCTACACAGTTTATACAACGCAAATTATTTATTTTTCTATCTCGGATTTAATAACCTCACTAATCAAGTGTTGCATTACGCTCAGCACAGTGAAAAATGCTGACACACGCAACAACCTGTGTAGTGTTAAGAGGAATTTAAGTTGAATTGAGCTGAACGCACACAAATAGGTTATGAAAGATAAACAGTATGAGCGACTAAGAAAGAGTCGTATAATTCGAAATGGATAATACGACTACTACTAGATACTTAAAAAAAAATTAATTGTGGGGAAACACTTACAGATGCTCTTGGCCGTCATTTCCACCTTCTTCTGCGACCAACAGCTCGTATTCTTCAGCAGCATACCGATCCCAATCCGACATCTGCAAAAGATTATGGGAACATGAGATCACTTGCAACATGATCAAGCTATGGCACGCGTGCTTCCGTTTACCTATTCAGAGGACGGGGGACCCTACCATCCACGTTTTGCTTTAATGTTTCCGAGAACCTGAGAACCTCATTCCTCTACGATTCCGATAAAATAAAACCAAGTTCTGTGAAACATTTATATGAATTGGGTTTAAAAAAAAAAATCATAAGCGGCGTCCCCAGAAATTTGTCTTAGGGTACCCATAATGGAATCTTCAATTTTAACTTTATCATGCACTACATAAGATAGGATGGGTTTGAAGATGGACACACTCGTGGACAAATATCTTCAAGAAAGCTGTAAGTTAATTCACATGGGACTCTGTGAGCCACCCGTGTTAATTCACACAAGGGAGGGCAAAAGTCTACACTGGGGGAGGAGGAGAAGATTCGACCAAAATTATCACGATTTTCAATATATTGTAACTCTATTAGTTTAGGAGATCATTTATAAGGTCAAATCGCTTTGTTCATGCTCTAAGCGTTAGTTCGTACTAAAATTTATGTACGGCGCGCAGTTTGTGAATTACTGAAGAAAAACTAAAAATGTGCAATTTTAGCCATCTTTGTGAGGCCGCTATCTTGAGTTGCTCATGTTTTGAGATGGCATACTTTTGAGCTGTCATACTTTCAAAATATAATCTCAAACCAATGAAATGAACCATTCTCCGCTTCGGGACTATTAGAAAGTCCCCAGAGTTTCATACGTCGACAGAACATTAAGGGGGGGGGGGGGGGGGGGGGGTTTGCACTTCTGCGCAAACACGAATTTAATGTAACATACATTCCTCACGATCTAAAAGTCCAAAATTCTGGTCCTCCACTAGTTTCACCGCTGTTGAGCCAATAGTAGTGGCGTATGCTAACGTGGATTTCGTAAAACAAAACTATTTCTCATTACCTATCTGGAGAGACGAATTTTCCCAAAATTAGATGATTGAAGAATGGTTTACTGAAAATTGTTATTGTGAAATTAAACGTGAATTATTTAGAAGGAAATCGTGTCAAGATTTTAACTAGTCGTGAATGAAGACGTAGGTTTCGGACGCTTGAAAGGGTGGGCGTCAACTATTTTTTCCCTCGTAGGGCTCAAGAGCGACAACTAAACATGTGATGAAGCTATTGTACCCACCCATCTGGTAGTTTTTATGTGGGGGTCGATGGATTAGAAGCAAAATTATTATAGAACGAAAAGAATTATTTGGAAGTCAATATCACATCACACAACAAGAAAGGTAGATAGTACCAAATTTACAAATTAGTATGGAAGACACAATGGTATCTTCATAATATCATCCTTAAGGGAACATGAAATGGACGTTTTGAAAGTAGACTTCAGGTTTACTATTGAACACACAATATTGTCAAAAACTAATTCATTTACTTTCCGAGCAATCGCAATTATTTTCACTTTCGGGAGATGAAATGCGTTTTCTCCTAAATCAAAATTTCCACGTTTAAGACCATTATGAATGAATTTGGTTTCGTGTCTGTGTGTGGTGTGTGTGTATTTTATAGCCTGTCTGTCCGTGTGTCTGCAAATCATAGCAACTTCTTAAGTTTTCATCCGACTTCGATGAAATTTTCAGGAAATAGGCGGATCGGTCAGGCAGTAGATAGCCACCTGTCGGTTTCATTGCATACAAATCAATACTTCACCCTACGCATGCGTAAATGTAAATTTATCACCCATAATTTTCTCACATAGGTACTAGTCATCGGATCTCGCTCAAATTAGGAGGATGGTAGAAAAAGACTTTAGACCATTCTGAACAAATTCGGTTTCGTCTCTCTCACCCCCCCTCTATCTCTCCCCCAACAGTTTGCATCCGAGTTCGATGAAATGTTCAGAGATTGAACGGTTTAAGGTAGATTCCCACCAACAGTTACGGGATGATCAGATCAGTACAGTCAAGATTGCTTTCGAGGTTTTCCAATGAGGGTATTCCCACTCATAGTCACGGTACAGTCGCAGTCAAGTAACGAAAAAGTCGACTGCCCGTCAGGTTGCTTTACCGGATATCAAAACCGTGACATGATCTAGACTGTATTGACTGTTTAGGGGATGTGAATATTACACAGTTAGTCAAATGATTCCCATCGGAGGTAACAGGTAATTTCCCAAGCATTTTTCTTCGCATTCGTTTTGGTTTTCGATGCAGGACGAAAAATTAATTGCGTGCGTTCGTGAAGATAAACTGCAGTACGACTTAGGTTTTTTAAATTAATTTTTCTGTGATACACAATTTTGAACTGTAATGTTTGCAGATCAATTTTATAATGATGAATTTTCAGTCCATACAATACTTAATAGAGGCTAGCAAGTTTTTTGATCTTTAATAAGCGAGGCATGAAGAGATGATAAGTAGGTAAGTGGGGAAGGTTGACATTTGGGAAAGGTTTAGTGATGTACGATAGTGCGTGAAACAAGGACATCCAAAAGATCAAATGATTGTGCTGTAGACAAGGGAATTTCAACGGGGAACTCAAGCATAGAAGCCGTGTCCAATTACCTGATTAGCTTCCATCGGCTTGGCGAAAAACAGAAAGACAAAAAAATGAAGTTAGTACGAATGATAGTGAATGGACAAAAAGTATGTATATTATGAGCATTGTGAACTAATAATGTGATGGGCACATATTTTTAGGATCGTGGTCACCTACTTCAGAGGGTTGAACATAATCGGTAATCTGAAATCTTTTACTACCTACCCACGTTTATATTGAGACGAATGGATGAATATAAATAAAAATGAAAAACTGTGAAAATTTGAGAATGCGAATGAACTTAATTTGATAGTTATGCAAGGCGACTCTAAAGTTAAAAATTTGTAAGGTTTTTTTGTGTGCAAAAACTGGTGAAAAAATACCTCCATAATTTTGTGATACCCATTTTAAAAGTTTTGACGCCATTTTTGTAATCACGTCAATTCCACCCCACCGGACTACCTTTGTTTGGTAGTAATGTTTTACCGATAGGAGTAGTATACTTTTTGGGGGACCTAGCCCGAAGTACTACATAGAACCTACAGATGTACTACATTGTCAAAACGTACTACACAGCCGCCTCATGACGGTTCTGGGTCAATGTGAAGTGCGTAGCTCTCATGTCAGCTGTGTGTAGGATTTTACAGTTTCGAGCTGGTAAGTAGTTATGCCAACGTGAAATTTGAAAAAGGTGAAGTTGTTGCAGATCCTGAGAAAAAAAATTCTAAAGGGAAATTGAAAAAAAAAAAAGTGAAATTGTTTTTAAAGGTTCTTTATGTTGCGTGGATACCAACAGTGGGTCAGGAATGAAATAATGTTCTGGAGGGGGACCAGTGAAGTTGAGAGTTGAGTCATAAAAAATTATATTATCAGCGTAGCAACACGACATCCGTTCCCAGCAGACGCTAACGTCAGCAAATAGTTCCCGAGAGGTAAGATCGGTCCCTCACAGAATCAGTCTGACTTGAGAACCCGTCCGTGACCGTCCAAGCGTTATTAACCGAGGAGTCCTGATGTCATTTTTAGCCATTTTCAAGAACATAATTACACAATAATATCATAGTATGTTACCAGATCCATTTTTATTTCAAATTTATTCTAAACTTAGAAGTGCACAGTCTCGCAAACTAGAATTCGGGCGTACACGGAGTGATCAGTTTCCAGTGAACAGTTTTAGTGTAAAATGGTTCATCAGATATGGAGTTAAGCATATACCAAAAGGTAAGACATAGTTTTTTTTTTAAGCTAGGATTATGAATATTTTGCAACATATCCCTCCCCTTCACCCTCACAATATAAACATTGGACGTTGATTGGCTATTCACGACGTCACCTATGATTGCTAGACGCTGGTTGGTTGTTTGGACCTCACCTGATCTATGTAGTACAATTGGGATGATTGCTTGACGCTGATTGGCTGTTTATGACGGCACCTTTAGCAACCGAGGTTATAAATAGACCTCAGTTACATGATTTTCCTCAGTACACCGTCGAAGCTATATAAAGAAGGGAGTACCTGCTATCGCGATTTAACAAACTGCTGTAGTACTTTCGTACACCGTCGATTTTGAGCTATATAAAGAAGGGAGTACTATCGCGACTTCAAGCTGTAGTATTTTCGTACACCGTCGAGTTTGAGCTAGGTAAAGGAGAGCTACTTATTGCGACTTCAAACTGCTGTAGTATTCTCGTACACCGTCGATTTTGAGGTATATAAAGAAGGGAGTGCTATCGCGATTTAACAAACTGCTGTAGTACTTTCATACACCGCCGATTTTGAGCTATATAAATAAGAGCGTACTATCACGAGTTCAAACTGCTGTTCTTACGATCGATCACCGTCGATTTTGAGCTAGGTGAAGAAGATTGTACTATCGCTAGACTGCTGTAGTAATTTCGTACACCGTCGAGTTTGAGCTAGGTAAAGGAGAGCTACCTATTGCGACTTCAAACTGCTGTAGTATTCTCGTACACCGTCGATTTTGAGCTAGGTGAAGAAGGTTGTACTATCGCTAGACTGCTGTAGTAATTTCGTACACCGTCGAGTTTGAGCTAGGTAAAGGAGAGCTACCTATTGCGACTTCAAACTGCTGTAGTATTCTCGTACACCGTCGATTTTGAGGTATATAAAGAAGGGAGTGCTATCGCGATTTAACAAACTGCTGTAGTACTTTCATACACCGCCGATTTTGAGCTATATAAATAAGAGCGTACTATCACGAGTTCAAACTGCTGTTCTTACGATCGATCATCGAGATTAAGAAGGAAAAAATAATATTTAAAATGCCTTTCTCTGGAGACAAACTTTCCTCCGAAAAACGCCCTTTTCAGGGCGCAACTTCCACAGATCGGGAGAGAATCACAATCAAACTAGTTAAAGACTCTATTACCGGTCAATATAGGGTCGAACCACCCTCCGAAAACTTAGCCTCTAGTTCTCGCACTAGTGGTGCCTCTTTAATGAATGTAAGTTCTAAAAAACATTGTTCTACTTGTAATATTATGATAGCAAAATCAAATTGGGCTCGTCATCTTAAAACTGGAAAACATTTAGAATCTCAGAACTCCACGGTTCCAAAAACTTCCCCACCTCATATACAAGGTAAAAAACATTGTTCTGTATGTAATATTCTGGTAACGAAATCGAACTGGGCTCGTCATCTTAAAACTGTAAAACACATTAACAACACCAAAATAAATCAAGGAAATTTGAATGAGTCGTTCTCCACAGAAGAGATAGTGACAATCAACTCGCAGTTCAAAAAGATTATATGGACGTATCTTAAAGGTCCTATTGACATACCTACATTCTTGGCATCATTAAAAAATGCGATGATAGACAAATTGTTGGAATATTGGATTTTGAATCCTTCAATCAAGTTGCAGTTAAGCCTGGAAGTGACATATTCGCGTGAAAAAATCGACGGGGAAACCCAATTCACAGACATGTACTTTCATACAAAATCGGACGTTATTACAACAAATATTGATTTGAATAATGTCCTAGACGAAAAATTTGATGATTTACAAAAAAGGGAAACACAGAACCAACCCGCCTCTGGATCAGGTTGGTCGTTATATCGACCTAAGAGATTAATCCTGAGTTTGAGCAATTTCAATCCTCTGAGCGGTTCGAGTTATATAGAGTTACCAGAGTGGGTCAAAAATAAAAAAGCATGCATAAACGTTAAAAATACTTCAGATAATCTATGTTTCATTTATTCAATATGTTGTGCTGTAGATATCATCCAAAGGAAAAATCCTCAAAATGTAAGTCATTATGTACACCGAGTGAATGATGAGATTTTCAAAGGATTTGAATACCCCATGACTTTTAATGACATCCCTAAATTTGAGAAAAAGAGCCAAAATGGATATGCTGGTTATCCCAGTATGGCTATCAACGTTTATGAGATCTCTGGGAACGAAATTAGACCAATATTGATATCTAATCAACATTGTGCTGAAAAACAAATTGATCTGTTATACTTAACAAATGAAAAAAATAACCATTATGTATATATAAAGAATTTATCTTACTTGGTTCGTTCCCAAATCACCAAACACAAAGAAAAATTATTCTTTTGTCGGAGATGCTTATCATCTTTTATAAAGGAAGATAAACTTGCAGAACATTTAAAATATTGTGGCCACCATCAGCCTCTTAAACCTATTATGCCTCCTGAAGGAAGCGGTTTGGAATTTAAAAACTTCCACAATAAATTCGAACATCCATTTGTAATTTATATTGATTTTGAATGTTTGCTGTCTGACCAAAAATCGGCTGACGAAAAAAATTATGATGACAATTCGTATACTATAAAAACGAAAAAACATATTCCTTATGGATTTACAACATATTTAGTATCTAGGGTGGATGGGAAAATTTACAAACCTTGTTGTTACCGAGCAAAAAATCAGGAGGAACTTGAAAATATTCCTCGCAAGCTCATCGAAAAACTTCATGGAATCTTGAAATATATCGCGAAAAAATATGAGAATCCTTTACCGATGCGATTGACCGACGAAGAGGAACGAGCTTTCCAGCTATCGAATACATGTCACATTTGTGAAAAAACAATTGAACCGGAATCAGATAAACACAGAGACCATTGCCATCTTACCTCTCGCTATTTAGGCTGTAGTCATTCGAAATGTAATCTTGGGAGACAATTAGTTACAAACATCCCAGTACTGTGTCATAACTTATCAGGGTATGATTCTCATCTGTTCATAAAAGAATTATTCAAATATGGTGATACGAAAAATAGAACCTCTGTATTAGCTAATTCGGAAGAAAAATATATAACCTTCTCAAAAAACATGATTAGGTTGAAAAAGGGGTATTTGAAGCTCTGCTTTGTAGACACATTTAGGTTCATGGCGAGTTCACTTGAAAAATTAGCGCAAAACTTGAAACCGGAAGAATTCACACATCTCAATAGCTTCATCAGGAATAAATCTGCTAGTGGGAAATATTTTCTTAGAAAGGAAAATGATGAAAATGAGCTTTTTACCATGATGCAAGGAAAAGGAATATTCCCTTATGAATTCATGGATACAATTGAGAAACTAGACCATAACCAAAAGCTGTCTCAAAATGACTTTCACGATTCCCTCAACAATAAAAAAATAAGCCTCGAAGAATACAATCACTATCTATGTGTATGGAATAAGTTAAAATTTAAAACTCTGGGTTATTATTCGGATTTATATAACATTCAAGATGTATTGATTCTAGCGGATGTTTTCGAGAATTTTCGAAACGTTTGCTTAAACAATTACCAACTTGACCCAGCTCATTACATTACAGCTCCTTCGTTGGCTTGGGATGCTATGTTAAAATTAACAAAAATAAAAATGGATCTGATTACAGACTATGATATGTATTTGATGATTGAAAGTGGCATAAGAGGTGGTATTTCCCAATGCACGAAACGGCACGTTAAAGCCAACAATCCTTACCTCAACGATTACGATGCTAGTAAACCGATTAATTATCTTAGTTATTTTGACGCGAATAACCTGTATGGATGGGCCTTGTCTCGTTCACTCCCATACGAGAAATTTGAATGGGTTCCCTCAACTAACCATGATATGGAATCTTGGAAAAATATAATACAAAAATATGACGAAAATGACCCAGAGGGAATGATTTTTGAGGTTGATTTGCATTATCCAAAATCACTTCACGATCATCATAAATATCTCCCATTAGCTCCAGAACACCACAATCAAAAGCTATGTACTACTCTCTATAACAAAGACCGATATGTTGTACATATAGAAAAATTTGAAATTGTACATTAGCTTAGGTTTGGAAATTACCGCTATTCATCGCGTCATCAAATTCAATCAGAAACCCTTTATGAAAACATACATAGACTTCAATACCAACAAACGCGCAGCTAGTTCAAACGACTTTGAAAAAGATTTCTATAAGCTCATGAATAATTCTGTATTTGGACGGACGATGATGAATTTACGGAAGCGTCAAGATATTAGACTGTGTGATGAAAAAAGAGCAAAAAAATTAGCGAAAAAACCTACGTTTTCTAGATTCACAATTTTTGATGAAGATTTTGTCGCTTGTCATATGACTCGTAACACGATAAAATTTAATCAACCCTTATACCTAGGATTTTCTGTCTTGGATTTGTCCAAACATTTAATGTATGATTTCTTCTACAACAAACTCCTTGAATACGATCCTAATCTCAGTCTGTGTTACATCGATACAGATAGCTACTTTATTGAAACTTCGATTGACCCTTATCAAATCATAAAAGAAAATAGTGATGAATTCGTTACGAGCGAACTGAAAGATAGTCACCCGTGTTATAGTAAAAATAATAAAAAGGTGATTGGAAAATTTAAGGATGAACTTAATGGTGCCCCCCTGGTAGAATTCTGTGGGCTGAGATCCAAATTATATAGTTATTCATATGTCAGAAAAGAGGATAGGCTTGCAAATCACGTAAAATGTAAAGGGATTAAAAAAAATATTGTTAAACAAACCATGAACATGGATGATCTGAAATCATGCCTCTTTGAGGGGAAGGATCAGTATCGTACGCAAAATTTGATCAGGAGTTATAAACATACATTGTACTCTATAACAATGAACAAAAAAGCTCTTAATTCTAACGACGACAAACGGTTTGTTGAGGAAAATAAAATAAATACTTTACCATGGGGACATTATAAGATCCCCGAATAGAAGAACCCTATAATAGAGCTTACTTCACTCTTATTATAGGCGTCACTTTTTAAAAAAGTAAGGAGAAAAAAAAAAAAAAAAAAAAAAAAACAGGAACGGGAAATTGTATTCTATTTAAAGTGAGGTTTAAGGGTTGGCTATTAAGGGGCGGTTCGGAGGCCAACTTAAGTAGTCTACAGTTCCCATTCCTGAAATTGATTATTTTATTTATTAATTTTTATTTATTTATTTATAAGTTTTTAATTTTTTTTTAATTTTTATTTTTAGGTAAGATCTACGTATTTGGTCTTACAACGTTATTCAAAATATCGTAATTCAAGTTTATGTGAGATACTAATACCACGTAAACATTTGTTCCTTCAGGAGGATTGGCTGAAAAATCCACCGTAATTATAATATTTGATTTTGAGTTTGAAATGTTATCCGTATGTTTACTTGTGTCAATAACGTAAACACATTTTTTATTTATAAAGTTGACACAATCGTAAAGCATATCATTATTATCTTGATAAACATTTTTAAAATCTTTATACATTTCATAAGCAAGAGCGTAGTTACCATCCGTTATATATAATAAAGTTCTCCATTTCTTCAGGATAAACGTTTTCGTTTATCTTTACCCGTATATTTTTTACGTTCATAGAGCCAAAAACCGAAGAATCCTGCAACTGAGGACCCGTTTCAGATTGGAAAGCTACCATCACGAATGTAGGATTTTGAATGTTTCTAAAAATGTTAGTTACATCAAATGTAAAAGTATTTCCGTTGATACTCGGTTTTTGGATACACTGCCAATTCCTGAAATGGAACGGTATATTTTTTAGATCAGCTAATTCCTTCACCAACCTGATTTTCCATAGGGGATCAAATTCAATTAGTGGTACTCGTATCAAAAACTCATTTATGATTACTTTTCCTTCTGCGGGTAGGTCAGTTACAGTACCATCTTGTTTCCTCACTTTCCATCGGTAAATAACATTAGCATCTGTATCTCTGATAAAGGAAATTACGAATCCTCCTTTGTAAATTGGTATTTTAATATCTTCAAAAAACCCTAGACCTAAATGTGACAGATTCCCACATACGTAGAACGTATTTTTCTCCGCACTACATAGTGATGTAGAACCGTTATTTGAAAGAGCTTTAATTTCTGAGTTACTGTATGAAACAGTACTCTTAACTGTGCTAGTAACACCAGGGTATTCAACTTCATCAATCAAGTAATTGTGCTTTTTCACCTCGATTCTAGAAAACAAATATGGAACAAAGTTATCAACCAACTTCACCTTTGTATCGGCAGAATAATCAGTGCCATCAGCCTTCTTCAACGTACCAGAGATGAAATATTGGTACTTGGACATGGAAAATCCATCTCCGTAATCGATGTTAAATTCTGTCCTTTTGTTTGGTGAATTGAAATTTTGAGAACTGTTCGGGTAATAGTGTTTGTACTCGGAGCGAGTAATATCCTTCATATATTTTGAAAATACGTTCCCCATTGTTTCGTTTACCAAAGATTTTCTCTCAGCTGTTTTCCCTCTTATTATAAGTAAAAAAAAAAAAAAAAAAAAAAAAAAAAAAAAAAAAATGAAAAGCAAAGCAGAGGTGGGTAAAAATTCTATTAAAACCAACTATCCCAAACATATTTGTCTTTTTTCAGTTTTTGTAATATAGAGTTGAATGGAATTCGTTCATTTGCCAACAAGAACAAAACTACCAGACACAAGTGCCCACATATAGGCGGGTCGTGGTAATTTTGTATCCGGTCTTCATTGTAGAATAAACGACTTCCACCAAGATACGAAACTAATTCTTTCGGAGGGTTAGCATCACCATACGAATCAAAATAAAACTTATCCATTTTGTCTTTGTAAAAACAAGTCCAATGCGACCCTCTCGTTTTTGAGTCACCAAGATTTATTATTCCGCACTCGATTATGTTAGGAGTTTTTGGTAATGTATCTCGCATGAACACTCCTCTAAAATTATTTATCCCTAGCTTACTCGATGAAGCATAATAGTTGATGTTGAAGTTACTCAACGCTTCAAAATTTTTTTTGTTCGCTTTTTCGTTTTTAAATTTTTTGATTTTGATTGAGGACGGTGGTGGACATTTCCACCTGTTTTCTTGTTTTCCAAAGCTTTATTATGTCTGATCGTTTCTTCCAAGCGTTTCTGCCTATCTTTATAATCAATCACAGAATTAGCAACTGCAGCACCTCCTCCCAACAACCCACTAAGAGCTCCCAATCCTGCAAAAATGAGTGGTAAATACCCTCCCTTATAATTTTCTTGTAACTGTCTATTTGATAATACCAAGCGACACCCTTTCCCTTTTACTCGAGAGTTAGAAATTTCATTATGTTGCTTTTGTGTGAGACTAATTCTGTCTTTACCATTGTTTTGTAACAATTGTTCTTTACTCAACTGTATGATAACCCCGTTTCCTTGTTTGTATGCCGCTCGGATCTTGGCTCGTTGACCAGAAGTCAATGAACAATTCATTGAGCTATTCATGTTGCTGTTTCAATAGGTATTCGAAACGTCTTCTTATTATATGATTATTAAAATTTAAGTTGTGGTTCAATCCCCATCCCAAATGTTTGTTTTAGATTCATTGCAGTACCTGTCGCTAATGCCCAAACTCTCTCATTCAAATCAGCATCTTTTGATCTTAATCGGCTCCATGCCTTATCCTCCAAAACTTTGTCAGCAAGGTGTCTGTCCTCGGATTTAGGGTTATCTCTATAGAAAATATCATGCTCTTTCGCGGCTTCATCGAGTTTATTCACACCCACTTGTCCCTTCTGTAAACGAGAGTCCAAATTAGTCCCCGGCCCCAGAAAATTATATCCTGGAGCATGGATCTCGAAAGGAATTTTTTTCAGTATTGAATTGAACAAACCCGATCCTACCTGAGCTCCTTTTAGAAATTTCGTTGGTACTGCTGAAACGAAACGGATTAAATATTCTATACCTTTCGGAGAGTCTATAATCTCTTCGAGACGATCATTGAAGAAATTGAGGATGGTTACTTTCTCATTATGAAAGTTATTGTTCCCAGCCTTTTCCTGGCTGTATATGTAATGAAGTCGAACAATCAGCTCGTTCAAATTATCGATATATTTATATTCAATAGGATTTTCATTAAACTTTAACACCCCTCATCCAACATGTTCAGTTTTGTTCTCATCATTGTATTTTTTCCATATATGCTTAACTAGACATGTCCATTTATCAGCTTTGCTAGACTTTGGTTTTTTGGATATTTGGTTATTTCCATGGAACATAGATTCTGTATCTATAAGTATTTTTTCGTAAATTTCTAAATCCTGCGGTGTGTAGTGCTGTTCGAATGGAGCCTTCTCATAAGTTAACAAACGCCAAAGACCTGAAGTGCCCGTATACCTTTTGGTCCCTACTATAATATCATTATTATCGAACACAACAGGTGTATTTCCAATCATGTACGATGCTATTTGATCATTATAATAAAGACCAAATGATTTATCACTGGCTCTTGGTAGAAACTTTGTAGCGATTTTCCCCAACTCCATTTGTTTAGATGCTCAATCACTGGGTGTATCGTATATTTTACTCTCATCTACCTGAGGGTATTTTTCTAAAGCCTCAGCTGCAGGATTTGGTTCAACCTCAATATTTGGTTTATTTGATATCATTTTTACAGGTGTACTGTGATGAGTATCCGGAGGAAATTTTATAGTTTCGTTAGATTCCTCTACACTACTTTCCTCGTCATCCACTTGATCAATATCACCATATTGATTTTTAAAATGAGCTATTGATCTTTGGAAAGGTACAAGCTGAGTTTCAAATTTTTTTTTCTAGATTCTCAATAGCGTTTGTAATAGGTTTATAATCATTAGCTGCCTCCTTTTCTATGAGATTCTCTATAGCACTTGTTATAGGTTTATATTCCTCTTTTCTGTAAATGTTGAGATCTTGATGTTTCTTCTGTGCGCGTTTAAACTTAGCAATTAACTCTTTTTTAAGGATATCCAATTTCTCGGCCTCCTTAGCGTTGGTAATCAATTTTTGTTTATCCATCTTGATCTTTCTCTCTTATTATTATTCTATACTATTGAGTGAAGTACTAGGTACACTGAAAGAGAAATTGCACGTGAGTTTACTAGTCGATTACGTTGGGATATTATATCCGACTGCATACACCCATAAAAGTGAATTCCATACAACCTCGAATTTTTCTACGAGTGGATCTATTGTCCTGGGAACGTTCATTTATCGTTAAAATAACGTGATTTAGCGTTCTTTTGACGTTCGAGGGTCGTTCAGGGGTCGTTCTAGGAACGTTCATTTATCGTTAAAATAACGTGATTTAGCGTTCTTTTGACGTTCGAGGGTCGTTCAGGGGTCGTTCGAGGAACGTTCATTTATCGTTAAAATAACGTGATTTAGCGTTCTTTTGACGTTCGAGGGTCGTTCAGGGGTCGTTCGAGGAACGTTCATTTATCGTTAAAATAACGTGATTTAGCGTGCTTTTGACGTTCGAGGGTCGTTCAGGGGTCGTTGGAGGAACGTTCATTTATCGCGGTAATATTATTTCATTCAACTGACATTGGTATTTCCCACACTTCTTGTTCTTGGTTAAATCAATTGTTATAAATCCGTGGTCCTTCTCCCAACACTGCGCACAAAGCTTAGAAAATTCGGTCATTGTCATGTCACCAACAACGAAGTCGTTATATATGTTTTTCAAGTAATATTTGTTCTGCGGAAATATAAACACAATATTGACATTATTGCGTATCACCTGCCTGTCAACCAAGTTGTAGCACTGAGCCAAATAAATACAGGATATATCTTTATGACGCCCCCTTGTGAAATAATTTTTAATTTCTATTTGTTTCTCGAGAAGACAATCATCAAAAACCACTAATGAATCAGGATGACATTCGTCGACTGAAATTATATCTTCGCAATTAGCAAAGGAAAAACAAATTTCCTGACCTACTTCATTTTCTACAGAACGATAGCGATCGAGCAATTCCTGATAAAGAGGTTGGTTGAGTGATTTGCTAAATATGTATAAATAAGTGTAATCGATCCAATTCTTGTATATGAAATTCATAAGCAATGTTGTTTTACCACAGTTACTGGAACCAATTATTATCGCCCTCATGATATCGGGAAATTTGTTATTGTTCTTCTGCGGTCGTGAACCAAAAGGAGTAACAACGTACTCGTTTTTTGTCTTTTGTGATTTTTTCATTGTAGCTTTGAGTTTAGTTAGTATATTCTTATGTATTGTGAGCTAAAAAAAAAAAAACTCGGCCCAAGAGCCCAACGACGCTATTTTAGCACATGTGCAACCAAAATGGAAGAAAACGTGGCACGAATTAAAGGATACGATTAATCACCGTACCCTCGAAATCCCGTCAAATTGGCAGCCCAGCGCCATTTGTATATCAGAACCCGGTTTATACGCTTTAATAACTCGTTCTAAGTTGCCAGACGCTGTTAAATTTACTGATTGGGTGTATGAAGACGTTCTCCCGACTGTTCGCAAAGATGGTCAAACTATGGTTTTTGGAAGAATGGCAACTATGGAAAACAAAATAGGTAATAAAATGTCATGATAAAATTAAAACGTTGTTTTTAGAATTTCCGATCGGTAAAATGAACCAATAATCTCTTCACCATCCAACGCTTTTAATTTGTAAGTGATGGGTTCTGTGTAAACAATTTTATCAACAATGAAAATTTCTTTCGTCCAGTTACTACCATATTTATTGCCAAATGTTTTCTTCTCCTTAGTTATCCTCACACGATCTCCTACTTCAATATCACTCCGAATCACTGAGGATTGTTGGTATCCTAGTAACTTCAAAATGGTATTTTCATTGTGTTTACCAACGTCCGCCGGGCTTGTTCGTATAGTTCTGTGATAACTATTATTGTATTCCTTGATGAGTTTTTGCAATACATCAATCCATCTATAACTTTGATTTACGTAAAAGTGTATTTTCATCTTACCATTCAACGTTCTATTGAAACGCTCTATTATAGACGATTTCTCCAAGCTCTCTGTGTGGTATAATTTAATTGAATATTTATCTAGAATGGTTTTGAAGTGCTTATTTTTGAATTCTAATCCTTTATCCGTGTGAAGGAGATTGGGGGACGAATGATTGTTTCTTTTGGCTTTTGTTATTATTTTTTGGAAAGCATTAGAGACTGTTGCTCCGTCCTTCTTTTTCAAAGGCTCACTCCAAGCATATTTTGAAAATGTATCTATCACATTAAGCATAGGTATATTTATAACCATCATTTTCATCACTATAGCTCGCCATCACAATCAAATCTGCAGCCCATAAATCATCTACCCCCAAAGTCACAACTTTACGTTTTTTGAACTTTTTTATGATTGGTTTATACAACTCCAATGCTTCTGTTTGTCTATCGTTCGTACTAATATCATTATGATTGGATTTCCATTCCCTCTTCAAAAATTGACTCTTCTGACTAGTGCATACTTTACACTTTGCCATCTTTCTCCAAGAACCATTCGATGCTTGAACAATCGATGAATTAACATTATCAGTTTTTTTCTTGCATTTGAGACAATAAAGTCGTTCCTTCATTTTTCGATTAATTTCAAGTATACAATAATATCTGCTCCTGAAAAATCGAGTTCGACCCCTGACTCGTTCTTAAGTTCCAATTCTATTTTATTAATGGATCTCACGCTCTTATTAATGGGAATGTAATTGATTTCATTTGGTTGTTCTGTAACTAATGAACCAAAACGAATCTGTTCCGTTTTAGGACAGAATGTGTGTAGTATATCCTCTTCTTTGTGAGTATTAGAGTTGGTGTAGTGATTAGTGATTGCTGGTTTTACTAGGTTGCAATGGATTTCTATCACTTTGAAAGGATCAAATCTGTGATATGATTCAGCTGTGTAATAAGTTTATTTCTTGAAATAACTCGGCACGGACGACTTTGATCGAGAAAACCCCAGCAAATAACCTAGACTCGATAAATCTACGTCAGCAGGCATTTTCATTTCAATTTTACCAGTCATTTCATTCATACGAAGATAATACGAATCCTCATCAATATCAAACCCAGGAAGAGTTTTATACTTTGTCTTAGTGAAGTCCAAGAACAAATTCTCAAAATTATTCACTTTATAATTCCCTTTACCCATGTGAAATGTTTGATGATCGTCATCCTCACCAGTTTCAGGTTCGTAGTTGTGAAAGTTAACTTGAATGGGCTCGGGAACATTTAGAACGTAATTTCCACCATAAAATCCTGTCAAACCTAGTAAATATTCCTTATTTTCATCTAGATGAATAGGTTGTTCTAATCGCAACCTCAAATTCGAACCTCTGCCCGTTATTTTGAAGAGCGTCATGATTTTTGTATAATCGGTACTCTTATACAAAATTTGTCTATCTTCTTATTTAAAAAAAAAAAAAAAAAAAAAAAAAAAGATCCTAAGTTTCACAGAGTCGAAGTTATGTTTATGACTAGGGGAGAGGTGGATTCGGTGATGGGCTAGCGGGGTGTGGGGTTGAGAACAGTTCTATCAATGCTCGATTTCGAGACTGCCTTGGTGTTACAGCGGCTGAGGAATCTGCTGATTCTGCGTTCCTCTCCGCTCAACACCTACGCGTTCTGATATCTACACGAGAGGGAGTTGTGTTTTCTAACCAACGCAGTCCTCGGTTTGATCAAATTCTACTCCACCATTTATGCATTTTCTGAATACTAGATGAGGTTTTTTGTTTAGATCATCAAGAATTTCACTATCGATCGATCCAAGTCTCGGTGGTAAAAAGCAACGGAATCCATCACTAAACACCATAAGTCTCTCACCAAATTTTGTTTGAATTTTTTTCAGTTTTACAACACCATATAATTTACCAATTTCTAGTTCAGAATACTTTTTCAACTCATTAAACTTCTCCTGATTGGATTTACCAAGGGAGTTGATTACATTCAATGAGGAAAACATTTTGAACAGTTTCTCAGCAATCTCAGCTCTTTGTCTTTCTTATTATAGAGTGTTGAAAATTCAACAAACACAACTTCACCTTTTTCAAATTTCACGTTGGCATAACTACTTACCAGCTCGAAACTGTAAAATCCTACACACAGCTGACATGAGAGCTACGCACTTCACATTGACCCAGAACCGTCATGAGGCGGCTGTGTAGTACGTTTTGACAATGTAGTACATCTGTAGGTTCTATGTAGTACTTCGGGCTAGGTCCCCCAAAAAGTATACTACTGATAGGACATTGGAATCTCAATGGCAGTTTATCTTTAATACTAGTTGAGCATGGAGCATGAGTGACTCTTAACCCGTTGGAGGAAACCTATTTCAGCACACATTAACTTTCCAGAATTGTACTTGTCGTATATAGTATAATAGAGAAAATATATCAATCTCCTAAGGCGTAAGGAGATCAGAAATGCCTTGAGAGTTTCAATAATACCCTTAAGACACCAACTATTTAGGAAGAAAAGTATCATCATCCATCTTGATGTTGTTGGAACAGAATGAAGATTTGTTGTAAGGAGGCGATGAGAGGGAAGTTATCAACTGCGATTCTGCGACCATGACGCATGATGGAATAATAGTGACACCTACTACCACAGAGAAAATTTTTCCAACAACAATTTGGATAATTATTTGTATAGATGACTTGCTATCAATGTTAAATAAGAGGGCGAAGTGATATCAGACCAACTAATTCGGAAAATAGAAAATTGTCAAACGGTAACCTATCTTGAATTTCTTCATGGATCACAAATACAAGCTCGGAATGTCCCCCATTTTTTATTCCAGTTTCGGATTTCACGTAACATTTAATTAAAAAAAAAAAAAAAAAAAGACATAAATCATGATTTGATTCTACTAGAGATTTCATGAATGATAATCCCGTCATTCAAATTATTAATGGTAGGTCATTTCTCGAAGAAATTTTACGTAGATTCCGACTCTGAAATAAAAAATGGGGAGTTACCAAGTTGGAGTAACAACAATTTTTCAACATTTTAACGAAATTGTGAATTTGTGATCTGCGACTAGATTCAAGGAGGGCTGCCGTTTGAAAATTAGTAGCCTCGCACGCAGAAGAGGTCTTGTGGGATACCCAGTATACGAGTATCATCTTTCAACACTACTCTACTCGTGAGGTGCACAGTGTATGTACGATCAAATATCAAACTGGTAAAGAGTATGATGATTTGAAATACCTCGTTGTCGTGATCTCTCTGGGAGGCGAAGGGATCCCTTTGCTCATGATCTAGGTATTTCTCTAGGTTGAAGAACGTATCGAAGAAGATGGGCGTCATTTTACACTTCTTCAGATCCCCCAAAGAAACTTTGCCAGGGATTTCAGGTCGGATCATGTCCAGCATCTAACGAAAGCAATACAATCACAATAAACCAACGATTGTTCTAATTCAGCGAAAATATAGAGGATGTCCAACACCCCTCCACCACCACTTTAAAAACTTCTTCAGTAAAATAATAAACAATTTCAATAACGAGTTATACAGCCAAAATAATTACTTCTGTTAATTACCTACTTTTATTTCTTTCACTCTTTTTTTTTTTTTTTTTTTTTTTTTTTTTTTTAATGATTTGTTTAGTTTTTATTTTCCCCATAAGAAAGAAATTTTCAATTTTAATATTACAATGTTCGAATGACAAAAAATGGAGGATACCTGCATAAAAACTTATGGCACCATTCGATTAAACCACAAAGGGTGTTTCAAACCTAATGGTCCAAATTTCAGTGTCGATTACAGAGCTCAAATCTAAACCAAACTAATTTTACCACTAAAAACGCATAAAATTGAGAATAACAAATAAACTAAAAATTTGTGAGTTAAAGGGTAAAAACATGATTATAATGGAGTAGGAGAGTTCTGAAAAGGTCACCATTCGATTCAGCGAGGAAAAATACGTAAGACTGACCCTTATTTTCATAGTGTTATTTTTGAGAAAACCCTCGATTACATTGTAAAAATCATGTTTTTCAACATTAAAACATAATTTTCTCCCCTAATTAGAAAGGTAAAAGTAAAATTGACTGTACCGCTGGAAAGCCGAGATTTCGAGGAAATTATTCTCGTGGACTGCCAACCAAGAGCAGCTGTATTAGGAGCAGAAAAACTGACGAAAAAAAGTGAAATTCTCAAATTTTTTCACAATTTTCCTTTTAGTCTCCTTTTTTACGTATCGAGTTGGCTAAAACATGTTAGTTTAACACCAGGAGAGATAGGAAATTTGCCGCTCTTTCCAACGGTGTACTTAATCTTGATTTTGGGGTGATCGTTAGGGGAGTTATGACCATTAGATTGTTTTATAAGGTACAAAACTTGAAGAAAAAAATCTTGAAAATTAAATTAATCTAAAACAAAGCGTTTGAAAAAATCTTGAAGAGGAAATTTCGATAAGCTCTATGAATGAGCTCTAGAATCAACTCCTGAAGTTTTTACTATCAGGTTTGGGGCATCCTGTTTAAATTCACCAAAAATCCTGCGTTATTAGTCTCTTTCACTGCGCAAGGTACAGGATAAATTTACTTTCACTTTACTATTTTACATACTTTTTTACTTTTACTTTTAAAGGATTATTAAGTTCTTCAAACTCTCCGATCAGCGAAAGCAGAAAATACGGAGTACTTATTTAAAAAATCGAACTGTGGGTCAAATTTTTAAGTAGTGTTGAGTAGTTGAACTGGTTGAATGATTCGAGTTTAAGTTAGTTTTTTACACGATAAAAATTGAGGTTAGGCATGATTCGAGTTCGTTTGATAACCTCCATTCATTTAAGGTCCGATCACACAGGACGCGTTATAATGCGACGTTAGGCGTTCCAGTAACGTCGCGTTACCGCGATACGGTAGTATGACGCAACATTGCATCACCCCCGTCACACACACGGCGGTACCCCTCAGCGATACTTTCAGTAACGCGACGTCAGCCAAGCGGGTTGTTCAAAATTACAAAATATCGCGCGCTGAGGGCGTTTTCCTCGGCCCTTCTGCCATTGTTATTCAAGATGAATGTGGAAACTGAGGCTCTGATGGAAGAAGTGCGCAAGTTTGTTTATTTATTTGATAATTCACATGAGCTTTATAAGAAAATGGTGGAAAAGATCATTTGAAAAAAAAAAAAAAAAAAAAATCAATTTGAAATCATTCAAAAAAGTTCACAAAACGATCTTCATGTGAGCGCAACTCCCGACATAGACGGTGGTATTCCCCAAGCTCTTCCCTCCTTTGATTGATTGGGTGCACCCCCCCCCCCTCTCCCTGCGATCTACTATAGAGCTTCTAGTAGAGCTTCTTCCTCATCAGAGTCATTGTCTGAAATCATTATAGATTAGATAAATTATAGACGCTGGGAACCGCGAACCCCTTGAGTAGCACAGACAAGACTGGGTCTCGCGCTCTGATAACGCCCAATAATAACGCGGTGTCTGTGACGTTGCTATATCCCCGAACGTCGGTGGTAACACGCGTTCCTATAACGCCGCGTTATGACGCGTCCTGTGTGACTGGGCCTTAAGAGTAAAGAGGAACGTCAGGGTTGAATTTAAAAAATCACTATTTTCGAAAACTCACTTGGCACAAGCAGTCTTCAAATGGCAAACATTCTATTCCAATAGCTTCCATCCGCTGAAGCTGTTCGTCATAGAAGTATTCCAACTCATACATGGATAAATAACCGTCACCGTCAAGGTCCATACACCTGTTTATGAAATTACAACGCTTAAAACATACAAATAAAATTGGTGATCATCCATTAAAAATAAATTTAGGTGTGCCTAGTATTTCAAGCTCATCTTCATCTTAGTATGTACAGTGTGACCTAATTCATTTAGATTTGTAAAATATAATAATAATTACTATTATTATTATAAATTATTATAATACCAGGATTGCATAAAATAGGAAATTCTTTGGGGTATACAGTTATCAATGATGATAGTATTAAAACCCATATGCCTGATTGTTATTGATTGGAAAGCATTGGAATTCCAAGAAGAGAGAATTTAGATACGTAACAAACTACTATACCCTATTTGAGAGCATAAGGTGTGACATTGTTTTTCTAGTGCGCATGCGAAATACACATTTCTAACTAAATACTATGAAACCGGCAAGAGATGAACTCGAATAATTTCGAAAATTTTCATCGAAATAAAGAAAAAAGAATCATGTCTGGTACATTCTACGTTTCCACATGCGCAATGGCCACCACCGGCGATAAAATTCCTAGGACTTTCCAAGCCAGTCCAATCTGTTGAGAAAACTTCGATCTCGGAGGCCATATTTTAGTTTCCTAACACTCTGTATGGCATGTTACATGATAGCCTTGAAATTGTATTTATGAATACTATCAAGTTTTTGAAGTTTACTACTGACTTGGATTTTTGGACTCTACCGGGAACATATCTTTATGCACCAGAGAAATGCATAGGTTACTCGCCTTTCAGAGCCAATTTTGAATACTATTTTATAATTGATCAATTTCGCTACCTTCCACCAGTTCCACGGGTTTTCGGAACATTTGATTAGATTAATTGAAAATACAACACGACAGAAATAAGCTCTGACGTCGTATTTTCGCGCGAACGAGAGCAAAGGGCAATCTCCCACTAAATATAATTGTACGAAAGAAGTTGCCAATTCTCAAAGTTCGTTTCCAACTGGAAGGGGAAGTAGGTTATTCTGTTCCTGCCAAACCAGGCCTGCCAAGAATTCACCAGTCAGGCCGTCTGCGGTAGGGAAGGCGAGTAAGAGGTTACTGGGGTCATCCAGAAGCGATTATGATCTCATGGTCAAATCATCGCTTTTACTTTTCACATCGCCCTTGCACAGACCTAATGTCAGGTGAGTTGCAGCACAAATCACCTTGTCCTACATTAGGCGTAAAGTCTGTCACATTCAACAACTAGTTCTTGTATAAGCAGGGAATTTGCAGCATACAGTGCAGTCATGATATATTATTTTTACGTCATACATTTCTTAAAGACAATTATAATGCACCGAATATTTTGGAAGGATTTATTGATTTATCAACCAAGCAAGTTAACTCTGCTTCCTCTTCCCACTAATGAAGTTATAAGTCCACGATTCACGTTTCCAATATACGAAATTCTACAAATCAAGGAGAAAACCCATATGTCTTAAACCGTCCGTGCTTCCAATGGTTTGGCCATCAATGATGAAAGAAAAATGACGTAACTTTTACTCAACTCTAAGGGGCAAAATAAAGGTTGAAAACACTTTCCCAAATTATTGGTTCCCAATAGAGGACCATCCACGGGAAAAAGAGTACGCAGATAGGAGTGCCGACGGTTACTGCATAATCATGGGTAATTGAGAGTAATAATTATGGGTGCACACATTCAAAACAACCGACGCTGAACGAAAGAGCGAGCTTGATAAAAATTGAGGACGAAAGAACCACCCTTGGGTGGACGAATGAGCGACTGTGGTGCCAAAAGAACGATTATAAAACTCCCGAAGGAGCGAGTATCCAAAAGAGCGAGTATTACTCCATAAATCAGGAAAATAACCCATTAATGTGATAGGATGTGAATTCAAGGCTAAAATTGGTATATAAAATTGCAAAGATAAAAAAATCCTTATTTATATCATTCATTATTATTCGTGTTAATCGAGGAACTCGTATGAATTCGTTTTTCATTATTCATTATTCTGAGTGTGGGACAATGTGTCCCTCAAAAGTGATGAAAAATTTCATTTCTGTGACGAGGGGCTGCGTTCGATACATAATACGGCATGGGTCCCACTGCTTAAATTTTGCGAAACAGGGCCTGGCCGAAGAGTAAGTGACAGCAGTAGAATGCGGAAAACGTTCAGAAACCCCGAGTGGGCGGCCTTTTTGAGATCGAGGAAACGTTTTTTGTTAAGCAACAACATCAATCCTTCGACAGAGCATAAAGAATCGAGGAAAGTTCACATATACCTATTCATGTTTATATAAGTGTTTACCTACAAACCTCGAGTCGCTCTTTCGGGACTGTCACTGCCTTTGTTGTTATTGACAAAAGCTTGCTCATTGGGGACAAGGATTAGAGATGACTCGCTCTTATGGGCTGCACCAAAACAACAACTGCTCATTATAATTTACCAACAGGCGTGTAAATGGGCGTATTTAGTAATGTATGATTGTTACAGTTTGATTTAACTTTCTATTGGCCTTGCTAACAAAAGCCAAATATTACCTGAACCAATATTCGATGGCTCTGGGGTGGGATTTGTCTTCTTCTGCCAAAAGAAACCAAACGAACTCCGTGTAGGACATCTTCAGCTGATTCGACTGGCCCTGAAGGTCCTTGGGTTTCCCGCGCGTCACAGCACCAGAAAATATCCTATCGATTAGCCGAGTTGACAGGGCTGAAAATAATGGCAATGATTAGTTCAAACTACTTTGTCCTTGATCTTTGGTCCAAACCAATTGTTATTGAGCAAATACAATATTTCTTCTTTTCAAATGAGGGTGCAATTGGGGTGATTTGATGAAACAGTATTTCATCTTTGACTCCCCTGGAAGTCTATCAGCACTACAGACAGAAAATAACATTTTAGTTAAAGCTTTGAATTGATCAGCCGTCGAATGTGGTCTGATTCTCATTCTCTCTGTGGTTCTGGTGTGTTCTGAAATTAGACAATCCAGAAAAGGTTGAAACATCCTTGAAATGTTCATACCTCCTCCCTTCACTAAGGAAAACCAAAGAAAACAAATAGGGTGGCTTCTGAAGATTTTAACAGAGCATAAGGCAGATCAACATCAACAGCATGCGATATGAGTGAATCGCTTAGAATAGGGATGGTAACCAGGGTTTCCAGGTGGTATGATGCAAAATACTTCTATGATGAGCAGACTAAAAATACTCATTGAAACACCAAACAGCCACATAAGTTCCATACATCCACAATTATTGATGAGCAATTTCATTATAGAACCATGTTCTCATTAGCCTGCCAAATGGGATCTATATGTCCAATAAATAACACTTGCCCATTATAATGGGTGGTTGCAGATAATTGTTGAACAAATTTTGAGTTAAACTCTAACTCGAGAATTGAGTAGATTTTTTATCTCAATCTTCTCTTATATTCCACATATATGATTTTTAAACGAGTTTTTCAGATAAAACACTTTTTTTCGCATTAAAACCGCGTTTCTCTACTTTAACTCAACCAAATTTAATTTTCGAGCAGTTTTTCGGAATCACCGATGAATTTTCTTTCAGAATTGTGCCTTTTGATTCTCAAAAAATACCATCTAAATATCATACCGTCAGCTGAAAAATGAACTGTTTTGAAAAATAAATATTTCTGGAAATCATGAATTTTTAAGTGCCTTAAGTAATAAGCTTTTGAACGGTTTGGTCAACATTGTGATTTCGTTTCAATTCGATAGATACAATTTAGTTAGAATTTTAAAAACGTGGTCTCACCAGTAGCGAGGCTGAAAGAAGTGTTATCATTTTTCCCAGACACAACGACCCACCAGAGAAGGTGAGTAGTTAAAAAACTTACATGAAAACTGGACATTTTGTGACCAGCGATATTTTTGCACGGACACCTTGATAAAAAACCGGATTGTCCGGGCCAATTGGCTCCAAAGGTACTGGTGGAGCCATTATCATGAACTCACCATGGTCACTGTGCCTCGCGAGATCGTGTTTATCGATGAAGAGATCGTGATCCCTGTCAAGCTCCCAGAACTTGCAATAAATGACGTAGAAGTGCTCGTAGCTAAAATACTGGGTGATTTGGTTGATGTCCTCTTCCTTCTCGAGAAGAGCAATAACTTGGAGTAGGTTGCTCCTCCGAAGCTCTTGCAGGCTTATCCGTCCTGTCCACGAGCTGTTCACATTGTAATAGATCCTGGATATCACCTGCAGGCATAATAAGTACGGTTGGGTACAAGACTACTGAGAAAAACCAGGTCAATTTGATAAAAGAGAACAAATCGAGAAACAAAGAGTAGGACTCATCAAACATGAGATCCCCTTCTAGTCATCGTGAATTGACACATTAAAATTTCTATCGAACTGATGTGTCAAGAAGACAAGCCTCATGCAGTTGTTTGGTTCATTTTGAAGTAAATGGAGAATTTAGAAAAAAAGCCCTTTTTACATATAAGTATATATAAGAAAAAGATAATCTCCGAGGAGTCGGTTAAGACCTACCAAAATTTCTGAATAACCCTGACATTTTTAGCACTTTGTTCAAGTAGAAAAAAAGTCTTCCGAAGTACGAGTATCTTCATAAAACTGCAGACATTCAAAAAAAGCTATATGAAGGTCAACTAGACTATCGGTATTAAAAACACGGACTCGAGACACGTAGAATTTCAATCACTGCCTTTCTGTGTTCTAAACTCTTATTCCTATGTCCAAGCAATCCTTCCTTGTAATACCAATTACCTACCACTCATAAAAGCCTAATTTCATATTTGCCTGATATAACATCACTATATAAAACCTTAGTAGCCATTCTAATCCTTGAACCATTGAAAACCAAACGTATAACCATTAATTATTATACATTCAGTGAGAAGCCTTTCAGAAGGCTCCTTTGCTACTTCATTACTTAGTTTCTGATGGTACAAAACGTAACTCATGTGAAACGACAAATAGAAAATTTAATTTCCATAAGTCGCTAGTACAAAATTTGATTGGACGGAAAGCCCTTGTAATCAATAGTGGAACATATTGTACCTGAAATGTACTTAAATTGCATTAAAGTGTGTTAAAAACAGATAAAAACTAATAAAAATTGTTTACGAATTCTGAAATTGGTTTGAACGGCAGAAAACTATTAAGAAAATGTGTTGGTTGTCTTAAATTTGATAGTTAAAAATTTTGCACACACAAACTGCACATTAAAAAAAGGTATAAATATTGACATGACTGAAACTTTTAAAGAATTTCAGCCGCTAAGCACAGGCAAAATACATCAGGAGTTTTCGAATGCTCTGGCCCTGGAAAACTAGCAGCGACATTCAACTTTTATGGTTGTTCCGTCGCTACATACTAGTAGAAACAGCAAAGTAAAATATAAATATAGTTAGTAGGTATACATAAAATAAAGAATATTAAAAGAGGAGTAAGATAATATCATGGTCCACTCCTAATTAGTAAATGTAACATGCAAATAGGAAATTATGTAGGTAAGTGGCTTGAGTCGAGTTATCGGTTTCTGCCGAGACTTCATGTCATAATAAAACTTCTAACACGAATATGAAGCTATGAAACAAAATCTTACAGTGTGGACATATCGGGAGTGGAACTCGACGGCTTCCTTGAGGAAAGTCAGGCCAGGATGGGTATCGACGACGTCCTGGACCATACTCATGAAGTCTTCTGGTAAGAGGTAGCTCCGGGTCTGCCCATGGGTCAGGATCTTGAGGAACTTGGAGTTGGCGTCGTGGTAGCTGTTAGTCAGGCTACAAACGAAAAGTCGTTGTACTTATATCAGGGGGACTAAAGTGTAGATGTATAATTAATTGCATTAATGTTCCCTATGTAGGTGCCAATATCTAAGCAGGCATATTGATGACAAAGTCAGCCTTTCGCCCGACCTCCACGAAATTGTGTCATGCAAATCGTTTACAAAGGTGGGTTACGCTAAGGGGCCCATGAAGCTAATTTCTTTCCTAATCAACCTACGGAGATGAAATTAGAAATGAAGCTCCTTTGGGAAGCGCCAACTATTGATGATAATTATATAGAAGGTATATACGGGATATAATAATTGTTTAGCCCTACCCGAATTCGTAAATTTCCAGTGATTATTTAGTAATTACAAACCACCAATCTGCCTTAAAGGGCTATCTAGTATAGAAATAACAAACCTTAATGAAATAATTCGCGCTTTTTACTTAAACTCGTACCTACTGAATCATAAATTACATAAAAGGAAATTCCGATGGGTCGATATTTCACATCCTTGAAAATTAATTCTTATTTTAAGTGGAAAAGATAACGTGTGAAGCCTGGATTATTAATAATTACATGCATGCTGAAATTGAAAGAAGCGAGATAAAAAGGTATTTACTTACTCTCGCCAAAAGTCGAGGACCATATTCAGTTCGACGTATCCCAACTTCTCCCCGCCGCAGGCTATAAATAGGGGGGCCTTCCAGTACAAGGGGCAGCCGCATGCCTGAAACACGAGCCACTTCCGAGATTATTTCATCTCTCAAACGACAATCAAAGGAAAAATATAACTAGTTTTACGTGCATACTATTAGTATAGCTGTGCCGATTGGAAAGACCTTTAAATATGTGAAAATGAAAAACTAGATTCATTTTTAAAAAAGTTCCAGTCATGCAGCATAGTGGTACGAGCGAATTTTCGTAAATTATCGTATTATAAGTTACATGGTTTTGGAATTCGTTGCACTGTTTTAAAATTTGAGCACTGAGTGCAAAAAAATAGTTAAACAATTTTATGGCAACAACACTCATTTAAAACAATATTCTGCTATTACAAGAAAATTTGGGAATTTTAACTTTTTCAAGGAGTTTTTATAGATTTTTCAACAAGTATTAACAAAATTTGAGTACATTTTTCTCCACAACTTTGTATGTAAATTTTATAATGTTCTAGTTCGTTGTTGATAAACTTTTTCTGGCTAAAATTCAGCTAAAAAAATATAAATTTAACGATTTTTATCAGTTTTTAGTAATTTTTTGAGAACATTTTTTGGAATGTGGCCAATTTAATGTAGGAACTCAAAATGTGCTGGCCAACGAACTAATCTTTTCATTTGGAAAGCTCGATTTTTTGGCGCAAGAATGGGATTTCTATCTCAATGCTAAGGAGAGTTTTCGTCTGGAATGACGTATGCATACATAGATACATACATACATATGAAAAAGCGTTAAACTATCTATCGAATTCGTTCCAGAATGTTTCAAAACGGATTTCTACGAAAAAACAAATTTTTTTCGAAGATTTTGATTTTAATATTTTTGAAGCCACTGCAGTAGCTTTATTTTTAACGAAAATTTGCTAAACTGATTCATTATTGATGAAGGCTAAGGAGGGGTACCTACACAGTTTCCATACAATTGAAAACTTGCTCAAATATAAACAATTGCACTGCAATTGCATTGTTAAATAACAAGCTAAAATAAATTGTATTGCTTGGGAGAGCATCTTTAAATAAGATATTTAGGTTTAGCACAGTCGCAACTTGAAATATTGCGGTCCTCAGATCATAATTGTACTCAGTTGGTACTCAGTACAGTAATTTTTGACACCAGGAAAGGTGTCAACTAGTGGCAATCGGCGGAACTAATCACAACTTACGCCAGTACTACACTTGTAATAATGAGGACCTTGACATTCGTAGCTCATAGTACGTAACTACCTATACTTTCTAGAACACAGAATAAACTGCCTCAGTGCAACTGACGTCTAAAGTAACATGTCTCAGAAAGAAAAAAAAGAAAAAACCGGGTAGTTAGTTATAAAATGACAGTGTAGCTCTCGCGACGGGTATTCCTGAAGCCATTAGATTATATACTTTTTTACTATCGTTATCACTTAAATAGGGTTCCTGTCGATGAGCAGTTCGAAAAGTTATTCCCTGAACTTCAAAACAGCCTCTGTTCGCTTTCAGCAGCTACGATCAGTTACAGTGGAAGTCCCTATTTGCTAAAGAGGACATGAATTTAATGAGTAACCCCACGATGACCAAGTACACTGTGACTTCATTCTCCAGAGTCATACTTCAGTATCGATAAAACATACTCTGCATACATGAGTAACGTGGTTGTGGAGCCCAATTTGGATTTTGGCGGCAAGAAGATTTGCACCCACTTTCGTAATTTTAACCTCCACAACAATGGTCAGTAAATATAACGCAGTGCAGATAACAACAATGAATGAGCTACATAAAATAAAATATAAAATAAAATTAACTCAATGTTATTAAAACAAATTCCTCAATCGTATAAAATATGTTTTTGTACAGGCAGTAACATTAAATCAAATGTATGAAATGAAAAGACCATAAAAACGTAAAACATTAATGATTTTCGGGTAAATGGCCAAAAGGAGTTGGTTTTTCAACAATGGCATTTAAATGTTTCATCCCTTCGTTGTGCCAAGTTATATTAAATTTTTTATTATTTATTATTAGTCATCGAAACGTGAAAAATGAACGAATTCTAGCTGATAAAAAAAAACGACTTGCTCAGTTGTTGATAGGCTAGGAGTATCTGTCATTTAACAGTTCTCTTTTATTTGAGAGCAAATTATATAAATTCTTAGTTCGGGCAGTTTAAATCATTTCACAATTTTACAAAAAGTTGTGACACAATTTATAACCTTCACACAGGTGGAATGAACCCCGACATAACCTTCCTTCATCCCGTTGGGAAGACATGCAAAACTTAGTTTGGATGCCAGCAAGAACCCTGGTTTTTGCCTATTTTAGTATCGTCCAGAAAAAATAAAATATAGTTTATTTAGGAGCAAAGCTACCTCAATTTGCAATACATCAGGTTTTTTTTCAATCTTATTGACAGTTGTAGAAAGGATAGCTAAAATTTTGTAGAAGTGGCAGATCTCATTGTACAAATTACTTCCAATGGAGGCTTATACTAGTTTATATCAATGGGGAGGAGGACCTCGTAATCCACTGTGACAGTTTCCTCCTAGAGGAATCATCCAATTGAGCGCCATAGTACAAATCAACAGTTGGCCGAGATTTTCTACTCGCTTTGCTTGTCAATAGAACTTGTTTATTTACATTTCTTGTTTACTTTTGTGAGTTTAATTTATGTTATTCAATTGGCTTGTAGGCTTCAAAAAGTAAATGTAACTTATAATAGTTTACTCACTATTAATCTGCGAAACTTCAGTGTCTGAAATAGAACAGAAACTTGAAAGTATATGACAACATCTACTCAGTACTCACCTTAGTAACAAGGCCGAATTTATCTATCGTGGCCTGTTGGTTCGGTAGGTTCTGGAACACGGCCCTGATCGCTTCTTGCACTATGTGCCTTTCTGCCTGATTTGAGGTTTTTCCGTGAGGGAAATAGAATCTGCAACAAAAACACATGTTAGAATGCCAGGTTACATTTATGTAGGTGCCTAAGTGCGATTAATACCGCCAAATAAATGGTGAATAGTTATAGAATTTAACGAGTAAAATGAAACACAAAAGTATGTATGATCGATAATATCAATTATCCACAATAAATAATGACTTCAGATGAAATTATACTTTTTTTACTTGAAAACGTATAAAACTTATTCATTATTTGGCGAGGTACTCCCGTACATCTCTCAACACCAAAGAAAATGGCGCATTTAGAAAAATCTGTAACTGATTTCATTCACGCTCGCATCAATTAGTAGTAGAAAACACTTCCAAGTTGAATAAAAGGCATTGAAGAAAGGGGACGGGTACCTACTTCCCTATAATTCGAATTAGCGCGATCTTTAGCAAAACAAATGGAAACTTCACAAAATACGAAAATTGATTAAGTACTGCTCCACACTGAAAGTAATGTGATATGTAGGTAAGTTGATTGAATAATACGGCTTAACCTATATTTTATTGGATACTGAAGCTAAGTTCAGGAGCAAACGGAATGAACAAAGCTCCTTTTTCCAAAACCCACGAAAAGGGCCAATGGAAAAGTGATGAAACTAGTCTAAACGCATTTTCCTTCAAATAACCCAATACGACTATACGAATCAAAAATAAGTCGATCCATAAGTTGTAACAAGGTATAGTAAAAACCTCCTGCAAAAAAGCTTGTGCGAGATCAACAATAAGTGTAATAAAGCACCTATACCTAAAGTGCATGTAAATAGGACTTTGGTAATGATACTTCTCTATCTAAAAACGTAGAAACTGCTAATGACATTTTGAGAACTTCCTGAACTTCAAGGAATGTCTTCAAGAGCAGAGCAAATTTTGTGTTAGATGCCACTTTTCTCTCCATGAAGAGTAATTAGTATGAACTTCGACGATATTTATCAATTTTATTTTTTCCTCAAGGGCAATGAAAGTCTGACTTTAACGACATCAAAATCAGTGTTCCCATCATTATCAAGTAGTATCAAAATTCTTTCAGATTATTATGACAGAGGTGGGAGATTTGTATACACCTAAAAAGTGACAAGAATTTCATCAAAATATTGAGAATGTTATTGTGGAAAAGATAAAGTACATCTCCGATTCCTATTTCTGTAACTATTTAATTACATGTTCATGTCATGACCTATACATATGCTCGAGTGATTGAGTATTAAAATCTAACACCGAAACTGGAGTTTTATTTATGAATTGGTGTTCTTTATAGTAGTTTTATTACATTTTTAAACACCGCGCAACTTGGAAACAATAAAATAAGGGGAAACTTCGAAAATATTTTATAAATAATAACTACAGAATGTTGTTAGGTGCAGCAGACTTTGAAGAGGCTATTTTCAGAATGATAACCTTGAAAACTGTTGACAACGGAGAACTTGAGTTTATTCTGAAAGATGTTCAGAGAGAGCATCGACCGGGCAGATGATGAGTTGGAGGTGGACAAAGTGGTTTATAATGGTCGATTACTTGTAATGACGATCTTAAATGTTTGATGACAAGGTTTGAGTGCCCTAGAGACTCGGTAGAAGCAGGCGAACACAAAAAACAAAATAGCAGGCTAGCGGATTTGAAACAATAACAGAAAATGTAACAGAATATTGATATTCCAATCGTACGACTGTAGTACGGTGCATTTGCATATAAGTACTATAAGATATTTTAGCATAAGCACCTGGTTACTTTCATCGGAATGGAACGAATCAGGCGATCGGCCGATCCCGAGGCTGGAATGTGGGATCGGGGCAGAAAACGAGAGGTTGGTTATGGAGTCGGAAATTGTTGAGAATGAAAAATCGCGACTGTGGGGAGAAGAGAAGGGCGGTCGTCTGAGTCTTATCTGACAAGACGTAAATCTGTCACGGGCATCGCGGCCGGCCCAGTTCGGTGCGCCACTGGAAAAAAATGTCAGGAATGCGAGGGGATCTAGTGTTTTTAGAGCGGAATGGTCTATGCCTTTGACGAGACAATTAATTAGCAGTGGAAATCTGTTACAACAAACTTTAAAGGACAGGGGATGTTTATTGAAGCCTCTGCTCATTCATGCATCACTTGCTGTCAGAACGAACTATTAGAAGTGAGTGGCCAGTTTGAACAACACCTCGTTAAGTGAAGTTCTATTTTGGAAACTAACACGATGGGAATACGTGAATGCCTACATTTTGCAAAAGATGTCGTTAGAGCCATTTTATAACGAAGAGGGTCTGAGACGTGAGAAAACGTAAAACTGTCATAGGGCCTCTTGGGTAGAAAATGCTGGAAACGGGTCGGGGTCCACAGAGTCCAGAGTGGAATAGTCTACACCGTTAGCAAGAAAATAATTGTAACACCTACACTGGAAATTTGTTACAACGAACTTCGAAGGACAGGAGGAGATTGTTGTTCATTGAAGCCTCTGCTCATTCAAGCATCACTTGCTCTCAGAACGAACTATTCGAAGTATGTGGCCAGTTATTGATAACACCTTGTTAAACGAAGTTCCATATTGGATATACGTAAGTGTCTACATTTTGCAAGAGGTGTTATTTGAGCCATTCTGTAACGAAGAGGGTCTGAGACTTGAGAAAGCGTAAATCTCTCATGAGCCCAGTTGGGTAAAACCTTATAAACCAAAGAGACGTACGTACGTGGTTACCTGCAATAATCATACAATGGGGTATGGGAAAATTGCCTATCATCTAACTACAGTACTAAGTGTTAGGGGAAAAAGTCCGAATGGTAACCCCCTTAATTCTTAACGTAGATCTCCAATGTGACACTTTTTTTCAATAACTTTGTTATTTTATATGGGGAAGAATCTACAAGAAATATAGTGAAATGACACATCACTCGACATGGGGTGCACACACATGCGATTTAAGCGTAAATTTTCAAGCTGAACCACGTAATGATGTTCATTTATTGATATTCGCAATACCAACTTGGAAAAAAGCCGAAAAACACAAACCCGAATTGCATATTGGCATAGCTCTAAGGGTCATTCCGAATTTTAGTTCTACAGAAAAAATTAACGTTTCCAATGCTCTTCACATACAACCAATCGTCGCTAGGGAGTTATAACGCTTAATTTCCACCCCACAAAAGTCGTTCACGACTTGTTGGAAAGCTCCATCTAAGGCTGCCTTCAAAAATCTACTCGAACTTATTCAAACTAAGTTGGTTGCAGTTTTCTATTTGATTACCTAGTGTGACGAACAGAACTACCCTCTACGCTGTTATTTATCTGCAAGAGATATTCTACCTTCTTTGATAATTCAAGTACTTTGTACCTCACCATCCTCGTCTCTCACTTGTTACCTCATGTTGCTATTAGAATGTTGAATGTGTGAATAAATATATATACATCCCTGTGTGATGAATGAGCTACATTATCTCTTCTTCACCTTATGGGGTACACAACTTCATTGCACTTTCTAATAATTCGACAGGTGATTAGAAAGTAATATTTTTGAAAACAAAAATAATGACAGCAAAGCGGAAAAGCGGCTAAGTATTGTTTGGGCTTGAGGTGAGAACATGAATAGCTTGATATCCTGTTACAATGAACTGATACCCTGTTTCTATAATAGAAACAAGCACGAATGACAACAAGTCCCAACATCTTGCAAGCGAATTAAATCATTCGCGACGAAGTTGTGAGAACCCATTTCAATAATGAAAGCGGTAACTAATGAAGAACTTATTCCACAAAATAAACGTGGTGCATTTATGTGCCAAGCGCTGTTAATACCAGAGCAGACCTGTGGCATCTCTGTTTCCGGTATGTACATTAGACTCGGAAGAAAACTAAATCAGAAAAAGACCCTTTTTACTTCCCTTCCAAAAACTGTATGGTGTTATCTGATTCGTATCATAAAGGAATTTGATTTAATACAAAGTTTGGATATCGTTAACAGAAACACCATATTTTTCAATCAACCCTTTTCCTCCAGCCCTAACTACATCCTTTAAAATCAGCTGAGAAACTCGAAGTGTTGACAACTGGACCAGAAGTACCCGTGCACCATCGACATTTGGTTTGTTTACCTACTAATATTCCACTTTAATCCTTAATCGAATTAATTGTAATTTTATTTAGGTACTTTCTAAATAAAATTACTAATTTTCAAGTAATAATTCAAATAAAAATGGCTAAAAGCCATTGACATGGAAAAACGGGAGTCATTAACTTGGACAGCTTGTTAGATTCAGTTTGGAGGGGAAATACCATGTAGAAAATGGTGGAATGTGACAGCCAGTGCCTTGGCCACTGTCTCCAGATCATCGTCGGTTCTATTATTAGGTGGGAAATGGAGAGAATCCTGTCACTTCCCTTCTGTCTTTGGGGCTCTAGCTTTAGGTATCCATCTCATCTCGAGTTTGATGATGTATCAAATACGATGACGGCTGGTTCCTACGAAACGAACTTCCCGAACTAAGCAAATTGCTATTCGTTGTCCTTTCCCAACCCATCAATAGCAAAATCAAAATAAACTTGCAACGGATACCGCTCAAGTGATGTCGTGAAATTTTTAATCACGAATAGTCATCATCATCATGGTTAGGTATCATGCGTTAAATAATATGGATCAAATTGATGTGTGACCAAACCATGGGATATTTAAGATTCAATTTAACTATTAATATCCTGGGAAAAGTACCTGCATGGTAAACTTTTGTAATGTGCTATCTAGTTGACTTATTTCCATAAATTCAGAAATAACGTACAATACTGTACACATGGTCTCAGTTCTTCAATAAGGGTTATTACCCCAATTCGGCCTCCACCCTCCCCTTTAGCCGTTCCCATGCCACGCAAATTTCTACTCAACACTCATTATTATTGAGCTCTTGGATTTATATTTCATGAATAATTATTATTAACCATCAAGTAGTTTGTATCATAAGTACCGTTGTCCACACTGATCGTAATGTTACAGTAATATAGTCTTGGGATGATCCACGTATTTAGATCCTGGAATAAACATAACGTGAACAAGTAACTTTCTTGGTACTGTGCACTCCTGAAAGATAACCCATGTATTTGGGTTGTCGAATAAATATAACGTGAACTAGTACCTTCCTTGGTACCGTGCACGTATGAGAGATGACCCATGTATTTGGGTCCTCCAATAAAACATAATGTGAACTAGTACCTTTCTTGGCACTGTGCACGTCAGGAGAGACAAAACGACTCATGCACTTGAGCAGCCTAATAAATATAACATGAACTGGTATCTTTCTAGAAACTGAACATGACAGGAGAGGCGACCCATATAGTTGGGTCTTCGTGTATTATTCAATTTAACAATAAAATAATGCTGAATTGTGGGTAACGGTATACGACACACTGTATTGGTGTCTCCATCAGTATATCAGCACACTGCTGTGTTGCTTTTATTGATAACGGACTGTAATATGTATAAATGTATTTATATAGATACATAAATTGAGAACCCGTGGTAGATTACAATCATTTCGTAATAATTAACAATGTTCTACCGTCATCACCAACTGGACCCTAACTAAACGGGCTAGGGACTAGGCCTATCCTTTTAGATTAATGTAAGATCAGTGCTACCAACTTAAGTATGGTAACAAGATGTTATTTTATTTTCCAGTCACTTTTACATTCGCAACAATTGCGACAAGAGATGTAAAGTCAGACCTTTTTTCCCCAGGACTTCTTGTATCCAAGATATATAGAGGTTAAAACGTTCAACAAAAACTTTAACCTGGAAAACTAAATATAAATTGGAGTGTACTCCAATGGTGAACTTACGCTACATTATGTAAACGCCTACAATCAATGTCGTCACGTACACATCAAACTTTACAAAATAAATTGTGAAAGTGTTGAGTAACAATTATACGATTTTTTTCGATCTCGAAAAGTTTATAATATAAATATACGTACAATAATATACATATATTTGGATTCACGCCAGTCCCAGAGATTATTTAAGGTAATGAGCATTATAAATTAAGTTAAAAGCTACCATGATCATGATATCCATCGAAAAATAACAGTAACAAATTGAGATTAGCAACAAATATTGAGATTACCTTGGTAATAGATGACTTTTGTTTGCTTTGGTGTGACGCTGGAGGGTAGAATGGTGAGGGGGAGGTGTACTTCTGAGACTGCTGAGAGACTCCCTCGAGTAGTTCTGGAAATGAACAAGAAATGAAACGTAAATAAAGCAGCAACGAATCAGAATACCAGTGAAAATATAGAGAAAATTTGTTTGTTTGTTTGTTTGTCCGCTCTAAATGTCCAAACGGTTGCACTCATTTCCAAGCGGGTGGGCGCAAATTGACGAGTAAGTTCCGGAATAACAGGCTATATCACAATCCTCTAGACTTACACCTTCATCGAGAACTCGGCTTTCCCTAACGACGTCACTCGGGTAAACTACTTCGTAATTATGGAAAAACTGGACATACGTCGAACTTCACACGTCAAGTGTGGATGGGGTGGGTTCACACGTTAAGAACTTTCGATAACAAAGTCAACGATACCAAAACGATTTTGGAGGGTTGAGCTGAGCAGATAGATTTTAAAAATTGTAATTCAAAGCGCTATTTTGGTCGGGACCAGTTTTTTATATTGAGTTCGTCACATTGTGGGGACGATCGGTTGGTAAATTAATTAGGTACAAGTAGGAACTTGATTGCTGATGTTTGAATTGAGCGAACGAGTACAGCTTCTACTATACCTATATAAATAACTGACTCTGTTCCTATTCAACTTCAGACGCATAACTTCGGAACACCCCCTCCTATAAGTGTGCGGTAGTTAATAATTTCAATTTGAAGAATCAATCTACCTAATCAGCAGAGTGACCTAATTTGGATCCTATTCAGCTTGAGATGCTGAACTTTGGAAAGTGTTCTCTGGGTGTGTTAGAGTATAATTACAACTTGAATAATCACCCTAATTAGCAGGATGAACTCTATATTAATTTTGTTACAATCGAACTTGAAATGCTAAAACATAACTCATGCGGCGACCTGCGTGTATGGCGAGACCATTTTTCACTTAGCACTGTGACAAACTGTCGTTGGAAGCGCTGAAATTCGTTGCCAAGAGCTCCATCACAAGAACAAACAAGTGGGGTCTAGGTAGAACGGTTCAGAATGGTGTCGGAACGAACCTTAATATTTTTTTATAATTTCGTCGAGTTACGCTTCTCCATATCATGTATAAATCAATCTCCCCGGGTAAATTTTCATGACTTCAGGCAATTAGTAGGGTGAAACCTGGTATAAGTTGTTTAAATAACATTATTAATAATTTCCAGATTTGAAGATATGATGTATCGAGTTTTATAAAATAATACACTACTAACAAATAGTCTAACAACAATAAGTTAGTGATTTCGGATTTTACGTTGGCAGGTTGGTATACAAAAGGAACATGAAACACTCTTATATAATAAATTGTATGTAATAATTTGCAACGATTTTCTTATCAAATGTTCGCAAGAGGTTTAAAGATGAAACCCTCCTCAGCTGTTACACAACTCAGCGGTCACAAGAAACTTGGAGTTAGATATGGTTTCTCCAACATCCCCGAAGTTGGATAATGTTCCCCGCAGAGTCAAAGAGAGCTTCAGTTCCCCTTAACATTCATCTTTTTCAAGTACTCCGATATATCAGGCGAAGCACCTCTTCACAACTTTTTGAATATATCAGGTTCATTTCCAGTTTTTGCGATCTGTGTGCTTCAAAAGTGCTAACACTTAACGCGTATCATCAACTACCCCTCCAAAGTCGTAAAAAATTAAATAAAGTATAATTACTGTTCATATTAATCCGTCAAGAATAAAATACACATACTATCCTAAAATTCTTGGAATTTTTCTTCCCATAAATTGAGTTAGGTCCTGGAAAGACTAATGCAAGGAATAGTGCAAGGAATCTTCCATTGTATAACGGAATGTATGTGAATTATTTTCAATCACTAACAGAAAATTTTTGTGCGTAGAATTGTTCAAAGATGTAATTTATGACAAATATTTAATGATGTTTGTATGACATATAACACAGATGTAATAATGAATTTTACTTTTTTTTCATCAATCGCTGCGGTTTCAAGTCTATTCTTAAGGCAATAGCTAAAAAACCTGATGGTTTTCCAGGTGGGAGATTGTTTACTTCGTACCTGTCTTTATTATTCCACGAATTTATATAAAGCCATCACTTTTATTGTTTCGCAAGTAGGTATAAATGATCAGGATTTTTTTATGATAGAAGTAATCACTATTCAGTACGACCTACCACTCAAGTAGTAATTTCCAATCCAAATAGCCGTTTGAAGAGCACATGCAATCTCATATTTTTTAAACTGTCATAAATATATATGATGGGGCTCTGAACTAACAAGGTCCGCCGCTAGGAGCAGTAGGGGGCGAGGGACCTAACGATGGTCATTGACATGACTTTCCCCTTGTTGATACCTTGCGTCGCCCCTTATCGCTCGACAATGCGTTCCTCTCACCATCAATCATCTCATCAATGCTGGTCAAAAATGAAAATTTTATTGATAATAAATTGATTATTATAAAAAAATACACAACGACGATAAAACAAAAACCGACAGAACAACAAAAACAACTTCTGTCCGTCACGACTGCCCTTATAGAGAACAAAAGAAAAGCAAATCAGTATGGTCATTGTTCACGTGCTGCGCTCTATCTCGACCTTCTCACGTTCGGAGCCCCATTAGGAACCTTCTAGAAAACCTCAAATCTTCGTCAATGTACGTTAGTAACGAATATAAAGAAAAAATCTTTTTCACCTGGCTCATTTCTATAGGTTAGAAAAACTGTGAGAAAATTTTGAATATTATTTACAAAGTGTAAACAGCAACGATAAGTTTTTCTTTGCCAATATTGTTATTTGCTCACGGTCATTCTAATTTGTACCTTTTTTGTCCATTATCCTTCATTTCTGTAGTTTCAAATATCTTTCAAATATCTTCTGCAACCTTTAAGTTGATGTTTAATACGTTTGCTTAGCAATTATAAATTATAATTACTCATACATTTATAAAAACTAAAGTGTGCTGCCTCATCCAGCACGGCATAGTCCATAGGATGGTGGTGGTATTCCACAAAATTAATTCTTCTAAATGTTGAAGTCATAACTGGGGATATTGATGTAATTTTCGTTCAAGTTACTATGTTTTCAAATTTTTATTGTGGAAATATGTTTCATTTCGTATCATTTCAATTCATTTAATTTAATTTGATTTATTGAAATTTTCATTCTTCGATGAAGACATTATAACTGCAGTTTATGAGATGAGAATGATTATTTTAAGTTGAGCATACTCAACTCAACTCAATAATTTGAGGTCTGCAAGATATTCCAGGACGCAATAACAAACAGAATTCCAGTCGCACATCTTAATCCTTCGAGGAAGTTAACTGTAATAGAGCCAGTTTATTTATTTATTTTATTTTAATTTTTTTTTCCAACCACTTTTTCAATTTTAATAATGAACCTTTGTGTAATAATTTGCAGCGTACTAACGTTCAAAATTGCGTAAAACAAAAGGTTTTTCCCGATAATGAACTGTAAGTTAAAATTATCAATTTTATTATTATTGAGAGGAGTTTTCAGCAAGAAGTTGGTTTGAAGTTAGTTATGCATCCAAGAAGAACCTATACTTTAGGATTAGGTAGAACGTGTTTTACTCATACACGTATATTTAAAATATGTACGTTGTTTTGTGATTTCAATTAAAACCTTATCACGCACAGGGCTCTGCACTCTCCTCAAGGTTGACACCATTAGATAAAGGTGATATCACGTGAATGCGCTGGTTTATATCCACAGATAGCAAAATTCTTTCGATAGCCCACAGATATCAAATTATACCAAGTGCCTCTCGACCTTGCCACTGGTTCAAGGTCAAGGCATTTTTCAACACAGCCTATGTTTGCACATAGTTTGGTTTATAACGTTCGCAACGGCGCACGTTGGTCCTGATCACAAAACTAGCAGAAAAACAATTCCCTATAGCGTAATTTTTTTCCCCACCGCGATATGTATATATGTGCTCATATAGGTCCCCCCCCTATACGAAGTTCAACAATTGCAGGACAAAGTGCCCGACAATCTCCGGTCTTCCGTCCAAGATTTAGGTTCTAAGCGACGTAACGTGAACCACACACTATCTTACCACGAAGCACTGTCCTAAGAAAGCACCTAAATTATACAGATATTCAAATGTGGTGACAACGCCTAAAAGAAATAATGTACATCAGATTCCTTTAAATTTCGAAATTATTGCAATACACAACATTGGTAAGAAAAACAATTATGACAACTGCTACAACCATGACAATTTTATGAAATGTTAGCACATTTTACGTGATAATCCGCTAAATCAATATGAATATAAATAATATGTAAATACATATATATATATATATATATATATATATATATATATATATATATATATATATATATATATATACATGAATATAAATAGCAACGCTCTGCAATTTAACAAAGTTTTGCCTAGGACGAAATATTGTAACTAACAGGCCGTCAGACAATAGTTTTCAGAAAGCTATAAAACGAATTTATCAAAAAGATACAACGATTTTTCAGGACAAACAATAATTGTTTCGACTTCCTGTATGATTACACACTTTTACTTTTTTGGGTGCACCACTGCCATGCGGATTTCATGGAAAAAAGTTGTAAAAAACGTAGAGCTACCGAAACGGATGACCCCCATTGCATTAGCTCCCTTTTGACCCGAAAATGCATTCATTACATCGAAGTCTGTATGATACCTTGTATAGCGAAATGTAGGTTACGTAGGAAAATATTTAGGGACAGTAAGCTAGTAGATAAATTCCGTAGGTAACAAGTAGTTGTACTTATTTATGGCGTCAAAATGGCACACTCGAAACTTCAGACGGCCCCAGCCTCACATTGCCTCATCACATTACTAACCCCAACTTCCCCGACAGTTCCTTTCACAACCAATAAATCCATCACGTAATCCGGCGAGACTTGTGATAATTATTTGTTACATCTTCCGCTCCGCCTTTTAATAATTTTTCCCCTCCAAGTTCTCTTACGTCCAAATCGACTCTCACATATGTAAATAATTCCAGCAACCGAAACTTCCTTCTTCGAGATACATCAACCCTCATTGGAAATTCGACTCCAAAAGTGACACCTACCACCCACCTTTAATTCGATCAGTTTATGTTACACCTTTTCTTTTCTCTCCCCCACAGCAATAATAGCGAAAAGAAGATTAACCTGCTCTGTTTCCGAAAATGTTAGTTTTTTTTATGCCAACTCATTCATTCGACGCCATTCTTGCAATGCATTCTACTGTGTGGTTGGGAATGTGCTTTTTTATAATAAGGTGCAGAATTCCTCTTTGGAGAACCAATGGCCCTCTTTCATACTACTTTTCAGATAAGGCAAGATTTGGTTTACTGCTTCAAAAGAAAGGAGCATTCCAAGAGCATTCCAAAAGAAAGGATGAGTTCATTAGCCAGAACTTTTTGAACACATTATATTGGTAAATTTCAAAATAACTTGCCCTAAAAAATCATTAAAAATGGCTACAAACGGTTAAAAATCGTTGTTTATATTTTTAGCAGACATATATAGTCAACAGCACATTATCAACAATGAACTACAACTATAATAAATTTATAAACAAAATTATGCTGAAAAATGTTCTTAAATTTCATTAATATTTGCTGAAAAAACCTTCACAAAAAAAAAAAAAAAAAAAAAAAAAAAAAAAAAAAAAAAAAAAAAAAAAAAAAAAAAAAGTATAATTTGAATTGTAGAATCTCATTTACAATGAGCTTTTTGCCATAAATTTGGTAACTAACCATTCCTTTACACTCAAATTTCAACAATGTACCTAAAGTTGTAACACACTCGCTCACATAATCTTGCTGCATTACTGGAACTTTTTTTTTTCCAAAACTCACCTCAAAGGTGGAAAGGGCACACCATTAAAGGAAAACGAAAAACTAAATTGAAAGAGTGGGGAGGACGCCCAGGTTCACCCGAAGCCGGCCCTAGAGGTTAGAGAAATTGCAGAAGGAAGAGAGCGAACGAGGAATCGTTTTAGAATGCCTCAAAACGAATTTCCATGAAGAAAATTTAGAAAATCACGAGTACTTGCGTAAGAGAAAACGCTTTATGGGATGAGATCACCTCCTACTTTCAACAGGTAACTATCATTCGGTTTTCATTTACAAGGTGACGGCATTACGTAATGCTTTAGAATTGGTGCTTGTTCGTCAGATGATGTCCCGCGGTTCCACAGACTTGGACAAGTTGCAGCTGATTTTCATCTCAAGGTGCACTTATATACAACTTGTATTAGTACTGAAGATACCTTTTTTGTCACTAATCTACAAAAATGCCTAAATTGTGGAATTGCATCAAATGCAAGTATTGAATCAAAATTTGAATAAGAAAGGATCATACTGAACTACCTTCCAAAGGACTGAATCCATTGAATAAAATCCGGTCCTAGATTTGCCTCAAAGCTCATAGTTATATTAAAAGAAGAAGGTACCTATTCAATAATTATTCGTCCACCAATTTTAACAGAAATTCACGCATGTGATCGGTAGAATGCTAGAGACAATGTGAGTGCTAGAGAGATTTGCTTCGTAAAGAATGTCCTGCGGTTTACAAGGGACTGAAAAAAAGCTTAGAATTGAAAATAAACATCTAACTTTGACCTGCTGGTACTCCGCCACACCGCCAGTGTGCCATTTCACATTGAAACTTATGAATATTGTCTTGGTATAAACATTTCTAGAAAAAAATAAACCCAATGAAAGGATGTTGAATCAATCTGAAAAAGCCCATTGCAACGCACAGGGTGCTTACGCTTATCCAAAATGAATATTAGAAGATGGTATAAGATTAGTATATTATTAGGATAAGTAAGACGAAGCATTATTTGTTGAAAGGATTGGTGCAGATTAGCTAATTCAGAAGAAACTACGTTCCCATGTCAATTCAGACAGCTAGGACCATTTACCAAAATTACATTAAAGATATCTCATTTTTGCAATTCGTAATCCAACGCATAAGGATAAAACTCACAAACTGATGACGATTGAGGATCAAGGTATAATAAAGACAACTGGGGCCAGGCGTGGTATGTCAGCAGGATTCGTGAGCTCTGGCGGGCTGCACGAGAAATTCCGTCCCTTATTAAGATAATTAGCCTTCGAAAGCCATTATTAGACGCGCATACTTATCGAGCAGCCGACAGTAAAGTTAAACCTTAAAGGCCAAACTATTTCGACAGGCCGCTCGGCGCAGACAGCCTGATGCCAAAATGTTGCAACATCGGCATCTCGGCCCAGCTGACCAGCTCCCTGGATAGGCCATCAGCTTTACTGATCCGCCTTTCACCCATCGGATTTTCAGGACGGTGTAATCGATACGCCGACAGTTTCCTCATTTGGTCATGCATAAGATAGATAACACGTTCGGTGTGAAATATCGAGAGATGGTGTCGAAAAGATAATATGTTAAATGAAGAGAATACAAAACAACCTAAATGCTCAATTAATGCTTCAATGATATTTATGCATGTAAAGGGTCACAAACAATTTAGTGATGAAACATAATCACCAATTCTCAGAGCTGATAGCGAATTTTCGTAAATCCATTTTCCTCCAAAAAATCGTTTGACAGCACATTTCGAGCAAAATGAATGCACATAATTTATATTGAGAAATATACTCATCTGTACGTGTGCTGAAAAATCGATAAAAACGAACTACAAAATTGATATTTTATCGACTTGCTGAATATTATTTAGAATGAGTTTTTTTATAATAAAATTTATAGTTTGTTACCAATGTCATTGCTCTAAGTGCTAAAATTTCAAAACAATTCAACATGAATATATACGTTAATTTACGAAAATTCGTTCGTACGATCATGCTGCATGACTGGAATTTCTCAGTTTTCATTCTGATAAGAAGAAATAAACATCTAGCGAGAGGCTTAAGACCCCAATACTTATTCATTTTTCAAGAAAACAATTTATTAACGAATTGGTCTTTTCCGGTTTGTACATCCAGAAGAGAAAATCGGTACCTAGAAGACTACCTACCACCGATATTTTTAAGGTTTACCGACCATTCCAAAATGATTTCTGAAATGAAGGAGGTATTTGTATTATTTACTTCCCATGAAGTAGGAATTTTAGACGGTTGTTCAATTGTCGTTCTCCTTCAAATAAACTTTCATGATCGATATAATTTGGACGTATAATAACAGCAAATTTAAGAGTAAATCACTTTCATAAAATGAGTCACTTGAATGAATGTGACCGCAAAAAAAAAAAAAAAAAAAAAAAAGTTGAAAGAAAAATGGAAAAACGTCAAGTAGGTGTAGCACATTAGCCTCCCCCAATTTTTTACATCATCCAGAAATCACTCATCATCATGAGCATACTCATTTCACTGAATCGCCTAGAAACAATGCATGAGCGCCAACTAGGTAACTTCCAAATATGGGCAGAATCGTAAGCAAATAATGTTTAAAATTTAGCAAGCTACAAAGACAAGATAAGATGTACAAAGATTTCACGTTGCCTACTTGAAAGGAGTACCATTTATCCTGCAGTCATGGAACTTGTAACGGCATAACAACAAATATTCCTTGAAAATTTATAAAAACGAAATGGAAATTTGAGAAATTATACTGGTAGAAAGGGCCCGATATTTAGCACATGCAAAGAAACTATCTTTGAACGACTAAGGTCTGAGAATAAGATGCTGGTAGAAATTGAGTTTACGCATGCGCAGAGTAAAGTAAAACATTTTGGGAACAAATTAACTGATAGGGGATCATTTACAGCTTGTCCCTGGAAATTTCATCGGATTCAAATAAAAACTGTGCAAATCAGACTTGACACAAAGATTTCAGATTCGCGTTTGAGCAGCATCTATGTACTAATGATACAATCATGTTGAAATTTATATAGGATGATCAAATTGTCTTTCACCAAATTTGAGTGATACCGGATAATGTAAACAAAGGTAAATAATGGAATTTACGTTTGCACATATGTAGACTGAAGTGTATCAATTTAGCAATTTAATGAAATGGATAGGGAACCATCTACTGCCCAGTCCGCACTTTCCCAGAAAATTTCATCAAAATCGGATAAAAATTGTGAAAATTAGACTTGTTACAAGGATTTCACATTTACGAATGCGCAGGAGCTACTAATGTTACGATCATCTTGAAATTGATATGGAATGCTCAAATTGATTTCTCCCAACTATCCCCGAAATTTAAGTAAGACCGTATAGGACGTGAGAAATTAAGCTTGATGGAATTTACTTTTGCGTATGCGTAGAGTGAAGGATTGAATTGAGAATATTGAAACTGATAGGCGTAAACACCTTAGCCCGCACATTCCCAGAAAATTTCATCAAAATCGGATGAAAACTGTGAAAATAGCTTTGTACAAAGATTAGCGGACACACGACAGACACACGGACACGGAACCAAAGTTGTTTAGAATAGTCTAAAACGTAATGTGCGAGTAGAAATTTTGGTTTTGGAGTAGAAAATTTCTTCTACCGAAAGTGAAAACAATGCTTCCGCTACCTGTCGTAGACTTGTGAGTACAGTTTTAAAGGCCTTTTCCCCGTATTCTATCTCCTAGATGCACCGCGAGCTCCCATGACTGCGCGTTCCCAAGGGTTACACACCTATATAAGTAACGCATACAAACAACGGAAAAAAGTATAAAAAAGCATCATCTGTAATATGAAAATCGAACTACCAAATAATATATTAAGAAAAAACTCAAATTCCATGAAGCCACAAGAAACTCAAAGTGTGCAAACACAACGTGGAGTCGAATACCTACCTCGTAACGTAGACGGAGAAAAATGGCTTGTTTTTTCTGAAACCCTTATGCCGTCATTTCGTCGAGAAATATGAGGTCCGCAATAAACGATGATTCAATTTCCCAACGGGTGTTTAGACTGCTGAGGAGAGCACTCTGGGAGCTCCGAACGGGTAAAGAGCCAATATTGACGTCGAAACGTTGAAACAGCTAAGGGCACCACCGTCGCACTTCAGTCAGAAAACGTAAATAGTTAATTCGAACTGAGCCACCATCGGAACGAACTATTTAGGGTGCGTAGCAGGCACGCAATTTACGCTCTCTTTCGAGGCAATAGGCGATTAACCCAAAGTTTCTAAACAGGATAATTGGATCGGCGTAATTAATGGTGGATAAGGGATAATTTGAAGTAATTACTCAGTAAATGGATCTTTTCCAAACCCTTGTTCTGATGTTGTGGCTCGTATGTTGAACCGAAGTAAATTAAAGCGATGCGTATTATCACACAATTGTTTATTTACAAATTATTTCACTAAGCAGGTACTTCCATTACTGTAGAGTCCATTCGCACAAACACACGATCAACGAGGAATGCCGACGGGTTTGTTAAATACAAGCATTTTGAACGTGAACATGTATCATAAGTATAACATCGACCCACAAATTGATCCACTATAATAAGCAGGGTTTTAAAAATTAATTTTCTAATTGTCAGCAGTAAGTTTCCTGTCTTGCACGACATTTTGAGGTAAATTCGTCAAAACTTGAAATTTTTTTATAAATATGTGTACATTTTTTATAGAAGAGAGAGCTAGCTATATAAGGTGCAGAAATTCCCAGGATGGATTCCATCAGCGAACTTTCGCATAAAATGAACTGATTCTTACAATATATTTTCAACAAAATACGCTAATAATAAAAGTATGCTGAAATAAACGCTCAACTGTCATTTATATGCGCTGAAAAAATCGATCAAAACTGCAAAAAGTTCCAGATATGCTCCATCATCGTAAGAGCGAATATTCGTAAAAAATAATTCTATCTTTATGTTAAATTCACCTGAAATTTCAGCTCTTTGAGTGCAATGAAATTGTGATCTATTTTATAGCAAAAACTTTTTCTAAATGATAGTTTGCTTTTCAAAAGAAAAAATTGGATTTTTATGTTGTTTTTTTTTTCTTTCTTTCTTTTTGTTATCGATTTTTTAGTACTCACGAATGAAATTTATTTTCTGCGTTATTTTGCGCATACATTTTTGAATGTTCTAATTTATATTTTATAAACTTTATTTGACTAATATTCCGCTTAAAAATGTAAATTCAATAATTTTTGCCATTTCTAGAGATTTTTTAAAGCAGTTTCTGAAATTTCATATTTACATCACATATGATATGATAATCACATAAATATTTATTTCTGGTTTTTCTACCTAATGACTACTAATAATGATTTGATAGTTACCATTCACGGCCCTTAAACACCGTCAAAAGCAATTTTATAATCTTATTAAATGATTTCTAATCAATCCGAAGAAAAAACTACGGGGGAAATCAATGAATCAGTATCTGAATTAGATGTTGGGAAATCGGCGTATAGATTAGCACCACAAGCTTTGAAATCTATCATTAAGATCTCCTAGATAAAGAAAAACAGAAAACATCTAGAATTGTTTATCAATCACAACGATCAATATTTGTGCACTTCGATTGTCTTGAATCAACAACTCGTGAGGCCGCAAATAAAAATAAATATTGATCAAAGGACTAACGTTATCGATAAAACAATAGAAACTCATTTGCAATCTGGAGCTCAAGGCCGTAAACAGGTAGGTTTGTATAAATAACTATCAATTATTTGCTTTTATCTTGATCTTTGGACTAAAGTATATCTCATACATGGACAAGTGAGTAGCGATCTCGCAGAATCCCTGCAATAGATTCATAGTTTCATTAGATTTACACTAATGTTCATAAGTAATCCACAGCGAAACTGTTTCAACTTTTCCTGATTAATCCGTCAAATTATGACGGATCTGCTCGCAACCCAAATGAAATGCACTCACCTTTATGGACAGAATACCTACTGATTGCTACCAATTTTTTAGAAGAGAAGTAGAACCCCAATAATTAGTATTCGTTTTATGGAAACTATTCGGGTTTGAAAACACTTTCGCGAAAGAACATGAACTTAAGATTAACGTCTTTCCGAATCTACATCAATGACAGCCATAATTTGTATGAATGCTGTAGGATGATACCTTTCACACAATTTGAATTCAGATCAAATTTGATGTACCTATTAAAAAAACTTTGAATGAGCAATTATCAGAATGAGACGTGCTTATTCCAGAATAAACAGTGAAGTGAGAACCCTTTGGCTAAGCTCACCGTTTAGTTTTATGAAAATCAAAAACTGTATTCTGGCTAGCTATAAACTGTGGAGATCTTTTAGCTGAGCCAAAAATCTTGGATCAGCTGAGTAAAAAATTTAGTTCACTGGTCATTTGAAACAAAACAAGAACCAGAGCTCGTAGATCAACTATAGTTGAACATAGTAAAAGCAGTAAACAGGAACACAGTAAACAAAAAGAGAAAATGGACAGTAATCCAAAAAGAGCTAGAACGTTAGATCAGATGACAAAGCAACAAAAATTGTCTAGCTGTACATAAACTTGGTCGCTGGTTCGGCTGATAAGAAAAAAAATTAAGGCCTGGAAACAGTTCAATTGAGAATAAAGCCCTCGGATGTCTGATAAGCCAATAAAAAAGTGAATTCTTCGGCAACAAGGCGAGAAGGTGCTTGGGTCAGCTGTAAACAGTCTGCCAGATAGCTGAATCTGTCATATCAGAAATGCTGAATAGGTGAGGTGAAGCGAGCGAAGTCTTGAAGGCGATGTTATTTATTTTATGTACGTGGGTGTCATAAATGAGAAACGTAATTGAATGGGGGGAAGTCCTTCCCCAGACATTCCTAAGGAGCATTTGGAAAGATGCTGGATATTTAAATACTCTGGTGATTCGTGGATGTAGGTAGGTAGCCAAGTTGGGGAAGAAGCGAATAGAAGAGGGCGTATACTAAAGGCGTGAGTGAGTGGTAAAAGGGAAGTAGGCGGTAAATCGTGAACTTATACCGTCCCAACAACCCAAAAGTCTAAGAAAAGTATATTATACGCCTGAATAATCACGTAGTATAACGATTGAACGTTTCAGAAACTAGGTACCTCGAAATTCATAACATAAAAATAAAACTACCTCGAAATAATAAAACATAGATGAGACCTAATGTGAACACGTACCAGTACGAATCAGAGAAATGTATGCATGTACATGTATATAAATATCCTATTGAACCTATTTGTCCGCATCATGGGTACCGGAATGACATACAAAATTCCAGTATCGGCATTGGGTACTCCAGAGTACCGCAAACATTTGCAGATCGTTATTAAAATAAGATCAAAAGAAAATCTAAGAGGAGAGGGGCGAAATTTATCATGGTTTTGATGAATATTCTTCAAACAATGCCAACGATTTTGAAGAAATTCGCTGAGTTTCCCTATATTGTGTATTTAGATGGGTACAAAATCTCTTCAACACTTTAATTCTTCTCATTATATTATATCCCAAGCTAAGAGGCTGAGGATGCTAAAATGTATCTGTCAGAACAGAAAACCACCAGCAGCAGCAGAAGCAATTTAAATTGAATATATGTTGAGAAAATAGTGTGACGCATGGTACCAGGGGAAATAATTATTTTATTGAAGCAATTTACCTTATTATAAGAACGGGGGCGCGGTTGTTTCCAAGGCTTGTAAGGAAATTTTGGGTGGTTCTCCTCTGGATATTGATGGTTCAAGATGTATTGGCAAGCTAGACACCAGGAGCGCACGACCATGACACATCATACTTCCAGCTGGGGGAGAAGGTGGTCCTTGGAATGAATCACGAAAGCCTGGAGGTTTCCTATCCTGCAGATGGTAGGGAGGGCCCTTATGGTTTCTTCTCCAGGAAAAGGTTTATAAATAGGATATCGGTTTTTTAAAAATGATGGCGGAGGAAGTCAGGAGGTCTATTATTGGATGACGGAAGCGAGTAACACTTAAAAGCACAGACACAACACTCGAAAAACAAAAACTTTTTATCGTTCACCTATAAGAAACCGATGGAGTCTGACCCCGAACTGCGGAGCAGGCTGTGAGATTTCGTAATTCGTATCCCCCTCTTCTAAGACCACTTGTCGCCCGCGGGCCACTTTCACTGGAGTGCAGGAGAAGATTTTTGTCTTTTGTCCAGGGGATTTCCTGGTCGTTTCGATCGGTGATTTCGAGCGAATTGTGTTTCAGAGGATTCGGAAGGAACTGGAGGATGAAGGACCACACCTCGGGGCGTCTGACATCACTATAGTTAGGGCAGGCGGGCGTCGCGGCCTACTCGCCGAACCGACTGGAGCGGGCACCAAGGTCGAACACATCTCCTGCCACCCAGCTCTGCCGATGTGCAATCACCGGGACGCTATGTCCCGACCAGGGGCCTGTTTCATAAACCAACAAGTAACAAGTTACAAGTGTTTCCTTATAATTTTCAACTTGTTACCGATCTGTAGGTAATTATTTTAAAGTCGATTGAAGAAACAATAAGAAATAACCGCATGATGAAATACTTGTCAGCTCAGTAATATTGTGGAACAATAACTTTTTTCAAATTAATAAGAAACACTTTCAACTCATAACTTTGTGTTGTAAACTTAGTTATAACACTTTTTTATCAAGCCCCATCTTAGAAAGAGTCATTAGCGGTACTGTACAAGTAGGTTGGAGCCCATGGCAGGAAAGTGACTCATAGTGACACAATACATTTTGATGCACTGTTGTGAAGTAGTAAGATATAAAATTTCTGGCTGAATTAAAACTCCTGCTACATGGCTATATAATTAATCATAGTATAGTTAATACAATTTCGTCGAAAATTACTCATAAAACATGAGCAGAAACCGAAGAATGGCCTTCCGGGTCTCTTATTTTTAGTTGAATTTTTACGGATAATTGTTATCTCAAACAAACTAGTTGGATAAGGGCTAGGACAAGGCAGAAACTTGTAGAAATATGAATGATGACTAGACAACTTTTTTATCGAGCGAGTGAGTTAATGACATTTCAATTTTCTTTTTGTTAAGACGTTTTGTACCGATTGAACATGCCTAGTGGTTGAATGATCGTTACACCATGGCAGCCACAACTTTTATGTTCTGCCGTCGTATTCTGTACAGTACCTACACTTACCTGTACGTGTTAACTAGTGCACAAGAGTTACATGTTTCACTAAACTCCACAAATTAATTTCATCTACAAGTTGTAAAAAAATGTGCACTTTTTTCAGAAAAGGAGGAAGAGTAGAGTTAAAGGGAGCAGTAAATTCAAAAAGGTATATAGGCAACTATGGCATATTATAAGCGGTTTGCTGGGGACATTACTGAGGGAAGAGGTTGTCAGAAAAATCCCTTAGAGTGGATATTTCAAGAGTTATAAGATGTTGGTTATTTAGTGTTCCTTTTTTCATGAATACACGCGGTGCAAACATATTCCTGTTCAAGAAATAGTGGGTTCCGCGTCATGAATATTATGCATTACAGTCAATTGGAAACTAAATGATACCGAAGAAGTTGAACGGGGGTTTGGAACTTGTTAATTGCTAAACAAAATGGATTATTAATTATTCAAGTATAAGGAAAGGTTAGAAGATCTGAGAGTGTCACGAATCGATTTGGTTAATACCAAATTTCAATTGAACGACTTTTGCCGAACACGTGGCAACACTGGTTCCGATCGAGTAAGCTTATGGTCATACCGGCTTGCAGTTGTTCGCTGTTGACTAACCTTGACAAAACTAGTCCACAAAGTGACGCAGAGGAGCAACAGATAAGGCACCATCAACTGAAGTAGGTACTCTGCCAAGTGGAATTCCAAAGATGTCCTGGCAAGGGGCCTATATTAGACTGGGTTGATCAACACCAATGATATAATCACAATATAGAAACCTCCGACAAGTTGGGTGGGCAGTTTTATAGCTTCTTACAACCGCCTGCTCTATCTGCTATAAAACAGTGTTTCACAAGTGTGATCCAGGGACCACCGGGGGTACGCGAGCCAAGCCCAGGGGGTCCGCGACTAGCCTGAGAAATAATCAAAATATAAACAAGCAATGTCTTCACTGGCTGTCTGAAATTTAATGGACCAGCCATTTATTTTCTTTATTTTTGAAGATATCAAAAAACTTTAAATGGTAACTCCCTTTAATTTTTTAAATGCCATTCAACCGTGAAATCGAATTTTGATTATCACGCGCCACAGTAGCGCTACGGCTTCTAACTCGCGTTCTTCAAATAGGAACCCCCATTTTTATTGCGAAATCGAAATCTACATAAAATTCCATGGAAAAATTACCAATCACTCGAATTTTTGAGTACGAAAAAACGGGTGCAACATATCGAGTTTTCCAAGATTTTCAATTACCACATATGATACACGATTTTGGGGTATTTTCTCACGCTGAATCACGTGGTAGTATTCTTTTATTGATATTCGCCATACCGATTTGAGAAAATACCGAGAAAAAAAAGGAATTTTGTTAAACTTTGCGCTGTGTGAAAACGGATGAGGTAAAGTGCAAATCTTGCCGTTTTATCGATGTTTATCGAAGTTATTATTACGAATATCAATCAAAGAACATCATCACGTGAAAAAATGCCCTTAAATCATGTATCATATATGGTAATTGAATAACTTCAAAAACTCGATATTTCACAATTGGTGCACTTTCTGCGCGTAACTGTGCCCGTTTTTGCACACACAAAAATTCTAGTGATGGGTCATTTACCCATGAAATTTTATTAAGATTTCAAATTCTCATTAAAAATGGGGGTTAACTATTTGAAAAACGCGAGTTAGAATAGCATTTAAAAAATAAAGGAGAGTTGCCATTAAAGGTTTCTTGATTCTTCAAAAATAAAGAAAATAAATGGCTGCTCCATTAAATTTTAGACACTCTTTATATATATATATACTTACCAGGATAAAATTTTGAGAATAATGATTAACTAACAAAGTATAAAAATCAAGAGTGTTCGATCATCATTCCCTAAAATGTAGTTTCCTAAAATCTAAATCATACTGCGATCCTTCCAAAAACATTGGAAATTGTTATATTAAAGAAACAGCTTCATTCAACACATTGATTTACTTGGACTATATTTTTGACGATTTTTGCTAATAATTATTTGTTCCTGATTTAATGTTAACAAACTGACCAGATATACTGAAAGTTGCTGAACTGTGTGATTCATTCGCAGTTTTCGAATTCACGCAACACAAATTACTGAAAATGAAAACCCATAAATATGTTAATTGAGGCGAAAAAATTTGGTAGGTCAATAGTAGTAGTATTCAGTAGTAATAATAATAATTTTCAGCGGATCATTTGGTTTTTTTTTGCGGTGTTTACAAACCAAATTATTTGTTCCTGATTTAATGTTTACAAACTGACCAGATATACTGAAAGTTGCTGAACTGTGTGATTCATTCGCAGTTTTCGAATTCACGCAACACAAATTACTGAAAATGAAAACCCATAAATATGTTAATTGAGGCGAAAAAATTTGGTAGGTCAATAGTAGTAGTATTCAGTAGTAATAATAATAATTTTGAGCGGATCATTTGGTTTTTTTTGCGGTGTTTACAAACTTAGTAGTTTACAAAATTAATAATAGTATCAATACTGATGGTACTATAACCAACAAAGCAGTTTCTATGATCAGTTTCATTTATTGGTATTATTTATTTAATTTTTTTAATTTCGTGATGAACGAAATGAGTCTCTGTTTCGGCTAGGCCAGCATTTGTTTGTATGTGTGTTAGAATTTTTTTCCGTCCGTTCCGCGCAACAGGCCGCAATTTTAGAGCAATCGACCAGAATATTGTAGTTTTCGATGTATTTTGGATCGAATAGATTAACCCTGTGCAAAGCTCAATCTATCACTCTCCCCAAATATATTGACCATGTCTCAATTTGGTACATTCACATGTTTCGTTCCATACAACAACAGAAATAAAAAGTAGATTCTACATTTTTCAAACTTCGTTCTGTCGTTGTACGAGTGTAAGGTAAAGATTTATAAGTCGTTTTTTCACAAACGCTGAAGTCTGCAGATATGGTTTAATACAATGCTCTTCTATTCGACCATGTAATTTTTCTATGAAACTGATGTGCCACACCCACTTGACAGACTTTTTTCAATTCACAAGTCATATAGGGGATTGATGCTCCTAAGCTCAATGCAAATTAATCCCCCGGTTCATTGTTCCCAGGTAGATCATCTTCGTGGCTCTTTTTCACGGAGCGTGGGCGTCGCGGGGGCCAACGAGTTCATCGACACCCTTGCAGGCAGCTCAAACGGCGAATCCGTCATCTTTAGTAATCGGTAGCTGTGCAGCTTATTCCTGCACGCGAGCTGACTGAGGATGGAGATGCCTGCTGCAGTCTGCAAGGGGGGTGAGGGTACAAGGCAGGACGTCCTGAGGAGGGGGTCAATGCCTTGCCGAAACTCCAACAGGCCTGAGGAGGGGGTCAACGCCTCGACGAAACGGTGGGGCACTTGACGGAGCCGGTGGGGATGACCAAATACGTGCGTATACGTATCTGGTGGAAGCCCCTCTCAGCCCACTCATCCCATTCGAGGGCGTCTACATCCTGACTTGCTATCAATCAATGAAGCAAAACTCTGGTATACGTCCAATCAATCGAATCCTTGTAGGATTATTGAAAACGTAGCAGTTATTTAAACAGAGGTTCATTATTTTTCGATGAAGACAAACTTTCCTTAAATATAAACGTTGATACTACGAGTATAATCGGCAAACTGTCTGAGGTCGACCGGTCCAACATAACCTTAATTTTGACGCTCCACCCTAATATAAATATACTTAATATAATATGAATATATTTTATATTATAATGCAGGATGTTACATTTGGAGACGGTCACTGGCCTGGAACCGGTTCTAGGGCTCATTTCTGATCGAAAGTTTCTCCTAGAAACTTATTTTTAAAGGCTTTGTTTTCGAGTTACAGTACTTACATTTTGAGATTTGTTCGTGTTTTCTAGCCTATGACAATAAAACTATCATAACTCCCTGCAAATGTGGAGAAGTGAAACCTTCACTTTTGAAAATGTGAATAATGTCAACTACTAAGTGAATCACAACTGCCACAGTGACACGACGTAAATATCGCCTTATAAACCACAACGAAATCGAGTTTTTTAAAAATAATTTATCATCTATTGATGGGCTTGTGAAGCGTAGGTAGGTGTTTCATTTACCTCATCAATTTGTTAAATATGGAATGATTAGCATACAGTTATAACCTCAATAATGTACTAGAGAGTCCGCTGACCGGATGCCTCAAGAAGTTTGAGGTAATGTAGAAATGTTCGTTACAAAAATCGATTTTTGATTAATTGACGGAGTAATGGATTTTTGACTGAAGTTAGTGACAACGTCGTTGTATTGTCGACGAGGCCAACTTTTAAAGCTTGTATAGTGGGTTCAGTCGATTCTGTATGGCGAAAAGTATTGAAAACGTTAACGAACTCGATTTTTTGTTGATTTGACGACGATTGTCGTCGCCGACGAAAAGTTCCTGTCGTCGGATTGTCACCAAAAATATAGAGCTAACTCCGGATAACCAAAGAGTCTACCTACCAAATTTCAAGTTGGTAGCTCCAAAATTGCTGCCTGTAGCGGGGAACACTCACGCCTATACTTCGTTCAATAGTTAAAGACAAGTGTTCAGCGTAGAAGGGTTATCAAAAATGCATAAATAATAAAACGTTTTGTAATAATTTGCAGCGTTTTCAGGTAAACAGGTAAAAATGAGAAATATTGTTACCAGGGATAAAAAGGCCACTGAAAAGGGATCAGCGATCATTTGAAGGCAAAATGAGAGCGATGAGGCTTGCTTGAAAACTTTTCTTTTCCCATATTCATTTTCTTTTGAGCGATTCTATAATGAACCTCATTGAAATCTATAGCGTTCGTACTGTGATTTATTGTTGGAATTATTACTGGAATAATCACTTTCACAGACACGGCTGTGGTAAGTTACAGATAAAATGTAGATAACGGTTATTTACAAAAGGATTATGAGATGTCGAGGACGAACAAGACCCCGTATTACGGGTGGCTGTGACCCTACATTGATAAATGGATTTATGCATAATGGAATGATTAACATTGCGTTAGACGAAATCGGTACGAGGCATTGCGAAGATTTCCGAATTGTCTTATTGAAAGTCATGATAAAGTGTTTTCATTTTTTACAAATAAAGGGGTCTGCACGAACTGCTCTAGTTGACAGCCCATGAAAATTAGGTTAGTGACTTTTTGGACTGAAATCTTTTACGATTGGCGTTCCCCCTTCATACAGAATGAAATAATAGTCGTTTTTGAGGGATTCAGAAATGTTCAGTTGAGGAGTTTTTTCCACTTCAGCCACAACGTACGCCGTCCGAAGCTTTTCCCCGAAACTACTGGACCAAACTTTATGAAATTTGGCTCAAAAATCGTACATGAGCCGGGTATGTGCCAGTAAGCACCCCCCAAAGGGTAGTTTCTAAGGTTTGAAATATTTAAAATTCGATATCTTGAAAACTTTTGGAATAAAAGGGTATTTTTGTTTGATTTATATAGACAAGGAGGTTCGAGAAATCGAATGAGACCACCTGGGTTTTGCTTTATCCGTTCGTTCCCATAATAAAGGAAACATATCGAGTCCAGGATTATGTATTATTTACTATATTTTTCATTGTTTTTAGTTTAATAATGTATGTGCATTTTCTTTTGGTAGCGTGACATTGTTCAATTATATTTCGACTGTACTGTTTGATAGGTAATTTTCTATGGACCAGTGATCTGCGTAGAAGGGCTAAATACAAAAATAATGAACTTTTGCGTATTAATTTAGAGCGTTTTTCATTCCATTCCTAGAAGCCAGAATCCTCTTCCAGGGTTACACTCGAACAGACAAACATAAATGTCTGATTCATTGAAATATGTTTTTAGTTAATGTCCAGACTTCTAGCATATTGGGAGAGTACCAGAAAATGTTTTCGAATCATCCATCCTCTTCGAATTAGGACAATGTAGGTAACCAAAATCATTGGACGCATGTGAGAGTTACAAAAACCTTGAAAAAAGGGGGTTTCTCAACGGTCACAATGAAATTATAAAAGTTTAAAAACCGAATCACATTAGTCTCACACATCAGTATGAATCACATAAGAAAATAATTTGATGCCCAAATTTACCATTCGAAGGTGTTTCCATACAACCCATTATTGGTATCCGAAGGAAGAATTTGAAAAAATTTGTGTTGACAATGGCTTGGTAAAGTACTGTATCGTCACTAATAGGCTGGTTGGAAGAGAATAACCGTAGTAAACTGCCAAATTTCACGCTTTCTCTTCAATTTCAGATCCTTGAAGATAATCATTATATATTGATGGACTGCAACGAACAGAATCTGCTTCACCGCAACGCCTACACGGCATGCGGGTTTAGCATTTCCCAGAACATCCAGGCCTCTCTCAAGCTGTTGGAGATTTCATTCATTCACAATCAGCCGAAATACGGTTCATTAACCTGATAGAATAAAAAACAATAAATGGTGAAGTCCAGCGTATTACATAGGAACTACGTATTTAGAGTATAATTCTACAGCACATGCAAGTAGGCATGTCATCTCCTATCCAGTGAATATGTGCGCCCGACATTATTTGAGGTAATGTAAATATTTTACCGATTTCCCATTTCATTCATATTCTTCGCTTTGTCAATTAGTGTAATTAAACCTAACTAACAACCGGTTTCAAGCCTCGAATTTGAAAATTTAATTGAATTGAAGAAATTCTACCCATTCACTGACGATCAATACCTTGACTCCCGATTCACCTCATCAGCTCATCACATAGAATCCTGAAACCCGATTCTGCTTACGTTATGCTTAAGCTTTTCATAATCTGAACTGTCCGAATAAAGAAACCTGGATGCTTTTACCAGTACCAATTATTGGTACTGGTAAAAGCGTCCAGGTTTCTTCAACCTCAATATAACCTTAGCTACGTTAAAACAAGATTGCTGCAATTAATAAGACGTTTTTAATATCAATTTTTGATGATCTATCTTTACGTAAGGAAAATGCTCTGCTCAACCTAAAGTCCTTTATGCCTAAAACCCACCTGGATGATGATATCTAATGAAATTGTCGAAGTGAATTAGTTATTCTTGATCTGAAGCATTTCTAATGAGGCAAGAAGGAAACGCGGTTGTACAATAAAATGGTGATTTTAAGACTGGAAGGGTGAGTGGCGAAATTTCTATATAATATATCTTTCTCTCAGGTGTTTAAAGGACATGCTGTATAAAAAATCATCAAAATCGGTTCACGATTGTGATAGCGCATAAAGGACACACAAACAAACATAATTTGATTTTTATACATATAGATATACTTTATTATTTTGTTCGTCTACTCTTTCGATGGAAATTTTAAAAAATCATCCAAACCAACCGAAAACCCGTGCATTGTTCGAGCGCCCATTTGGACGTTACCATGACATTTATATCTAGGATCAAGCTTTCAGAACTCTGGAAACAACAGATGGATCTTTCATTTCTTATCAGTGGGTATTCTATTACAACATTATGTGGTCTAAGAAGAAGGCATTGCTTAGCCTACCTGCCAGTTTTCTATCAATGACTAAGTTGAGATCAAGCAGCCGTGAGGGCTTTACCAGACGATCGCGCTCTAGCCATTTACGGCTTCTTCCGTCGATGCGATTGCAAGAGTGCCGCATACTAAATCTTCAGAATTAAATAAAAATTGATAAGCATTTAATAATACAAAAAAGTTTTATTAAAACTGTTTTTTTACTGAACTCCCTTAAGCAGACGAATTTCAAGATTAAGTTACGGTTAGGTCAAAGTTCAGAAACTTTTTTTTTTTTTTTGATAACGTAACAATAAAAGCATTCTTGCTCTCAATTTTGATTCCAGTGTGAGAGAACATTAAGCACACTTCATAGAAACAATCAGTACAGTAATCTGCAAACTCTACAACAACCTGTCTACTATAATTCCATGCTGTACTTGAAAGAAGTAGCAAAGCAAATTAAGAAGATTTTCAGGCCTTTTAACACGTCACAATTGCATTTAGAACACATAACACGATTAGACAGTTTTTCTCCAAATTAAAATATACGACACCAAAAGATCAATTTTTGGGCTTGGTCTACCAGATCCCTTGAGGTAATGATGGATGTGGAAAAGTTTTTGTTTGAGAAACATGCCAATCAATTTATTTTTGATGCCTTTTTTTTAAACACATAATTTGATCTGCGACAAGAAGACACTTGAGGAGAACGCGTTGGTTGCCCACTGCCGTTCATCTATGGACTTCGAAAATTTCAAAACCGTGATGAGAGAATCTAATTGACCAAAATAAATAAATAACATTTTTAGAAATTGTTAAATAAAAAAATCAAATTAACTTCCGAAAACAAATTCAAATTTCAAGGAAAAGTTGACTTCTATTTGATTGGGGAGGCTCTAAATTTATAGCTACCATCACCATCGAACAAGATTGTTAAACAATTTTAGCATGAATATGCTTTAGCCGTGACCTAACTACCGAAAAATGTCCCACGAGAGTGCAACGAAAGTAGCGCCAATAATTGTGATGATTTCCGCTTACAACCGAGTCGTTGCTAGGGATATGATACTTCGTCGTTTTTCATCCCACAAAATTCGTTGACCATTCGTTCGAAAGCTCTCGATTTATCCAACCATACTATATTAACTACTGCGAAGTGCGTGGCCAACAAGCTGAGTTATGAGCATGGTTATATGAATAATTGTTTACACACAGGTGATCATTCTCAATTATTGATATTGTGAACATGATTGCAACCGCTTGTTAATTTCTGATGATTTCATTGAGCTGGTGTTTCGATTATGTGATTCATAGCAGGTGATCCGAATATTGCGAGAACGGTTAGATTTGTGAAGCGGTGGTTAAATTATTTTAATAGGTAATTTCTATACTTTACACTATAGGAAGCTGTAATTTCGTATGTAGCCTCTTTAGCCTCTTTCTATTATAAAGTGAATGTTTACTCGCGAGTTTCTATTAGGAGATCATCATCTCACAAGAGCTCAATCGTCGTGATCATTTCTATAATAAAGTGAATGTTTACTCGCGAGTTTCTATTAGGAGATCATCATCTCACAAGAGCTCAATGGTCGTGATCATTTCTATAATAAAGTGAGAGCGAGGAGCTAAAACATTTTTTTGTTTTGAATGATAAACAGAGTTCAGAGGCCGATGGGGGGTCGGGTTCAGAGAATCGACGAGGAGTGAGTCGTGTACGGCTAAAGCATATTCATGTTTTTTAATTTTTGCCGTCAGGCTCAAAGGAACTGTGGCTTTTTTTAATACTTAATCAGTAATAATTTATTGAGAAAACCGTTTATAACAATTGTTACTTTACTGTTGTAACAACTTACTTAATAGATATTTTTAAAGCTCCTCCATTAGAAGCATAATGGCACGTGTGCCAAGGCATCGGTAGTCGATGGTGACACTCCAAGGTTATTCATTCTCGTTTAATTATTTATTTCATTTAATTTTTCATTTCTCGGTTTTCGTTGCGATTTTTGATCTACATAGTTGAGTAGTTTTTAGAGGTTAATTGTACAGTGTTTCCTGGTGATATGGTGTAAGAAATTCTATGGGTCGTCTTCTTTATAGTCTTCTTCCAGTTTGGTAATCTAGAAGGCGAACCCAGCGAATCCATCAGCGGTTGGATGATGTTAGATCGTGGCGAATTGACGCTGAAATGTTTTCGCAACCACTTCACTGACTTAGGGAACTTCTAAATCTCGGGGTATCACAGAGTTTCTCACGTCCATTCTGCATTCGTGATCATACGTAGTGCACGGTTTTGTTGACTTGAGTGGCACTGGCGGATCCCCAAATGGAGCAGCCGTAGCCAAGCGAATATCCCGAATTTCACGAACAAGTAGAAGAACTAATAATACAACCTCACGTTCTAACTCCTTCCAGAGAAATTTTCAGTCTTGTACAATTAAGAAATGCCATGCAAAGATCACCGACTATAAAAAGGCCCCTGAAAGTAAAAGAATAACGACATTGTTGAAAAACGTGCGAAGGATAACACTAGTACTCCACACACAAATTTATAATGCCATCCTCCGTACCACACATTTCCCAAAAAGTGGAGAACACGCAGAAATTATGATCTTGAAACCACAAAAGAATCCTAGAAATCCCATAGGTCAGCCTTCTATAAATTTTCTTAAAAATCTTTGAACGGCTCATGAAACAAAGCAGATGGCACATTTGGAGACTGCGATTCCTACATTCCAGTTCGGATTCCGCAAATCACACTCATGCGAACAACAGCAACACAGGCTCGTCGAAGAAATATTAGACACTTACAAAAACAACGAAATTTGTCAGGGTATTTTCCTCGATACGAAAAAAGGTTTTGACCGGGTCTGGCAGCCAGGACTATTAGGTACACTATATAAATTGAAACCTCTCCTGCCTGATACCTATTGCCGTATTACCCAATTGTTCATCAAGAATCTCGCATTCCTTGTAAATTGCGATGATGTTATTTTGACCAGCAAAAGCCTATCCTCGTCGGTGCCGCAAGGTGGCGTCTGGGGGCCGATACTATGCTTGATTTATGTGAATGACGCACCGACTTTTTCCAGGAAAATCACATTAACCATGTAAGTATGCCAACGACCAATCCATACTTTCGCGGGCTAGTTGCGGCCTAGTTGCATCAAGACAACAACATGCAACAGCAGTTGAGGATTGGAATAAAAAGTAGAGAACTACCACGAATACACAAAATTCGAGCACTGTCACATTTACCTATAAGAAAGATTACCAAGTGGGACCTACCATAATGAAAAACACTGTCGTACCTGAAAAAAGGAAAAAATCAAACGTCTTGCCATCCGGCTGGATCAAAAATTAATCTTTGGTGATCACATTGCGTTTATTGTTATACAGTTCACTATTCTCCCTGGAAAAAGTTCCTGAAGAAAAACATTGGAGAAGGAAGAAGAAAAATCAAAATTGAGGACAGAAAGGCCTATTCGTCGTTACATTATTTAAAACTTAAACATCCCAAGAAAATAAAGTTTGTTCTTTAGACCACTGAATCAGCTCGCCAGATAGGAAGCTAAAAACAGCTCAAATATACCACACAAAAGCCAATTCGTAAAGCAGATATATTGAACCGTGTTCCAGCCAACTGCTTTGCTGGCGAGACATGCAGATGCAGCTCATCACGTTGGATACCAAAGCCAAGGCCAGTAATTGTATCAGTCATTTGATAAAGATTGTTTCTTAGACCACTAAGACTCAAGTTACCCATAAAAAATTCAGTGGATGTTAAAATCCGTTCTTAGGATCTTGAAATTCCTGTTATTTCTTAACGATGTTTTCATTCATTTTAAGACGATAAAGCATTAAAGTTAGAAAAATTACTGAACCAATTCTCTCTCTACTCATCAAGCAGAATTGGGAAACAAGATGTGCCACGTTAGAATTAGAAATGGGTACACTTCATAGACCGACGAATTTCAGCATTCTCGTTCTGAATAGTCAAAATTTCACTGGACGGTAGTTCATTTTACGACAGAATTAGTGAAATCCAGGTCTCCACCACATAATTAAGTTATGTAGTCTATATTGAAGATTTCCGAAATTCGGGTTATGAGTAAATGGGATTCCAGCTGCTACAATCTGGTCAAGAATATGGCAAATTGGAGGGTTCAGAAAGTGGTAGTAGGGATAAATGATATTTTAACTCACAGTATGTATGAGAAATTCTAATGATTGAACATTAATTTTTTCCATAATCATTCATGTAGGAATGGAGTTTTCAGTAAACCACAATCGCCTCACGATATTACTTTCTACTAACAGGAGGTTATAGTCTATCAATCCTGGCACACTTTAACGCCAATGAAATGCATCATTCATCACCCAATTACCACCAATATCGTTGCGTCAGTCGAGGGAACTCTAAAAGATGTCACGCCTCCAATCATCGGTCCAATAAGTTTGGAATAACCTACAACATCCGTCCGAAGGTACCCAGTTCAATTGAATGATGAATACAGCAGGCCGTAGCCCATCCCCGAGTCCCGCCAACTCACGCCCTCTTGAAGGTTAATTGAATTGACTTCGAGATGCCTTGACGCACTCGGCCCAAACTAAAACCACCTTTATACACAATCTTTTTACTTCGCCGTTAAACTCACAGCGGGAGCCTCATTCGTAGGGTTGTCATGTAACCGAAAAAATTAACGAGCCCGGCAAAAACGACAAAATTTGCGTATTCTGATTACCTTACCGTGAAAGTTTGATGTACAGCAGATGTATGATGAAGCTGCAGGTGTAATAGGCTATTGCATGCGTTGTAGGTACTACAATCTTCATGGATTGCCGTGAGAGGGTAAACACGTTTCCACGGAAAATATAACTATGTCGATTCAGACTAATAAAAAATAAATGAATACAATGTTTTAGAAAATGTGTGAGGCCTCACACATTTAAATAGCAATGAGGCTCATTCCTCTATTACTCAATCTACAATGCTGAAGCGAGAAATGAGGCTTCTTTGGAACTGTTGACTAACAATAACAGAGTGAGCTCTGAAGCCAATTTATGGCATTCTCAACCTAAGACACCAAAATTTAAAATTCGAGCTGTTATCCTCCATGCGTAAAGTGACCATAATTTTGAAACACCAAAGCGGGGACTTGTGATATTTACCAAACACATGTAGCAATAACATTGATTTAATTTAGATTGCATTAATTAGATTAATAAAGCGACTAGCAAAATTACACTAGAAGGTATTCATGAGCAATTTTACTAACAAAATAGTTGGATGAAACGTCAGCAGGTGTAAGATCAGTTCGATCAAATCAGAACGATCTAACTTACGATCAGATTCCTTCTGTAGCTTATCTTGGCAGGAATCCTAATTTATATATTGAGAAATAAAGATTGAATTGAACTTTTGTGCTAGGCGTAGAAGAATTTGCAATAAATTTATAGACAAATCGAACTAACCTAATAAATGGAGACTTTGAATCAGTAGAGTGAAAACTGGAGCTTATTGGTCGGCTCAGTAATTCGCATACTTTACTCTGGAATCGCATCCTTCGAAACTTCTCACTCTACTTTCTCGATTTCTACGTAACTATCTAAATCGTTCCAACAATGTATGATCAGGTCCCCAGATGGCCTATATAGAACGTTATTCACCGGAGGTACTGTAATAGGCCCCATTACATCACGGCCCGTGCTACGCATTGGTAACTGTCTAAATAATAATGATAACAATCGCTTACCAATGGTACCAACTAGATGCGTTGATTAAATTTCGACTATGCTTACCTGAAAAAAAGAAGAGAAACATAAGTATTTATAAGACATAATTTTCTAACAGAATCGATGATTCAGCATATTTTAAAAAAATCTAGAACGTGCTTTCACATCATTGTATTATTGCTTTCAATCTTGATAAAATCGCTTCAACCCCCCCCCCCCCCCCCCCCCCTGAAATCACGTGCTCTCCGTCTTGTGCCACCCCCCACCCCCCTCCTTGATTTTTTTCGAGCAGTGAATGTCAGTAGTTTTCTAAAAGTCACTCAACTTTTAGAAAGGCGAATAATGATTTTTTTTTCCAAGCACGGAGTTGCTTAAATTGTAAATTACCTGCCATCTAACGTAAAACTTTCTATGGCATTTTACCATTTTAAATGCGTCTTTTCCAAAGCCTCTCAAAGTATCACCTTCAATGCGTGTATTTTCGAAAGCCTTTGAGGTGTGTAATTAGGAAACAGGCTTCTTCTTCAACATGTACCAAGGAAAGGAGAATTTACTCATCAACCTCAAGGCAAGTCAGCGACTTATGGTCCTGGTAATTTACTAATGAAACGATTGTGTAGCACTATTTTAGTTATACACATTCAAATACAATTTAAAATGTGGAACACATACAAGCATAAATATCTTATTTCACGGATTTACTTTCAGGGTGTTCTGAAACTGATTTCAATGTGGTTGTTTTCAAAAGATAGGCAATAAGCCTCACTAAGGAGGGACGTCCTAAAAAAAATATAGATTCCTGATTATGTTTAACAGGTTTTCACCCCCTTTCGCTCATTTTTTACACTTTTCCAAACTATTCATGAAGGGGGAAGGGGGTTCGTTTAGGATGCTGAATTGTTTCTGAAGCACCGAATTTTCTGGGCCACTTCATTTTATTCCATCAGCTGAAAGACCTCGAAGAGAGCTTTCCAAGAAGGTGCAACATAAGGGTATCATATAATTTGGGGGGGAGGGGGGGCTAACTATTTGAGTTTGATGCAGAAAATTTACAGTTTGTTTTCAAGTACGCAGAATCCAATTGTTACATTAAAAATATCAGAAATTCCAACAAACGAAAGTTGTCCATATCCCATTGTGAACTATATGCCATTTAAAAAAGTTCGATTAATTGGTCGATAATATCGAAACAATCGAATGTTGATCACAATCGATACCAACCATTACTTAAGAGAGGAAGTTACACTGTCCATCCAACTTGGCAATCTTAGTTATTCATTTCCTAAACTAAGGGACGCTCTTCATCATCCGTTTCCCACCAAATAATATAGTCGGCGAAGGACCGAATACATTTCTACAAGAAAAACGAGTACAACCCAATATATTTTGATGGGATTCAAGAAGACAATTTTCAGGCCCATAACATGACCTTGCCATAAAAATTCTTCGAGGTAATGGGGAAATGTTGAGAAACCTTTTGGAGTTTAAAGTTTCCTTTTGGAGTAAAGTTGGAGCAAAAGATCGATTCCATCCGTAGAATTTAGGCATTGAAAGTTTGGACACCCTGCACAGGCACTTATTTCGATAGGGGAGGAGGATGTGTTTTATTAGGTATAAAACCATTATATTGATCATAAGTCTTGGATGGCGAAGGGCATGGGCGGCCACATCGGCGGAAGCTGAGAGAAGGGTTGACCCAATTCCGGTCTATCAAGCGATCGCAATTGAGCCGAGCGGCTTCAAACAAGGCACCTCTATCTACCTTCCTACAGTAGGTGAATCTAACTACCTTATATTAGACTTACTACGTGAAAAATGAGCGCTAAACTTAAAACTTCTGGCATAAACATTTGGCGCGTAGAGCCAGTTCCGCTTATAACTGGGGTGAAATCAAGTAGATATACCTACTATAAACCAGTATTGTGTACCTATATACAAAGTATTTTTTGGTCTTTGATGAGGATGACTTAACCGTCAAAATCGATCTATGTATTAATTTTTATGACATTCACAATTTTCACCAGATTCCACATCCAAGAATCCTCTAGACTAAATGGTTCTTTTACAGAGTCTTAATAGATCATGACAATATTAATAAAAATGAAACACGTTAACGAAGAGATGACGTATAGAAAAGGCAAGGAAGGTTGGTAAGTATGCGCATGCCCAATTCCTACCATCGATCCGAAAACAAAACATTATAGAGGATTATTTAGATGATAGTGACGAAGGAGGTGAATTCGAATTAAAAGGAGTAGGATTTGTCCGAGGAACGAACGTGAAGGAGTTTGTAACTATATATTTATAACTATAAGCAACATGGAAAATCTTTCTGCGTGGATGGAAAAATCTTTCTGTGAGCAGTACTGACGGGGTAGGCGTGGCGATAACACTGTGGATCTTGGAAGTTAAATAATACTAAGAATAGCGAGTCCATGGATGGATTTCAATGGAATAAAACTTGGGTCGAATGAATAAATTAATGATGTCTAAAAGAAGGGAGTATGTTACTTTTTGCCATTTTTCAGGAGGACGAAAAAACTTCCAAAACTCACTTTTTCAGATTTGTTCAGTTGGTTGATAACATGCGCCCTTCTTCAAGTACATTTTGCTGACTTTTGCGCTACATACGAGATCCCATCTGAGTATGCTAAAATAAATCACTAAAATGGCTAAAAATCGTGAAGCTTTTTCTTTTTTAGAAGAATTTTAGTCAAAAGAACTTTATCAACAACAGAAAAAGTTCGGTAATTATTTAGAACGATTTTTTGATAGTTAATAATTTCATTACACTCAAAGCCCTGAATTTTCTAAACAATTTAGCATAGTACGATAATTTACAGAAATGCATACGATCATGCTGCAAGACTGGACATTTTTATTCTTTTACCAATCTTTTTCAAAACGATATCTTCTTCTTTCCTCTTTTGTTCAAGTATTTTTGACCGGTATTTCTTAATCGTTTATGTTTCAAATCCACCCACTCAACCACAATTGGTGACCGCTTTATCCCACTACTCAACATTTAGTTTCAGTTACAATTAACCTAGGGTAAACTCATGATAAATATGCAAAAACGTTCACGGAAATCGCAAAAAGTGACTTGTCTTATCGATTCTGCAATCTGATCTTTTACGTCTCATTTCCATCATATGTCTCTTCTCTTTGACTGCATTTTACTTCAATCTACAGGTAGTTTACGATACAAAACGCTGCAAATTATTACACAATGGTTTATTATTTCTGTGTTAGATTGCCCATCTACGCACTTCACTGGTCTATAATTATTAAACCCCGTATGAAATATATGATCAGAACAAGGTGCATCGTGCCTCTGAGAAGAGTATACAGTTCCAAGACCCCGCAATTTTACTCTTCACAGTAAAGATGTTTCAAAAAACGGGAAAATGATGCTTGAAGTAATTTAAGTTAGCACATGCGCAGAATGGAGCAATGATTTGTGAAAAAGAAATTGGTAGGGTACAATCTACAGCCTAAATCACAAATTCCCAGAAAATGTAATCAAAATCTGATAAAAACTAGACCTCGTTCCTCGGAGTAAAATTTCGCGCATGCGCATGCACAGGAGCTAATGATGATGCAATCATGTTGAAATTAATATGGAATAAAACCATTGTCCCTCAACGATGCACCAAATTTGAGCGGGATCGGTAGACTAGGGCATAAAAGAATGATGCTTGATTTGAGAGGCGTGGAATTAATAGTGGAGCATTTACAGCCTAACCTGCACATTCCCTGAAAATTTCATCAAAATCAAATGAAAACTGCTTAAATTAGGCTCGTTTAAAAAGGGAATACATATTCGCGCATGCGCAGTAGCTACTTATGGTAGGATTATGTTGAAATTGCTAGAGAATGCTCAAATTAACCTCTTCCGCCTATACTCCGAATTTGAGCGAGATCGGACAACGGGGGCGTGAGAAAATGATGGTTGATGGAATTTACGTTTGCGCATGCGCCGAGTGAAGTATTGATTTGGGAACAACTAAACTCATAGGGGACCATCATCACGCCAACCCACACATACCATGAAAATTGCAAAGAACCGGTTGAATATTGTGGAAATTAAGCTTGTTACAAGGATTTGCGGACATACACACACACAGACAGATAGAGAGAGAAAGACAAGGAACGAAAGTTGTTCAAAAAAGTCTAAAACGTAAAATCCGAGTGGAAATTTTACAACAAACGTTAGATTTTAGTGGAGACCACAACTTTTAAATCTCTCGAAAGTAAAAAGAATGGTTCCGCTACCTATAGGTAGACTTGGGAGCAATTTAGGAGATGCAATTTAGCATTTAGGTACCAATACTTCACTGGTAGGTACATCGCACGGACAATAGTTAACAAACTCGATTTCGCAACGTTTTAATAAATTCCATTGGAACTATATCACCTGATAATTCCAATATTGGCATTATATCAGCTGATATTTTACAAGGCAATTTTTATGTATTCCAGTATAGCGATCTAGCGATTTTTGAGGAATTTTTGAGGAAGCTTGATTTCTCTATCTTCTCGCGCATGGAAATTCGAAGGTAATTTTTTTTTTATGTTCAAGCCCTTATTGAAAGCGAACTATTCGACTCACAGCGATGCGGGTGGTTTTAACCGATTCTTTGGGATTAAATTTATCATTGACAGGCAAAAAATTATTACTGTTACTTGGAAAGTTTTCAAGATCACGATTTTTTAAATGTTTAGCCCTTTAATACAACCTTTTAGGGTTGATAAAAACTGATGCTGAGCTTCTAGGACCATCTAGACCCCATATGTGATTTTTAACAGAAGTTTCGTATAGTTTGGTCTAGTATTTTAGGATTTGTTTTTTCGGTTTTTAGATTCTACGCATCTTGAAACGTAAACCAAAAAATTTCAGCGGATGCTAAAAAAAAATTTTTTTTTTCTTGGTCGATTACAAAGGTTTGTTATTGAAAATAATAAACCAAAATCGCTTCCTTCTCGTTCTTCAGTTAACATAGGCCATTATTCGTCAAGAAAAAAATCGTAATTTTTAACATACCTACGACGCCTTTCTTCTAGACACCCATTCAAATCATAAATTAAAATCTAGAATTCAATTTTGGCAGTGTCCAGTCCGAAATAAATTACATGATTGTGCGTTACGATAATCTTGGTGGAAACTGCGGGACAAAGGTGGGTATGAAAACGGAACATCTCAGCCTCAAAAGATAACGATGTAATTTCTTCATAGTGAGTCATCTAGACCGCAAGAGTGAATGGGAGTAAATTTTATCCAACCAATGTCTACAACTTGGCTTCCGTCTTTCTTCTTAGAAAAATTGGGAGAGCTTATTTTCTTACCGATCATTCAGCGAGCTGGCGCGGTGCCACATTTTAGATGTGCGCTGTACACAATGTCATTCCACTCTAAATATTTCCACTAGGAATTTGCCTTCTCTGATATGCATGATATTAAGCTCCTGAGACGCAGAACTTCTTTGTTAGCTTTCTTAGAGTGCATCCATACACCCATTCAATGCACGTAAAGCACATGTAGACGTGATCATTATATAAGTCATGGTGTTATATATAAAATGCAGCATAAGTAGCATTCTACTACCTACGACATGTTTTAAAAACTAAATGCATACTCAAAAAGACACTAAAAGGTAAATTAGGCACCAATCGTGAGTTCCACAGTTGCTGAATGGTAACAACTTAATTTGCCCTGTATTTATAACAGAGCTCCCATTTGGTTCCCATTTGGTGTCTGTAAATTTGAAGTTGCAGTGATCACATGTGCAACGTACATGTCATTTGTACTTCCAAATTCTCGAAATAACACTAAAATGTAAAATAGAATTTGGTAAAACTACTTCCATTGATATCTTATAGTGCATAAAATGACTTATTATCACAAAACTGTTCATCATTGAACCGTGCATCATACATTCTGCAGGTAATATAGAATTCGTTCCACGAGTTCGGACCCAAAATTAAAAAATATCAAAATATCCAATCTCAGTACATGTGTATATCTGTAAACTTTCAATTTTGGGATTTCAGTCAGTCAGACCAAAGGATAATATTACCTAAATCAATGCGGACATTGCACGTCTGTAATGGTGGAGCGAGGCTACCCTTAGAACCCAAAATATTGTTTTTTCAAAAGTAACATCAAAATTTTAGATCGTTGTAACTACAAATCTGGAACTGAACATGGAATGTGCACTTCAAGGTTTTAGAAATCGATTACGAAAATATCTCGTCAGTTACTAAAATTAGTTCGTAAAGTCATGAACTTTAGCCAAAGAGGACGGTCTCATACTCGCGACTCCTACGTACTTTCAGCTGGGCTGTTACTCCGCCAAACCTCCTCCATTGTCTTAGTTCGAGTGGAGGTTCTCGAGGCTGGAACACTGTGACCCTTCTCGGTTCTCATTGTTACCGCGGGGAGCGCTGTCCCCGTTTCAGCAATGTAACAACTAACGTTCCGTTTATAGCTCTTTTGTGTTTGACTTCGATAAAGTGACATCCCACTCAGCGAAGCTGACCTCCTGAACTTGAAGGGGTTCCCGTTAAATTTACTTCCACATCTCATTGTAACGGAAGTGTGGTGGCCCGTTTCTAGTTTTGCCACTTCGGAAGGAGCTGTATGGTGTTGTCAGGGTAGAAGTTTGAAGAGATAGAGTGAACATGTAGTATTCATGACATAACTGAAATGAAGGTAAAACAACTGAGGTATATTTTTATGAAACAACAAGTAACAGGTCTATTTAAACACAAGTTGTGACACCAAGAGTGCAAGTGTTTCATAAAGGTAGAAGAGCAGATTTGCACAGCACAATATACTCAAACAGTGTACAGGCCGATTAGGACAAGTTATAATTATTGTTTCCTCAAAAAATTCAGTATGATACTGTTCTACAATTGGTAATTGTAAGACATGGGCGATTAAATCTGTCCATTCTCATGAAAACTGGTAGTTTTCTGGTATATTGTGTTTATGTATGCTACGTTCCTCTGTCTAACATGGTATGTATCTATCCACTTCACTCTGAATAGCTAGAAACTTCTTCCAACGATTACTGTGAGCAGATACACACAGTAGAGATTGAATTTTCTGCTCATCCGACTTGACGGCTGGTCATGGTTTGTTATTTGGCATCTAAACTAAAATTTTTTCTTTCTTTATCAGTGGACAAACTTCTTATTAATGGAACACTTAATATCGTACACTGAACATTACGTTCCTTTGCACTCGTTAAGTCTTGTTGTTTAATGAAACAAACCAATGATCTGCCAAATTATCGTTGTTGTATTTTGTATTATTATAAAATGTTGAGTTCTATAGCCGTGAGGACGATAATAGCGGATATTATGCGTGTGGCAATGATTTCATGTTTTCCCAAGCGCCATTGCTGTAAACGCTTCAGCCAATACTATGGCAGTTGAATACACCACATTTGGAAAAGGATGGAGCCTCGCACAGTAGACTTAAGCCAACCAATCAATCACCAATCATTCAAGTTTCTCTTCATATACACAAATATATCTGGAGGATCCATGAGTTGAATACACAATTGGACAACTGTGGAACCCTCAGACAGGAGGGTTATCCTGGGTTATCTCAAGGCCACAGTTACATTTTGCAAAATTATGTTTTAGTCAAGTAGAGACCTTCCGGTTTAAAAGTCAAACATAATTCACCCTCGTTCTTCAATCTTTTCACTCAAACGTCCCTGAATTCGAGTATATTGAAGGAAAAAAGTTAACCTGGTTTCTCTTTTTGTGGGGGCAAGTGAAAACCGATTCCATGGCAGTTGGATTCACGTTTGGAAGCACTAAAAAGCTACCCTCCTAGATTATCTCAAGGTTTCCGCAACATTTTGCTTACAAAACAAAATTTTAGTTTAGTCAAGTGGATACATAAAAAATATTCATAAATTGAATATGTATAAAATATGTCCAATTCCAAGTCAGTTCAATACACGATTGGAAAGTGGTGGTAAACCTCACATAGGAGGTTTCAGCCTCGTAGGTCATCTCAAGGCTCAAGGCGTCCCTCATATTTTTCTCCAAAAGCAACATTATGTGTTTCAATTGCATTTGAGAGTTAATCCACAATTCCGGATGAGGGTCAATCTTTTCACCCAAAAGTCTCCAAATACAAGTATGTATGTTGAATGAAACTAATTATTACCCGAGTTTCTATTTATGAGCCAATAAAAAAAGATTCTATGGCAGTTGAATACGCGCGTTGAAAGCAGTAAGAAACCTAGCATTTTTCTCTTCAAGGTTATCTCATGAAGTCCACAACCTTTTGCTATTGAAGGGTTTTTGATTTTGTTTTAGTCAAGAGGATATACACCAAATAAGGTGAATCCCACACTGAGTTCTTCCTCAATCTCGGCTGGGGAGCCAAGTAACGGATTTTCTTCCGAACAATCTCCAAATGCGAGTATATTGGTACAATCATTCAAGTTTCTCCAAAGTTCAATATACAAAACATCCGATTCCATGGCAGTTGATTTAGACACGTTTGGAAAGTCGTAAGAAGACTCGGACTGGAGCTTTCAGCTTCCTAGGTGATCTCCAAGGGTCCCCTCATCTTTTGTTTCCCAAAAGCAACGTAATGTGTTTCAGGTGCGATTCAGAGTTTATCTGCTTCATGAAAAAGAGTTCCTCTCCATGAACAAATGGAAACCGATTCTATGGCAGTTGAATAAACGCTTTTGGAAAGTATCAAGATGCCTAGCATTTTTCCCTTCAAGGTTAGCTCAAGACTTCCGCAACCTTTAGCTTTTGAAGCAAAACGCTGCTTTAGCCCACTGGATACTGCAAATAGTCAGAGCGATATTTATAAACGATGAATCCCACACTGAGTTCATAGTCAATCTCGGCTGGGGGGGCCAAGTAATCGATTTTTCCCAAACAATCTCCAAATGCGAGTATATTGGTACAATTATTCAAGTTTCTCAAAATTTATATATACAAAACATCCGATTCCATGGCAGTTGATTACACATTTGGAAAGCCATAAGAAGCCTCGGACTGGAAGTTTCAGCCTCCTCTCAAGGCTTCCATCATCTTTTCCTTCAAATGCAACATCATGAGTTTTTTGCTTTTCAGAGTTCATCCACGATTCCGGCTGAGGCTCAATCTTTTCCCCCAAACGTCTCCAAATTCGAGTATTTTGAAGGGGGGGGGAAAATTACCCGAATTTCACTTTATGAGAAAATGACCGATTCTGTGGCAAGCAGCAAGAACCTTTTCCAGCAAGAAGATTTTTCCCTTCAAGGTTATCTCAAAACTTTCGCAACCTTTTGCTTTTGGAGCAAAATGCTGTTTTAGTTAACTGGATACTTCAAATGTTCAGAGCGACATAAAAGGTGAATCCCAGACTCGAGTTCACCCTCGAGCTCGGCTGAGGGCCAAGTCAATCGGGGGCGCTGCCTTCATCTTCCCTACGGAGCCTCGTGCGCCGAGCGACCTTTATTTCGGTCCTCCCCCTTTTCCGCTACACAAATGAGCCCTCTCACCTTTTATTATTATTAGACTCAGCATGAACGTTCCACTGCATTTAATAATGATTCCTGTTTACAAACGGCTCACAGTGGGCTAGATGACATAGTTAGGTGGAATAAAAAGTAGAAAAAATCCTATAAACTCGACGTTTGGTAAGTTTTAATTTTTTTGCTGTTCCAGCTAAAAAATATAGAAAAGTCGTTTGTTTAAATCAGCTTTAAAATAGAATTACCAAAATCGCAGGAAATTGCAGGTTTTCTGCTCCTTGGATTTGCGTTCTACTAGAGTTCAATTAGAGAAATAAAAAATAAACGATCAATAATCATCAACCTCAGGCGTAATGTTGGTTATTAGCGAATTTTCGTAGAAATGTTAAAGCGAATTTTCGTAGAAATGTTAAAATCAAAATTTTTGAAAAATTTCTTCATTGAAATCCGTTTCGAGGCATTCTGAAACGATTCCTGAAGTTTCCACTTTTTCATAAATATGTATATGTATACATGGAACAAACCTTCCTGGTACCATATTTGTATCGATAATCAAAATATGATTATAGAAAGAATAGCGAGTATTGATTTACGAATTTTTACGTAGAGGAAACATAACAAGATGGTTTACAAGAGGCAGTTTTTGGGGGTATAAACTGACTTTGATAAATTATTTCACTAATTCCAATTTTGATGGGTTTTGATGGGTCTTATCCACGTAATTCATGAAAATTTAATCAGAATAGATTTTGAATTTTTGATGTTGTGCAGGTTGACAAGAATACCAGGGTTCAAATGTTTCCATTTCCACTCGCGCTATGGCTACATTAAATCGTTGGTGATGATTTTTTAGGGTCTTCGAATATGTATAATCAAAGGTAATGTAATCCTGAAAATATGACTAAAATCGGATAAAAATCGTGGATTAAGCATTTGGAAAAAATCTTTGAACAGAAAGACGACGAAAACGAAACCTTCGTTGATCAGGAGGAAACATAAATAAAAGTGGAGTGAAAATTTCAATTTCCGAAAAACATTGTTTCATATTTCAAAACACAATGCTTCTTGTTCTCAATTTCAACAACAACTAACATAAAAACGTATAACTTGAAATGTGTAATAGTGAAAGAAATTCTTAGCTATCCTAAAGACAGTCAACCCTCAACTTCCATCAATGTTTGATCTGAATAGATGGACAATGCCTTTGTTAAATGCGTGTTCAAAAGTTTTCTATTTGGCAGCTCGAATACGCCGAGGATTCCGTTAGTCGAAAAGCAGATAAGAATAAAAGCAGTTAAGTATGTCAGAAATGGATTTTCTCCCACTCATTCATCTAAATGATAGATATAACGACGAGATCTCCTGTAATATGACATATGATGGTTCGGGAAAAGACCGAAGAAGGTGTGAAATAGGAAAGAAAAATATTCTAGCGGACTAAGCGTTATTGATTCCTACCCTCCCTAGATGAGACATATTCCAGGCTCCGAACACGAACTCGCCCATTGGGTATTCGTGTTGAGGAGCGCACTAGGTGGGATACAATAGAAAGATAACCTCTGGTTCCATATGAGATGCCCCCTGCCCCTCCCTGGACCTTGTCTGGGATGCGTGTTGAGCTTCGCAAGAGGGTCGGGGTAAAGGGCAATACACCCCCAAACACATATCCTCAGATGTCGCTACACTGACGCAATCCAGCGATATGCTCTTCTATTCACTGATGGCTCGAAGACACCTGATGGTGTTGGCCTTGCTCTATGGAGCCCCAACTTCCAAATCACTAGGCGCCTACCACCAGCTGCGTCTGTGTTCACGGTAGAGCTGTGGGCAGTGACACTGGCTGTTCGACACTGCCAATTATTGGGAGTTGGGAATTATGGGATTTTTAGCGATTCACTAAGTACCATCGAGGCGATTAGGGACTCATGTTCTGATGATCCCCTAATTCAAAGCCTACGTGTATCGCTACACCAAGCCACGACATTGGGCTCAACCATAACTTTCATGTAGGTACCGAGGCATGTGGGTATTATACACAATGAGTGTGCAGATGCCCTTGCAAGTAGAGTCATTGGTGATAACTCCATTGATATGTTGCCTATACGCATAGAAGATCAAATCTCCTACATGTAACATAAAGCCAATTCCATCTGGCATGAGCAATGGCAGGGTGAGGTCACTGGTCTGCGTGGTGTCCTTCAGGAATTGAGCTCGGTGGGCCCTTTCGTAACCCTACTTCAAAGGAGGGATCGAATAGTGGTCAACCGGGTTGCCACTGGCCATACCCGTCTTACTCACAGACACCTGCTTAGTGCAGAAGCTCGAGATGCTGGAGGTGTGGGGGTGATCTGTCCATCCGCCACTTTCTGGAGGACTGCCCAGCCCTTGCGGAACTCCGAGTCCAGCATCAGCCCCCTCAGTGGGTTGACGTTTTACCCAGACCAGACAAGGTCCGATCCCTGTTGTTGTACCTGAGAGCCGCTGAGCTCTACTAAGAACTGTGATATCTGATCTGTGATATATTTATATACATCTAGTCGTAGTATTATTTCACTTTGCTGATTGAATATGTAGCATGTATATATAGTTATTAGCCTATTTTACATCTAGTCTTAGTTCTATTACTTTATTTTTGATTTTTTTTTTTTTTCCAACCACTTTGGGGGCTGAACAGTGGTCATCACTGTATCTCTCATTTTTTCCCCCTCCGAGTTGCCGGTGAAGTCCATGATGGCGCTACTTTTCAGTCAAGGATGGCAGCATGGCTCCCCTTAGAATCGTGCCACTTCCAGTTCCAGTGTACCTTTGGACACCTTGTTCAATGCCACTAATGACCCTACTGGTTGAGTTGCAGCTTAAACCTTAATAAAATTGTTTTTTTTTTTAATAGATAACGTAATGGATTTTTCCTTCACTCAATTCCTGCCGAATTATACTGAGTGTCTATAGATGAACTAGTAAGCAAAAATGGGGTTTCGAAGTACTGAATTAAATTCTGATTTTTGAAGTGAAAATTGAAATCTGCATTTATGCGACAGAAAAAAATTTATAATGGTGCCATGATTCACGTGTTTGTAAAAATACATTAGGAAAAAGCACACGAATTTCATCTGAAGAATCTCAGGTTGATTTGAGTCTAGTCATTTGGACCTGTATCTTTGAAATAAATGTCAGAAACGACAAAGGGAAATTCAAGACGAATAGCCCCTTGGAGCATCATTTTAAAAATCTGATGAACGATTGATTGCCAAATCTACCAATTCAAAATCTCTAAAGACATTGCCAAAAAATGAATTCATCAAACTTGTACACCCAAATATAAAATTGTAACTATCTCGAAAAACCTCAGAATGTGCATTACATAACTCAATGGAGTTGCAGATGCTATATAACAAGTCCGTTCGACGATAGGTACCTATCGCCAATCTGAAAGTCGAGGCCAACACATAACATGTTGAGCAAAAACTCGTCGAGTCAATCGAGCTTTTATCAAAAGCATGGGGACGTTGCCTACATAACCCAAGATTTTTGAAGATATTTTGTCTGAGTAGTCGAAAGTTTGAACTATGAAACCCCGCGGGGAATGTAGGAGCGGTTGAGCGAGCAAGTCCTTGAAGATGATTGTGCAGCGTGCGGCCAACCAGCCGCCATAACAGCGGTATGATTATTGGTATTAGGACGAGCCCTGCTGTGTTACCTTCGCTGTGGATGAGACCGCAGAATTAGGTAGGTAATCAATCCCTACTCAGAGGATGTTTCGAGTTCCTTGGCCTATCTAACGAAAGTTGCAGACTCTTCTCATGGGCATGGACCAATCAGCATACATCTATACCGTTACGTAGGAACATTCCGCAAGATCCGCAATGGTCTGTAACGTTTTTATGATCATCACGTTTACTGTGATTTCATGAACGGATAAACGAAACGTCGGTTGAGATGAGTGAACATTATAATTTCGCCAACTGTAATACGAACGTACAGAATGAGCTTGATAATGAAGAGATGGTGGGGTGAGCTCGTGCAACGCTATAGGTCGGGGGTAGAATGGGACTATGTGTCTTTGTGTGACATTTGTCCAAGCGCAAACACCACCCTTGACCCGAATACATTATTATTGAAAGTATAACATCTATTGGCTAACCCCCCGATTCCTGATTGCCATCAAATAGATCCATTAGCTTCCAAGTTTGGCTTGAGGCAAAAGGTTCAATTTTTGTGCTTGAACTGAATCAATAGAAATTAAATTAATGAGGGAAAATCTTGAGACTCAGTGCCAGATACGTGACAAATTTGAACGAAATCGGACCGTTGGATCGTAAAAAAATTAGAGTTTCTGGTTTCTACAGTGTCCGTGAATATAACATATAGGCTATTATTTTCTTTAACATAGGCTCTTCTTGTGGTGCACTTGCAGCGTTTTCCGGGATTCCCCAAGGTGTTTCTTACCAAATGTTTATAACCGTCAACCACCTTTGAATCATCACTGATGTCTTCCCAACTGTATCAATTGAAGTTCTCTCAAAATGAATTTATTAGATAGCCTTAGGAACAGAGCCAAGCGTTCGAGTAGAGGGTGTAACCCCAGAGTGAAGCCACCCTACCTAGAGAAAAAAGTGTAATATAATAGCCGAGACCTGATTCTAAGGCCGTCTTCTACAGTTCTAACTCAATCAACTAACAGTTTTTCCTCTTACCAAACCTAACTCCTCTAGTTCCAATTTTAGTTGGTAAGTTCTTGTTCATATTTTTACCTTCTTTATGAAAAATATCTATGGTGTCTTTGCGGTCCGGAGACTCCGGAGCTGGTGGTGCCCAAACGGTCCTGCTGTATAGTTAGCGCTACATTAACCACGGCCCATTAGGGTTACGGTATGACCGGTTATTAGGATAGGAGGCTAGGTCTATTTACGTTCTTATTGGTTCAGAGGTAAGCACAATCCCTCAGGAGTCTAATTCATTTCGCACATTTCAATTCCGTACACAGCCACAACTGACATTAAAAATATCTATTTCATAAAATTACGTCGCAACGGTTTGTTGGGTGAGTACAAGCTCAGTTATGTAATCGAACTCTGTGTTCCAGCAATGTGATCCAACTTCGTTAGGAACACTCCTCAATCATTCAAGAAAGTTCGATCTCAATTTTTTAAGTAGGGATATTGGTAAATAATCGTACCTACTATGTTTTACGAATTATTTATCGAGGTTCTTGAGGTCAAAGGCCATAATGAGCCCTGAGGTAAATGACGTGCCCTCGACTAAATCGAAAGTTGGTAGGTTCCTAGTTCCTAAGCCAAAGTTATTCGCCAAGGAGCTCGAAACTTGTACGGGTGAATTCGTTGTTGTCATATAAATAAGTAATATTTACTGAACCTGAACCTTTACATGAAGATTTATCGGTGAAACCTCTTTCGGGCTTTAATTTACGGGCGCTGGTGTTGAGACATGGAACCTAGGCCGTGAGGAAACACGATCTTGCGTTGCGAATCAGCGGTCACCTATTCACGTTAAGCGATCGTAGAAATTCGTCAGCAGTCGGTTGTGGGTGGATCACCTGATCACTAACCATGGGCACCATGTGATAGGAAACGGCAGAAACCAAGAACTCTCTGATATGTCAGGAAAACAAGTTTGTGCATGCTCATACGCTTACCGTTAATTTTAATCGATTCGTAATTTTTCATGATTTTACATTTCACACAGAAAACTGCTGTTGCATAATTAACAAATTACAGGAAAACTAAATTGAAACCTCACAGGAGATGTTGTTATTCTAGGTACTCGTACCAAAAAAACGAATTGAACTGACGTTTAATTAAGCAATGAGCATCTATAAGTCACGTGGTATAGTAGGTACTTACATGCGAAGTGATGGTGGAAACCATTTCAGATATCGGGCTAAATCAGAGATCCCCAGTTGCCAAGCACACACGTCATCCACACAAGCAGAAGACATATTCACGCGGTCACATTCACGATTTGTCTACGCAGATTCAAGAATAGTGTACCACAATTCGAGAATATAATGCAAGATCAAGCTCAGTAAAACCTGTTCCGACGGCGTGTCATCGTCCTCTCACAACCGGTTTCCCTTTCGTACTAGTCAAGTCCCAATTTCGAACCTTCACAAGCCTTCACAGGCGATCGGAAATTCATGATCGGTCGGCTGGGTTCAACCCCCGCAGCGTTCGCAGCCCTCTGTGGCGGAAGCTCACCGCGGGTTCTATTTTGGAAGTTTCGCCGACCCCGCGTCACGCTCAGGTGAATTGCGAAAGATCTGACATTCAAACTTCTCACCCCGGAGATGAGCATGTTTAGGCGAGATCAAGTCAGGTCTTCTTTGAGGAGGATTTTAGTAGGAAACAGTCGTGCAATATGACATCATGAGTTTCTTATTTCTTTTAGCGAATGTTCGTAGAAAATGAAGCTATTGCAATAGCTCAGAAAATTGTAAAACTAAAATTGTTTCTTCATTGGAATTTGTTTTGAGGCATTCTGAAAACCCCACCATCATTCGATTTATTCAACCTCTTTTTCCATAAATCAAACAAAAATATCTTGTTATTCCGAAAGTTTTTGAGTTATCGAGTTTTTAATTTTCAACACTCAATTACTACCCTTTAGGGTTGATCGAAAGTGATGCCGATGTTATTGGCACATCCCCGGCTGTCGTACGACTTTTGAGCCAAATTTCATAAAATTTGGTCCAGTAGTTTCGGTGTACGATGCGACGGAAAGCATACTGTGGACGGACGGATTTTATCCTATTAGTTTTTTGGATTCTGCGTATCTTCAAACGTAAACCAACAAATTTTTGATGGTGGGGGGGGATTGTTTCGGTCGATTATATAGGTTCATTATTGGAAATAATAAACCAATAACATGAATTTATTAGCGAATTTTCCTGAGTTGTCTTCTTTTTAAAACATTTTTACGAACAGAGACGTCAAACGTCCAATTATCTGACGAACAATCTATTTCTGGATGATATTAGGTAACAAACATAATATGACACATACGCACACATGAAAAAGCTTTGCACTCTAGAATTCGTTTCGGGATGCTTCAAAACGGTTTTCAATGAAGAAAATTTTCGAAAATTTCTTTTAAAGATTTTGGAGCCATTGCAATAGCTTCATTTTTATCGAAAATTCGCTTAAAGTAGTACCTACCTATATTCAATTCTTTTCTCCATTGTAGCAATTCGTACATAAGCACATTTTTGAAGATTTTTAAGCCGATTTTTGTGAACATCAATCGCTGACGTTCAAACTGTTGGAAAACTCTGTTTTATCTATATCTGTTTAAAAATGATATTCTGCTATATAAAAATGAATTTTTAGAATTTTAGCCATTTCCTTTTTCAATTTAACGTATGAAATCAAAATTAAAGTTTTTTTTTTTTTGAAGTTTTTTCTAAATAAACTGTTTTTCAAATTTATAACCAACAAACTATTCTTAAATATTCAAATAAAATTAATGTTTAGAATTTCAGCCACTTTTAAAATTTTGTGAGAACAGTTTTTTTTTTTTTTTTTTTTTTTTTTTTTTAAATTAAATAGAGCCAATTTTAGTGCTTGTAAATATTTTTTCACGAGTCAGGACGCAAACACAATACGAATCCGGATAGGATAAATTAAGGTATGGATGTGTGTGTGACTGCCTGTATACTTGTGACTAATTCTAAGTCTAACACAGAACACGAATAGTGTCCATTAATGGATTTGGAGAGTGTTCTCGCCAAATATCAGACGGTAGTGTTGCCACTGTTTTAAAACACTTGTAACTGATTTCTGTCAACATTACGGGCTTTAATAAGAACCATCAAATACACAAATTCTTTCGATGAGCGCGAGATTTGAAAAATGTTCATTATATAACGATATATATGAGCTGTGGTTGAGAGAAAAGTCGTAAGTTTCAGGTTCCGATTTCATAAGAGTGTACGAATGTGTACGAGCATGTAGAAGCATTTATTTCTGCAAGAGTAACCAACGAACTGAAGGCAATGTGCCCATAAATTACTATAATTACGGGGAACATTCAAAGGAGCAATCATGAGGGGTGAGTATGAGTGAAAGGGTAAAAGAAAACGTTTATTCAATTTTCGCGCAACTGATAAGCGGGCTATGAAGGGATCCTGCAATTAGCGGCACCCTTAATAAAGAAGAGCGCTATCAGCAGAGTGAGAACGTCCTCTGAGCTTTCAAGGAGGCCGAGAGGGATGAGACACACTTCTTTTACACTGTGGTAATACGAGGAAATTGGCCATGAAACCACAGGAGCGCTGGGTTATAGGATGGCGGATTTTGAGTTTGAACTAAATACAGTAAGCTAATAGATTGTAGCAGCTATTTCAGCGGCATTTCTACAACAAGGTAAGATCATTAATACACCAATGGTTTCTGATTTTATTAACATAACAAGTAAAATAAAAAGTAAATCGGAGGGAACGCAAATACCCGAGCTCAATCATTTAGCTTATTGAAAATTCTGAACAAGCAGGTACCAATTTATGGGTTGAAATTTCTGCATATATCCTTGTACTTAGATCACGAGCGTGCAATGTGGTTGTTAGAGTTTCGTTTCTCGGCAATAACACATGGTGCTCTTATCCTCCACACGATTCACGTCCTATGCAAACTTGGGCTATATATTTTTGCTTTCTGCAACATGTGAAATGTAGATTCTACTTCATTCATTTCCTTAAGGAACGAGATCACTGAACCCAGTAGTTTTAAAAGGTACATTACCACAGTTTTATCCCCACTTTACTTTTTTCTTCACTTAAGAACCGCTGTCTTAGAGGACACAACATCCAGCCAGCTTCATGGCGCTAAAGATGCGAAGTATGGCGAAGGACTAAGGGTAGGAATGATCTTCATCAGCAAAGACGCAGACATACCTACACAAATCTATGTCATTCGTAAAGGTGTGCTGCCAGCCTATTAGAAAGATATGATGCCGATCCATATTGTAGAGATCAAATGCACAAATTAACATTACCCCTTAAGGGCATTGGGAGGGAAAATACTACGTCGATATTTCGAACTTTTATTCTCAACAGTTTTATTCTCAATCGCAATAATTTCCAGCGCTCCCCAAAAGGCTGTGTACCAGATTTCAGGGCTCTAGGATTTACAGGAGAAAAATTAGCTTTACCGCTCACATAGCTGATCTTGACTTCTCCCAATAATCAATTACCAAAGAGACTGCGTTAAAATTTTAGCACTATATGCACTGTATAATACAGGATAGAAGTTATTTTTATCGTTCTATATAATACAGGAGAGTCACTTCCAGTGGTCCCCAAGAGGCTGTACCAAATTTCACGGCCCTAGGAAGTACAGAAGAGAAGGTAGCTTTATCACTCACAAAACTCATCTGACTTCCTCGCGATCACATCCACATGTGCACAAGAGGCTGTGTACCAGATTTTGGGGCTCGGGTAATCGAACTTTGTTCTGATCAGAAATAAGAATTCGTGACGAATATGCTTTGCGCAATTTTTTGTAATTTTAGACCTCACATGTCGCAGCCTGTCTACTAAAAAAGATTTCCTATTTGCAGCAATCCTGTAAATTGATAGACTTTGGTCTGGACTTCCTCTTCAAAAAAGTGTTATTAATAGAGGGAGAGCTATGCACGAGGTGAATGTTTGCAGGCTCAATAAGCATTTCGATTTTAAAACCCACCAACGGATACTTACGTATAAATTTACCACTCTCCCAGCTCCACAACAAAGGAAATACGGACTCAAGTGTATTCTCCTAACTCGCAACGTTTCCTTTTGATGCAAGCTTCGAGAAGTAATTATCTGTACGTCAATCATGCCACTCCTTATCTATGTTAGTGTGTTAGAGCTTCACGTTTATCGCCGATGGATGCCTGGAGCCTCATCGTTTAGCCTGTGGCCGGAAATGATTATAAGGGATTCCAAAACCAGTTACGAATTGCAAGCGTTGCCCAACAACGTGTAATATTTTGCTCTGATTTTCCGATGTTATGGCGTGATTTCAATGAGTTGCATGAATCATCTCGAAGAGAATTGGAATTTGGATAGTTTTCGAAGAAGGGTAGTGCATGGAAGTAAAAAATTTTGTTTTCTTCAAACGCAATCCTCGAAAGTTGACACCACCCTCATTGACATGAAAAGGATATTATTAAAACGTTTATCGAAGAAATTGTATTCCATATAAACATCTCTCCGTATGAGCGATCCTTCTTCTTCCAAACAAAATTCAAAGAACCGATGAAAACTGTGATTTATTGTAATTTGATGACTAAACAGCCAGCAGATAATTTTCTGTAAGCCCATGATGATAACAATCTTGAGTCTTTACACCATCCGAGGAGACTACTTTATCAAGAGACATCGTATAGTGCCCTAGATAAGCCCTCTTGTAAGGTGTCTTCTGTAGAACATACATTAACACCCCCCTCCCTCTTTCCCCCTTTCAATACGAACAAGGTCAAATCGCCTTGCCCTCTTTGGAAAGACGTTTCAACTGAACCCAATCTTACCTGGGTTATTTCTTTCGAGGAAGGATAGGACAGACATGTATACCCAAGAAAGTGTGTCAGTATCTTAACGAAACATTTCCTCTTCGTCGTAAATTGCTGCCGCAAGATATGATTATCGCGCCCGCTTTCGTAACTTAAACCGGCCGACGAGACGTATTGATAAAAACTTGAGTCGGTATTTTGTTGACCCAATGAACGAGACAGACGAATAACTCAGCACAACATTATAAACAGAACTCCATGAAATTCGGGAAACCGTTAAGCAGCAAGTAATCAAAGTACATTATGAACACATCATTAAACAAAAGTCGCCTACAGTTCAAGCCAATTTTCAAAGCCGAATTAAGATTATTTCAAACTATTGAATCAGAAGTCGTAAACAGTCGCTAGTGATAAAAATATTCCCTAGTGAGGTCTTGTTGCACGATAGGTAACTCTGGCAGCTGTTTCACAGTATAGGTATATGCATATTGCTGTCTGTTTCTGATGAGCATAAAAATATAGTTCTTTAGATTCTATTTCCACTTCGTGTTGATCATACATAACAGTATTCAGAAATCAGTGGCTCGGACAGCCTTTTTCAGTTCGGAACATTTGTATGTTCGTAACGATATGTTTTGATTTTATCACATTTGCTATCACACATTCGAATCATATTCAAGAAAATATTGTATCATGCCTATCGAAATAAAAAAATAATTACTAATCTATATAACTTATTATTCTCATGTATAACATAACCTACCTAGTTATAATATTCCTTTCGTTCCGCACACCCACGCAGCACAAACATCAGCTTTTCGTAAACATTATTTCACTCACTGTGACTTGCATACATAAATACATTTGGAAATTTATATAAATAAGATCCGACTTCTTGATGAACTATTGTACTATTGAAACTAATAGATAAAATAACTACTATATTATTAAGCAATTCATTAGGTACCAACTATGGTTCATAGGATATCATAGTAATGATATTCCCTTCCCCTCATACGATCTCAAAACACGGATTCCCATAGTGGTGTGATCATCAATGTGCTGTTCATGTACGATTGAAGGGAATGGAACATATTCTACAAAAATTCTGCTAGTTTCGGATACTCGCTAGTTCACGGTAATGCAGGGGTTCAGAGTCAAGACTCATTCAGCTACCTACCGGCCTACCTGCCAACAGACCCTTTGCATCACCTTTACATCCAGACGTTTCAATAAATATAGACCTGGAGTTTTACTAAATCTCATTAAATAAACCTCCGAATTTCCTTATAACAATTAATAGTTCTTTTAAACCATGGTATAATAAACTTAATGTATACCGATTAAAGCAATGAATGGTAAGAAATAAGGATCCGCAGTTTCGGAGCACTACGAGCGAAATGTAGCAAAAAACCAACACATCTTAAATCTCCCTGTTTATTAAGATTCGATGAAGCGAGAGGGGGGAGGGGGGCTACTTCCCAGAAATAGCTCATTGGCAAAGTGTCAGTGGCTGATGCCTTTCCAGCTGGACATCCTCAGTCGTGACAGGAAGCAGACCTTCGTGGCTTCAGTCGCGGTTTCCAAGATGAAAGCTGCTAAGCCAGGTGTACCAGCTACAACGACTAAGGATAAATTCTGAAACATTCAAACGGGGGTATTCCTATTTTCGATGAAAAAAGCCGAGCAATTCAACGCGAACGTTTTTATGAGAGGAAAATAATTCTCGCAATAAGTGAGGATCTTTGCAGACCAATTGAATTAGTTCTGAATTTTCCAGTATTTGAAAAAAAGGACACAAGCAAGAAAACCACTTAAACTCGTTTTTCCGAAGATAGTTTTTGGCCAAGACATCGACAGCGAAATTGATGGTTCTCTGGCAAAGAACAAGACTCTACTGAAGTAGGAACGAAAATTATAGGCAAATGTAGAAAATTGGTATCTGCCCACACTAGCGTGTCTGAGTCCTCCCCTTACACACGCCTCAACAGTAGTTAACGAGGAATGTGAACACTCCTGGTCATGTTGAGTGTAATGGGGTGCTTCTCAACTTTCATCCGCCAAAATTTCCTGGTTCATCTATATTGCAGGCGGTTGCCTCGTTATACTGAAACCTACCACAATCATTGACTCCGAAGTGTTGACAACATAAAATTTTTATATTTTCAAAAAATCATGCAAAAAAAAAAGTGTCAGTAATGCGCATGATTGTATATATGAGTGATTTTTCAAAAATTAGCGTATCACATTATGATGATGATACATCGTTTTGAAGTTTGAGCACTTTGAGAGCTATGAAATTGTAAACTAATAATTTTAAAGAAAAAAAACTCAATATAAATAATATCCAACAATTCAAACAAATATTTTTGGAATGTTAAATTTTTTCAGAGTTTTTAAAGATTTTTTAGCAAACAACAATGAAATTAAAGTGGATTTTTCAGCATAATTTTGGCATACATGTTATAATGTTTTATTAGGTCGTTAATTAATTTCTTTTCTCTAAAACCCTGCATTTAAAAAAACAACAAAAAATAATAATAACAATTGTAACGATCTTTAGCCGTTTTGAATTTTTATTGAATTATTGAGAACATTTTTTTTTTTTTTTTTTTTTTTTTTTTTTTTTTTTTTTTTTTTTTTTTTTTTTTTTAATTGGAGCAATTTAATGCGCTTAAAAACTACTGGCTAACAAACCAATCCTTTCATTTGAAAATATTATTTTTTAACGCAAAGTAAAAAGACCTATACAGATGAAGAGTTGAGATGCAAGGCACATCTCCCTGGACTACCCACCCGAATAGCAAAGTCAAGTCCACTGGCAAGGTACGCAAAACTCGGAAAAGAGCCCTTCTGCATGAAGTATGTGGAAGCCAGCATAGAGGATTTCTGCTAACACACCCGGAACTCTAATCGACAACGGAATTCCTCTAACATCATAAGCTGGGGTGAACAATATTTTCCTGGCTATTTTACATTGCTCGAATTATGTTTTCACCTATTTTCAGAATCTATCTTTTGCTCGATTTGCACATCATCTCATCAGCCACTTTCAATGGGGCTCTGAACATGGGAAGCTCGAGATAGAGTGCAGCACGTAAACAAGGACCCTACCGATTCGCTCTTCTTTTGTTCCCTTGAAGAGCAGTCGTGGAGGACAACATTTATTTGGATGTTAGCCGGTTTTGGTTTATTTGTGTGTGTCTCTTTATTATAATAATTTATTTGATAATAATTATCCTATCTGACCAGTACTGATGAGTTTGATGGTACGGGGAACAAATTGTACAGCGAAAAGGGGTGACACCGGGTATCAACAAGGGGAAAATCACGTCAACCATCATGTTCCTTGGGTCCCTCGCCCCCTAGCGCTCCTATCGGCGGACCTTGTTAGTTCGGAGTCTCATTATCTGACCCTGGAGAGCTGCTTGATCCAAAACTACGTTGAATGCTCTTATAAAAAGCTGCCCAATGAAAATTACAAAATTGATCTGTACGCGAACAAATAAATGTATACGATTAATGAACTTCCCAACAAATTTTTTCCCACTTGAAAAAAATCAATATTTTTTACGTATTTTCTAAACAATAGCTTCGTACATAGGGTAGAGAGGCCTACATCATGAGCTCATCTGAGATTTGGAATAAATAAAATAGTAAACGTCAGTTCCGGGCTAGAACCGATGCGACGGCCTTCGTGGCGTTTGATCGAATTAACATAAAATCCGACCGGCGGCGCTTTCGTTCCCTGTTTCAAATGCAAATTACATTCCCATTTGGAATTTATAATTAAACCACTTCGTACGTACGGATCACAAGGGGGTTATAACGTAAGCAAAAAGATGAATCTGGAACATCCAGGAAGAAATCGCAAATCGAAATTATAGATCTTCGAGCGCAAGTCAATTTTCTGTTAGTGGGTATAGCACGTCAGTTTATCATAAGTTTATCATAAATATTAATCATTCAACTGCTGTAACTTGCGGGGAATCTAGAGAGGGAGGGAGAATAGTTCAATAAAATTGAATGAAACACTTCCTTTCTAAATTGAATAAAGAACACTAATGGTGTGTGTAGGGAAAATACAACCCATTCATTGAAACAAAAACATTACTGACTCCAAATTTTCAGGCTTTTCTTTCGAGTTGTTGTTAAAATGAAAAATTCTAGTCGTGCAGTGCAGCATCACCATATGAGAAAACGTTCGTAGTACATATTTTGTTTTTCAGATTTTATTTTCACTTTTTTTTAAATGCTAACCATTAATGTGCAGAAAAACGTTAAAAATAGAATGACTTTCAGAATTAAATATGACCTTTCAGAATTAAATAGAATGACTTTCAGAATTGTACTACATGCTTTCATTAGCGATACTCGAATTTTTTAACGCAAGAACTTTTCTAGTTCATTACTTTCAATCGACGAGAACAAATCGACTTATAAACTAAGACGATCATGTCAGCTAATATAATTCCAATAGAATTTGCACTTCGCGAAATCGAGTTATAACTCTTGTCACTATAGACCGACTAGTGAAGCTTAGGTTCGTTTTGTTTTTATTTTTTATTTTTTTAATCCTTTTTTTTTATCTCATTAATTTTCAGTTGGTGTCGATATAATTAGATCAGAAGGACTTGTAAAATGGATATCTACGTTATATTTAATCGCATTAACAGGTAAGAGGCAACAAAGTCGCCCGACCACCATGGGATTGCGTTACACAATTCGGCTAAGAATATGGGGCCCGTGAGTCCAATTTCTTTCTTAATCAACCTACGGTGCTGAAATTTGAAATGGAACACTTTTGGAATATGTAGAATATAATTACAAGGTATGGAGATAAATTGATCAACAGAGGGATCTCCGAAACTGATTTCTGTTTTAATCTACCTACTGAACTACACGAATTTGTTTTAAAAGAGGATTTCATATGCAAGAAACAAACATAGTTTCAAATCAATACACAGCCCATGCAACCCTTAATCATAGTGGGATTTTCTTTATTTAAGTTTGATAAAAAGCGTCAAATTCGGGGGTCTGGCGCTGTGAAGAGGCGCGGCCCTTTTGCTAGGCGCAAAGTGTCGAGTTTAGGATGATGCACCTACTATAGGCTGGGTTTAATAATGGTAAACCATATCTCTGCATAGAAGGGCTATCTAATGCAGAAACAATAAACCTCCGTGTAATCATTTGCAGCTTTTTTAATCCCAATCCTAAGGAGAGATAAGGTCTGCGATAACAAATATACAAATACATAAATTTTAGAATCCAGGAATCGCGTCGTTTCACAATGCTTCAAAACAAATTTTAATTGTGATTTTTTTTTTTTTAATTTCGGAAAATTTCGAGAATTGATGAATTGTAAACGGGAATAACGAATCGTTTCCGACTTCTAACATGAATTGTAAACAGGAATAACGAATCGTTTTCAACTTCTCACATGGGTGCAATGCCTTCAGCAGTAAGAAAAAACAATTGATAAATGGATAACAAACCATAATGTCGTGGCAGCACGTTGCCGGGTGGAAAGGAGCACTCATACAGAATAGAATAAGAACTACAGTCATTGAATGGCCATGAGAGACTTGTTCATTGCGAATTCAAACATTGTTGTCGACCAAATCCAGACGTCAATCCAACCAGACCTTCGCTTCGGCGAGGTAGACACCAGAGACACATCACAACATATACGGGTAGCCAGTCAAAATCAAGATAATTGGGTCCACCTAGTGTTTTGGTTATATTTTCAAGTATACAAGAGTAAGGTGAAAACAGTCACGAAAAACGCTGGCATATTATATATTATTACACAAAGGTGTATAATCTCTGAATGAATAACGCTTCTACGTAGAACACTAGTCTATAATATTATAAAACGAGGTATAGATATTATGTACATACATTATCTAAATATAAATATATAGGCTTAGACGTATACTGAGGAGAAATTCATTCAATTATGTAAAACACACTTACACTTTACTTACTAGAATTTCTGTAGGTATTCAAGTTTGTGCATGCTCACTCGCCACGACTATTTTTACAAAACTTATGGACGTGTCTAAGATGAAAAGGACTTCTTTGTTGATCCATTGGTTAATGGAAACCGCAACAAGCTAACCAGCAAAACCTGTGAAACTTCCATCGAAACTGGTCCTTAGTTTCGGAACTTGGCAGAGTCAAGTTTCAAGTTGGTGCATGCGCAATAGCTGCTGAAGCAAGTGTGATTAAATTATAAGGGAACCATGTTGTCGTCACTCCCCAGGTACCGTAGGAATTTGAACGACATTGGACCAATAAATGTTGGAAATAGGTAGGTAGGTACCCAATTTATATAGGCTGCGCTTAAGAAGATATTCGCTTTCAACGACGAGGAAATTTTTGGAGAACACTAACTACTAATCCACACAATCCCTGAAAACTTCATCGAAATCGGCCAATTGGTTTTGGAAAGTTGCCCGATTCAAATAAATTCAAGATTCTACTACTGATCCAAGTGCTATCAAAAGCATGGCGTTTTCCCAGGACAGTACCCAACTACCCTCCAAAATCTGATTGAACGGAAGTAATAAGAACTTCAATAATTAGAAGCTTGCGGAAGTGAGGCTTATCTGGGGTTGTTTCCAACTATTTCTAAGCTGTAAAGCAGAGCAGTATCCTGCGATAACCTAGTTGGATACATGGAACCCTATTTTACGGTCCCATTTAAGTGGAGACACTAACTAGTAAAGTGTTTACCTCTAGCGTTTAAAGGTGGAGTAAACCCCGGGTTCCTAGGAATTTCCTTTTCATCGAATATTTCGTCTCGAAGTGGTTACAGCTACTAAACGACACGGAATCAACGCGAACCAAACATGTGTTATTCATATTCCTGCAGCTCAACTGGGGCATCGATTGTCCGCAGGAAGACTTCAATGATGCATGCAAAAAGAAAAAAACCGACCCCTTAGCATTCGTTTAAGAACCCGGGAAGAGGAGTTTTCATGTTCTCATTCTATATCACCTGTATGAATGGCAAATATCAAACTGAAGAATGACAAATTTATTCTTTTAATCCTTGTATCATATTAATCATCATTTCAAATGCAGTAAATACCTGTCCATCTCATTAATACTCATTAATGTCCATCTCATCTTTACTATCTCGATTCCACACTACTTGTTCTTATTTTGATGTTTGGATTTCGTTGGTATATAGAACCTTACAAAAAAGCGAAATTAAATTATATTGGATCGAATATATTATATCCTGAAGGTCTTTTATTGAAATGGGCGTAGAAAAAATAGAAAAAGCGTCAACAATCATACTGCATGGAAAGACATGGAAAATACTCAAGTGTTGAAAGTGAAAGAAGTACTAGGTAGCTAATTGAATCCACACGTAATGAAGGTTGGAAAATGAACCAGAAGTCCAACAATTATTAATATTTAAAGTTAAGAGGTTTAAAGGTCCAGCCGTGCAGCCAGATATGAGTGAACCAAAAATTTCTGAAATTTTGTGATGTGCGGATCTATTCCCACTTCACCATTTCCCTTCACTAAAACACCTTGGTCTATAAGTAGTAATTGAGCACTCACCTAGGAAACGTAGGTAGGTACGAAGGTGAAGTACCGGTTTACCTTATCATTTTCAATAATGAACCTTTATAATCGACCAAGAAAAAACATTTTTTTTTCAACCCCCTCAAAATTTGTTGCTTTACTTTTTAAGAAGTTTAGAATCCAAAAATGAATTAAATAAATTTTAAAAAAATCCGGCCGTCCCGTTTTTTCCAAACTACAGGACCAAACAACCCATTTTTTCCAAGTTAATTCTACTATTTTCTTTTGGTAGGTGAATTCGTCGAGTTATATTTCAATAATGCACTGTAGACTCAGTTTGATACGTAATTTTTTAGGGACCAGTGATCTGCTTAGAAGGGCTGTTTAATTAAATATATATATATATATATATATACCTTTGTGTAATAATTTGCAGCGTTTTTCTGCTATGATTCGCTTCTAGGCTAGGCTTCGGCTTAGCCTTTTTAATTATTGCTAACGGAATCTGAAATGTTGAGCATTTCCAATCTTTCCAAGAACTGTTTTTCAATAGCAACATAGAACAGGACGAGTAGAATGGAACGTAGGTCCCACCAGACAGATAAAAGCGTTCGCATAATGGAGGAGTATATATACTCGCGTATTCCTGCAGTAAGGACGGTTGTGGATGTCGATGTATACGAATAGTAGATCTGGCGTTCTCTCAAACTAATGTTCCCTTCTTGTGATGCTAAATCTGTACTCGCCCCGATTACGAACGGCCGAACGTAACAAGCCAACAGGGTTTCTGACAATATTCAAATCCTATACTCGATAAGGCGACAAGCCGAATTTAAATATGACTCTCAACGCCCCCGATTCTCGAAATATCAACAAGAGAGATGCAGCCAAGTTTTGATTCACCGCGGAGATTCGTGCCGGCGGCGGAATATAAACCTCGATTTCTACTCCGAGATCCGGAAAGAATGAAAGAGGATGTCTCAGAGCTGTGGGTAGGTAAATTTTCTGCAACCACTAATTCTTTCAAATGTGAAGGGTAAGGGAAGGAGGGGGGGGGGGGGGGGGAATTATCTCTCTTTGCGAGTAAGTTATGCCATCAACAGAAATTTCAATAGTGATACTCAATAAGTGTGAATTTCTAACATCAATTCTTGTTTCTTATTAACGAAATTGAACTGAATTGAATATTTGGAATTCATAGGTACAAAGATGTATTTCTATTCGTTCTTAGTCTTTGTACAAAGATTCGCATTTATTTTATTTATCCTGGAGTTTGAAGATTTTTATTTTGCGTGTGCGTTTGTCCAAATTGTCAGTGGCAGCGTGGACATGGAGCAGATCTGGCGGGCTAGAAATGAACTGCAGGAAGCAATATCCGAGCTAAAAGGAATAGCAACAAACAACATCAAGGTTATGGCGTGGAGTTTGTTGCGAGAAAAGTGCAACGGAGTGTCACTCGAATAGGGCATCTCAGCAGGAGTGCTCCGCGGTATCAACACCCGCGTCCTGGGGGTTCTTACCTTTACAAGTGGTCGTTTTATAGGGGCACTTTCTTTCAATCCACTCTCCCTCCTCCACCTTCAGCTTCCTTAATTGGGATGGAGTCAGGTGGACCTGGGCGTCCTCCCCAATCCTTCAATTTAATTTTTTCTTATCAATAATGTCCTATGGTAAACAGTGGGTCTGATTTTTTTTTTTTAATTCCAAAGGTTATATATATATATATATATATATATATATATATATATATATATATATATATATATATAACATTCCCAGTCCTTATGGACCTCCGAGTCCAGCATAGTCCCCCTCAGTAGGTTGACATTCAATCATATTACCTATGCTATTGTAAAGGTCTATGGTTGTATCTGGACCAAACCCTATGCCTGAAAGCCACTGAGAAATGATCCGTGATATTTTTATGTGAATCTTGCCATAGTTTTATTTCCTTTTCCGATTACATGTGGTAAAATGTATTTATTATGTATAAGCCTATTCATGATGTATTTTGGGTTTTTTCATCCACTATAGGGGCTGGCTATACGGTGGTCATCATTAGTAGCCACCCCCCCCCCCCCCCACCAATCTGCCAGTGGAGACCACGGTGTCACTCCATTTAGTGACGGAGGCAAATGGCTCCCCTTTAGACACCTTGTTCAATGCTAATGACCCTTCTAGTTGAGGTGCGACTTGAATCATTAAACAAATTTCTTGGTCAACAACAAAGGCCTATTATTGAAAATGAAAAATTAAATACATCGAAATACGGAATAGGGAGTTTGGGGGATTTTACAATTCAACTTACGCAAAGGATACCTTTAGTAACATCATAGGACACAATTTAAATCTCAATCTGCACAATTCCTGACGATTTCATCAGAAACCCTCACTCCTAACCCCCAACCACAACTCAACCCTCGCTTGTCACCTGCGCAGAGCCTACGCGTCGGCAGAAATGAAAACTACTGGAGATGTAACATCCCGCGCCTCACGATTCCTGAAATTACCATCTTCATAAGAAACTTCAATATTTAATTCTGCCCTCTCTCCTTTAATCACTCTGAGAGCTCTGGGAGCCTCTCCAAATTCCGTTAACAATACCTTTGGTTTTAGATGCACAGGGAAACAGCAATTGCGCTGAAGCAATTTAGAATAATAAGTAGGTAAAATTTAGGAACGGTATGAACTCTCGTCCCAGATGTTGTTTACTCCTGAACAATATCTGTTTCTATAATGAAATACTAGAGCAGTGGATAGTTGAAAGCTTTGCAAGAGAAACGAACGCTCTAGAATGAAAAATAGGTTAACTAAAAATAACGACATCTTTAGATGTTGCGTTGAACTTCCTACCAGGAGGTCTTGAGAGGAGACTGATTTTCTCAGACAAACAGAGTAAATGACGCGCAAATAGATGACTACACAATCTCTCTTTCTCTGACGGAATAATAGGTGGACAATTTTCCTTGAAAGCGTGAATCCCTGTCGCTTTGAGATCTTGTCTAATGGACTCTCGCTCAGCAAGATACTCGTAATACCGAAACTGGAGAAGAACGACGAGTTATTCTTTGTCGAGTCAACTGAAGGGTTTAGAGTAGTCTTTATTCGTCACATATTCACAGGTAACACAAGAGGGCTGACTGTAAACTGGCAAGACTTATGAACACATTTGAGCGTCGAAAGAATATTTAACATCTGTTTCTGTACAAACTCAAACTCGTATATTTCAGGGTAACAACTCTCACTTTCACGGATTTTCACTTTCCCAACATAAAGGAATATGTTATAGTGGGGGTGGGGGAATTCCCACCGAAATTTCTAAACATGTGAACCAAGAATCGAACCAAGTAAATTAATGTATGCTTGTTTGTTCAACGATCACAAACACCCACTGTAGGGAACCCATGGTGAACCATTCACAGCCTAACAAACCAAGATTCGACTAAGTAATAAGTCATAGTAATAAGTGTAGCTATAAATTAAATAAAATCTGACGAAATTATGCAAGTTTCACAAGGATTACGATTGCGCCTACCCGGTAGCTACCGTCAATCCTATGGTAATCTTGCGGAAGTTAACGTGCACTATATCGGGAAAGAGTCTACCATCATAGGCGTATCGGTGATGGCCCGCACTATTTTCAAAAATTTCACCGAATTCGGCTAACAATTGGATTGGGAATTGAATGTAATTATTAATTTGGAAAAGTCTTCCCCTTCCAGCTGAACAAAGTTGATTTAGAGAGTTGAAAGCGAGTGGTAAGAAATGACGATAGAGCGTTCAAACTGTCTGTCTATGCATTTGTGAAGCCTCACTACGTTGTTATTATACAATAACTTCCCAGGGTAGATAGACATTTGCAAAACAAACATATTGTGACCTACATTTTCAAGTGAAGAGCAAAATAGATTCTCAATAATCATACAGATATTGCCGTACATCTTTTGTACAAACCAGAGATAATCGCGAACCACACAGAAGATAAATCAATAATGACTGTTGGATAGGTTACAAGATAATAATGAGTTCTTTCACACTTGATAATAATGAGGTCAATTCACTCTTGAACTCGGCTCGCTCGGTGTATATGAAATGAGGATCCTAGTTCCTGTCGATCGGAATATCAATTTTGCAGCAGCAATGCGTTCAATTTAGTTATTTAAACATTTGGTGTGGTTACTGAAAACCCACTTTTTCAATGTGGAATATCATTAAAACTCTGGAAGTTTTGAAATAGAAGAAGAATTATTGAAATATGTCAAGGGTAGGGGCTTCAGATGTCGCCTACTTAGTTCACAGGACTGCGTAACATAGAGTAACTTTGGGGCTGGATCGGATTTCGGAGTAGTAACCCAAAATCGCAATCGGAAAGAACGATGTAGGATTAACTATCTACTAACACAAAAACTAGACCTTTCGGTGCTTTCAATTTCGAATTAATTATTTTACTTTCCTTTTCCTTTACCTTTTCCCCAGATTCCCCGGGAGCTGGGGCTTCGTTTCGGAATTAAATTGATGCTTTTCACAAACAATAAAAAACAATAACGTGTTTAAAAAGTAATATAATAAATGCCAAATTACAAAGGCAGAAAAGTGAATATTGTTCGTAATATAATTAAAATAGTGACTGTCGAGAAAGAAGAAATTACCGATTGAAGAGGTAAGTAGTATCGATTTTTCGTGGTAACCTCTTGAACTTACTTTTAGCTGTTGAACTGCTGGATATGAACCATAATTCGCTAACAGATGTTAAATCTTTCGTCATTTGAGGATTATTCGTGACTTGGTTATCATGCCTCCCGTTCTTTTGTTGATCCTATATTAGTTCATGATAAAGTTCATATCCATACTACCTATGCTTAGATCTCTTACATTCTTCTAGTACATATTCACTTTAGTACTAACTGAAATAACTTCTGATCAGCCAATTCTGTCGTTCCTAAGATTATATCGAGAACAAAGATGACCCACAAACTTAGATAACTGAAATATATTGAAGACGATTTTTGGATTCTACGAATCTTGAAACGTAGACCAACAAATTTTGAGGGGGGTTGAAAAAAAATTTCTTGTTCGATTACAAGGATTCATTATTGAAAATAATAAACCTAACTGGGTATATAAGATCGATTTTGAGAAATTTAGAGAACCTAAAGTAATTTCATATTTCAGTGTTGTTATAGCATTTAATACCTTATGGTTAGTCCACAAAAGAATGTTAAAAGTGTTCAAAAGTCTTCAAAACAGTCCAGTATAACTGGAAAGGACAGTAGGAAAGATGTCTTCAAACTTGTACAGTTGTATAGACTATTCTACTTCACATATCAGTTGTTCAAATGTCAGCTAGGTAAGTTTGGGCCAAGTAATTCATGGGATTGTGTGCATTACAAATACAAATTCAAGCCGCTTAGCACAAGTGTTCTATAATCGTATCGAATGTAATATTTTCTCTATGAAGAAATCAGAAACTACTAGACGTCAAAGGAAGCGCAAGACTGCAGATACAGAGTTTGGATTGGACAATGTGGACGGACTCAAGAAGTGTCTTTTACATCCCTGCTCAGGGTAGTACTGAGATTGAAGTGTATAGAAAGATTCTCAAGACCAGAGGTTCTTAACCTTGGCGGAACACTAATAAGGATCAAAAGGAGTACGCGTACAACTTGATTTAGTTTAAAAGTGATTATTGATAACAGTATAAAGTAGTACTACCTAGTAGTTATTTAGTACTAATGTTATTCGTGAAGGTTTAAGACTATATTTGAAATTTTCAACAACAACTGTAAGGTGAAGGTAACGCTTGCACGTTTTTGACCACTATCGATGTGGGGGACTTACTGCAACTACCATTCGTAGATTAACCAACTCAGAGCACGAGAACGGATGAAAATCTCGTCTTTAGATTGATAGAGAACAGAGTGATTAGTTTCATCGCAATATCTCGAGGTTTGGGGTCTGTATTGTTGCGACAAAGCACTTTTACTCAGAACTCTCATGTTTTTGAAAGTTATCCTTGTAGTTCCTGTCGTTTTGTGACCATCATCAAGTAAGAACTGAGATTGGTTCAATACTAAATGGATTACGTTAAAATTGTCGGATAGGACCTCATTAGTTAACGATTGTCAATAAGCAGAAATGGTTTCTTTATCGATTCTACGATACCGCAGCTGCCAACAAACAAATCACTAATGTGTGGTTACGAAATGAATCGTTTTTCTCCGGTCATCAACTTAATTGTTACGTGGTGTATCAAGTTTTCGAAAAAGACTCACGGATCACTTTCTGGGTACCTTGCGGACCACTGGTGGTTAAGAAGGTTAAGAACCAGTGCTATACAAAAGTTAGACAGGTTGTTGGAACTCCTGTAATGAGAGATGCAATCAAAACCGATGGTAGGAAAGTGGATAAATAGCAAGTTTTTCCAGAACGCACTTTATCTCTTAATGAAGCATGATGCGGTGCGGCTTCGTCTGCAGTATTAGAAACCATCCTTAGTTCAAGATGACTTTACGAAAAAAGTGGCTGTGCAGCTCGAGATTTTGGGTATTTGTTTTAAATGATTCGACTAGAAAAAGGGTACATGTTGGCTCGTTAGGGATCCCTGAGTTATTATGACGATAATCCAGATCACTTTCAATAAGTTAGTATCACAACTTTGACAATATCTGAGGAAGCAATACTGCCTTCAAACTTAGCAGAAGATTTTTCATACTCTCAATTATGCTTTCTCGCCTCAAATAATTAGAAATGAATAACCAAAACCTAATATTAGGTCTATGCAAGTTTCCCATTCTCAGTTCAATGTTTCGAGCCAGTGAAACGCTCACCGATGCCATTAGGCGTTTTTCTGTTGGTTGGACGGATGCCAAGTCCACAAAAAACGTCCACCGGACCAACCAACCGCGTCCACGCGGGATTTCTACCAACGGACAGCGGGAGATACATCGAAATCTAACTGACTGATGGCAAATTTTTACCTTAATGTATTCTTCACCTAAAGCGTGAAATCGCGATCGAGTTATGAAACATCTGTAGAGTGTTTAGACTAAAACACTTCTACCAAGTTGGCGAGCTGGATTTATAAGCCCTCATTCAAATAAATAGAGCCAAAGACCACCATTTAGAGTCAAGACGACAAAATTGTATGTATTCCTGCATGTACGCGCACGCCCTTATGTGATGAGAGAGAAGAGAGAGAGAGAGAGGGAGAGAGAGAGACCTTCTGGGCAGCAACTCTCCTTAGGATTGAGATAAAAATTCCGTTCTTGCGTCAAAAAATCGAGCTTTCTACATAAAAGGATGAATATGTTGGCCAGCATTTTTTGAGCACACTATGTTGGTAACATTACCTAAAAATCCCTAAGAATGGCTAAAAACGGCTTAAACCCGTTAAATTTATACTTTTTAGCAGAATTAGTGAAAACAGGTTTATTAATATTGAACTAGAACATTAAAAAATCTATACTGAAAAATGTACTTCTATTTCAATAATATATGCCTATAAACAGATAAAAACCAAGTTTTTTCCAAACTGCCGAATATTATTTAGAACCTTTTTTTCCCCCATGAAATTGGTAGTAAAAACTACTTATTAATTAATGTCCTGAATTTTCAAAACAATATAACAAATAGTACGATAATTTACGAAAATTCGATCATACGATCAAGCTGCATGACTGGGACTTTTTAAAAATATTTACTGATTTCAACTTTTTAAAAATAATTCTGTTTATAATAACTTTTTAAAAATAATTCTGTTTATAATACATGATCGAAACTTTTTTAGTTTCTTTATTCTGCCAGCATTTAGATAATTTCGCGCCAATAATATTCCAATTGTTTTCCAGGTCAGATATCGTATGGATGTACATGTTAACAGAATAGAAACAATTTAAATATGTACGTACCTCAACTATTGGGGTTTTCAGGGTGGCCAAAAGGAAATTCGTAAGGACAAAATGGCAAAAAGGCTCAGACGTGCAGCATGACATTGTGAGTAGTCTGGTAATTTTTACGATTTTTCTCATATGAGCATGTTTTGAGCTCAATAGTTTAAGGAAATTCGAATTTAATATCCATAAATAAGCAACTGCTATAACAATCAATTGCACTATTTTCCCTTAGATTTTCGCCAATTTAGACGGTCTGTTTGCTTATTGAAAATAATAAACCAAAATTGCTGGAGATATAAAATTACGCATCAGCAAATAGCATGAGTCGGACTAATCTCATAAATCAGTTAGATTTCGTTGATATTGATTGGCAACATACCTGTAAAGGGTAAAAGTTACAATAAATACTCGTCGTTTGTTATTACAGGTAGATACCTAAGATAGAAGACAATTCCAAGGCATTCAGGGGATATTGACCTACCCACCAACGGCCCACACACCACAACAGGACTACGCACTACACACCATCTCCCTTTTTCTATCGGCAGTCGGCTCCGCGCCGCTCCTGTTCACAAGGTGGGGAAACCTTCATCACGACTTCTTTTGTACTTTTCTGAATAGAAAAATAAACGGATATCGATCACACAAAACTAATAAAAAAAAGAGGGGGAGAAGGTTTATGGGTATTTGTTAACAACGTAAGAAAGGAACAGAAATGTTGGGAACAACGGGCCATGGAGTGACTTATGGAGCGCCGCTAAGCAAATAAGTTTGGAGAGATTCAAAACGAATTACATTTTAGCTAGAAAACGCTTCAATTCTTACAAAAAGGCTAATTATGTATTAAATACATTGTATTTTTATTGGCATACTACAGATTACAAAATGGACGCTTCACACCAACTTCCCGACATGAAGGTATTCTATTGACAGCAGTTTTCCAGCATATAGCCATCAAAATTGTAAACGACATTTTGAAAGTTTCCAGAGCCTCTTAAAGAAGTTTCAGATACAAGGAGTCAATAACAACTCAATCCAGTAAGAACATAGGATTAATTTTATGAAAATACTTGCATTTAACGTTTTTTAAAATCTTATCAAGCTTAAGCTCTAATCGGCGGTATTGGATACCTATAATATGTTATCATTTCAAGAGTAACTTATGTACGAGAATATATACATAAATATGTATAGGATATTTAATAAATATCTTTTAACTGCCTAATTGCCTATTTGTCTGATTTGACCTACATTCATCAAATTCGACAGCATGTTCAGCATGCGAATACTCGACCCATAATAGTACGCAAGGCCCAAAAGCTCCGAAACGGCTTGAGACGGTTCGGATGTGAAATATACATATCCTGCAGGAGTGAAATGGAGGTGGGTGTTCAAATACCAGGATCAGTTTCACCCGAGTGTTATTCCGAAGATGACAGAAAACTATTAAGCGTAAACGACTGAATCACACTAGATCAACATTTATCCAATTTAATTTACTGCGGAGAGGAAGTCTTATGATAGTAGAAGTACCCATATAAGAAACAAAACCAGTTACTCCTTCAAATAGTTACTTGTTTAGGATTATTCACAGATAGGTTCCAGAAGAAGAGTTGAAAGCAACTAGGGAGCCGATGCTCTTACCAGGCAAGCTCAAACAGAGACTAAATAGGGCTCGAACCTTGCCAAGGGATTTCTGGAGCCTTTTTCACTTCAGTGGTATAGAACGTAGCATTATCTCACATTAGAAAGGATTCCATAGCAACAGCGTGAACACTAGAACTGGAATTCCTAACTGCCAGAAGACAAAAGACGCACATTACATTTGTGGATGATACAGCTGAAGCCGTCCGTATCATGTATGCCTTTCAACTGTTTATACTTAGTTCAAGAAAAACCTCAGTTGAATCAGATAATGTACAACGACCCGACTTCAAGTCCTGCATAGGCGAGGAGGAAACTGCTCACCACATCTTCTTTGATCGTAAAGCCCAGTAGAGTGTTTATGGCCTTGGGATCCACAGATCTCAGACCCAGGAGAAAAAGACGCTGGTCGTAGCTCCCGGTTGGACATCTGCTAAACCTTTTCAAAAACAGATTTCTTCGAAAACCCACCAGGAGACAGCAAAATGGGTCACATGGCTTAGATAAATGTGGGGCTTCACCCCGACAATCTACTTCGATCAATATATAAACTAATCTACTATAGGTACTAGAATTTGAAATGGAGCCTCTTTTTAGGATATCTGCAAAATAATGCCACAATACTGGGCCACCCTGATCAGCTCAGTGAACTGAGGCTGATTCATTTCTCATACTTAAGCTAGTGTTATGATTTTAATGGAGATTTTTTGGTATTGCTGAGAAATATATCATGGTGTGTTGAAAATTAAGCAATCAGATCAATTTAGGCGAAAAGTGAGCTTTCATATAACCTAAGCCTGGGTAAACTGTTAGGATATTGCAAACACAATAACAAGTAAATACGATAAAATATTTTTAAAATAGGAAAAGGTGGTTGCATACACCTTTTATCAGGATATATTTGAGAGAAAAAACTAAATAGTGAAGGTAATAGCATTTTCATTAAATTTAATCGGATTATCCATTATCATTACAAAAGCAGTGGAATAAATTTAAACGCAAGACAGCAGAATAGGTCAAGTTCAATTGCTCTCTAGTCGTGTTTCTATATGTCATTTTAATGGGTACACAGATTACCAAGACCGGGTTGGTTTATCGAGGGATCATTGATGTTTATCCATCTATATTAGGCATTCACGTGAGGTACTGGCCGTCGGACGCAGTTGTTTGTAGGGCTTATAAGGAATAGATGGGACGTGTGGGGGAGGGAGGTGGAGCTCGGATCGCCCACAAGTTTCCGTTCCATTTAGGTGGGTCGCGGGCTTCTGCAAGGTCGCTCGCGATTCTCTGTACCACAAGTCAACAACTAACAAAAGACTCGAGTCCGACTGATGTGCATGATGGGCGTACATCATAATATGAACTTTAACGCAATAACAAACACCTACATACCTATGTCAAACAGACAATAAATACACGGTCTCTACGTCAAAATGCGAAAACTCAAGGATCGATTCCACCAGTAATTTCCAACAAAAATTCCGTCTTGCACAATTTCTAAACCCCTTCAAACAAGAAGTATTTTTCCTTTCAAGTTTTAGTTTAGTATTCGACCTTTCGACCTAAAAGAGGGCTCCCTTAAATTACAAGCTGTAATTAACTGTGGCTGTACATAATTACTACACTTGGACAACAGTAAAACTGTAAAATTATACGTGCAGACTCCATTGGGAAGAGTAATAAGCGTGGAATTCCCTATCAGTAAATTTAAAAAAAAAAAAAAACATTTTTTAGTGCATTTCAGTTGGTGTTCAATTTTCTTGATTTTTAAAATCATGTTTTTCAAAAATTTGAAGGTAGGTACCTACATATTTATAATTATTTTTTATTTAAACATCATCCCTGCGTAGTGTCCAAGGACACAAGTTACTATTGAATATTCTGTAGGTATGCATAAAAGTTATTGTGAGTGTGTGTATCAATTGGCTGAATCGATTGAGTAGAAAATAATAAAAAAGTAGAATAAAATAAAAATTTTGTTTATATCCCCTCAATAGGAAGTTCTTCATTTTCTCTCGGATGTTTCACTGATCCATAACTGTTATTAACTTAGTTGCTCCACATTGCACATACTTGTAAATGAATAAAAGATATATAGAATGGATGGATTATGAACGAAATTATTATGAAAGAATAATAAATTGTATTATTACGTTACTCTATTTTCTCTATTTACCGATTAGCGCTGCCTCCACAATGTTCGAACTATATAACATTATGATGTGCAGTTTACGTGACACCATAGAGATACAGAGATATAGGTCGGGGATTTCCCAGAATGGAGTTGAAAGAGTAATTCATCATGGCAATATATATATATTTCAAAAGAGTAGACAACGCGTTCTAACCGCCATTTCACATTCGGCGATGAAATATTAAGTTTAATTTCGAGAAACAAAGAAGGCAACATCGCTCAGAGCAACATATACGTATTTCGTGGCTTTTATTCCCAGCTCAGAAGAGAGAAGGTTTATTCGAGAAAAGCGGTAGAGTAGGGCGTGATGAGAGCTCCTTCAATCGAGTAACGAAAATCACCATAATCAAAAATATTCAATAGGAAGGTCCCTCCGAATTTCATTTCGTCTTTCTGTTGATTTATTAAGGTTGTACCTCCATCATTTCATGAAACCACGAAGTGCTCAATTCATACGCAAATAATATCTTGCGTTCATTAACAGAACACTCATTAGAAGGTAGAGTCTATTACGGAAGTCGGTACTAAAGGTTTTAGAACAAAATAATGAAGACCAAGAACTTTTTTAAAAGCAACTTCCATGAATCCGGTGACAAAATCGATACTTAATTAGACACAAGGATCCCAATGGGTGCTTATGATGAAAAATAATGAAATGAGTCAAGCCAAAATGTGCTCATTTTTCGACTAACTGACTTGGGCATTATTTAGCAACGTTTCTAAATTGTGAAGACTTTTAGCATTACTAGCTGCTGACAAGAGAGGTAAAGTATGTGTTGCCCAAAATACATTCACAGTATTGATGGCATTTATTTGAAATTCAGACAATGTCTTCTTGCAGGGAGTTGTACCAATGTAGGTTGGTGTGTTTTCGGTTTTCAATGAGAAAGGGTGTCTAACTCTACAGCACTTTACTCCTCACACTTTCAGTTGTCAATACTCTATCACACCTTGAGAACGAAAGCAAGAAGAATCCAATATCCCCTTTCAGAACTCCTTAAGTCGTGTTCAGGAGTCCAATTAATCTGCCTTGTGCCCCCTCCTCCCAAGATTGTAAGCGAAAAGTGCTCATGATTCAAATCTATTTGACAAAAATACAATACTTCTTTCATACGATTAAGCATCGACAGGAACTTTTTTACGAGTTCACAATGTGAAGATGTTCGCAATAGTTCTACATATTATTACATATGTATAATCGCACGAAACCATAAGTCCTACATCCTATGCGTGTTCTAGATTGTGTGCTACATAAGAACTTGTGAGAATTCAAAAACCAGATGCATAATCGTCCGAGCAATCACTGTATACAGATGTGGTATTTCTTTTACATGCAGTTGACTCATGCGATCGATCAGAACCACTCGGACGCTTGTAATCCACCCTCGTTAATTATCTAAATGGGAGTGAGCAGTAGCTCCGCATTATAGGAGCGATGAGTATGAGCATTATCATCAAGAAGGCACTGCATGACCTTGCATGCCGGAACGTAACCGGTAAATGAACGAGGAAGAAAAAACAAAGATGACTTCAACAGAGTTTTTTCACCATCGTTTCAAATTACCAACAAGGGATTTTTTTCGCTCGAGCGACCCGGTAGTTTAACAATCAGAGCAAAAAGGTGGGATGATTCTAGGCAGCGAGGAAATATTGTTTTCGCGTGATGATGAGTCAGATGCCTAAGGGCAGGGCCAAGGCATGGGCTGGGCCGGGCGCCGGGCCCATTACTTCGCGATGTCTGTGAGCCGTGCCTATTCCTTCGCGATGTTGGTTCTTGGTTCGAGTCAGGGGTAGGGTACGCCACCTCTCCTGTTATTTGCTACTGCTATTATTGAGATGTTGAAGCACGGAACGTTCTCCGGCCAGGTCGAAGGCCGAAAATTTCTTTCTCTTCCCCTCAAAGACGAAAAATCGCTGGTGGATTCAATCCCAATTTCTCCATTCGCATTTCAAGGACGTTATACCAAAATGCCGCAATTCAAAGAACGACTGAAGCGCCCAAGGCCAGACATGTACCTCTTACCAAGCGCAGATTTGCAACTTCTAACGGTGCTATGGCCCCTGAAGTAGTTGAAGATTTTGAAACAATGATAACGGGTATTATGAAAATACGCTAAAATACAAGAATAATTAAAATGTACAAAATAAAGGAATAGCAAATCGCGAGGTCCAAGGGGACTTCATCTTCTGCTCTACTTTCAATTTTCAAAAACAATTTAGATATTCCCCAAGTCCTCAAAACTAAGTTGTTGCTTTGTTTTGCGTCGTTGTATTGGATGTTTTTGAACCATCATCTTAGTTTTTCATCTCGATTATGTTTTCAAGAGTTTTAGCTGTAACTCTAACTTCTTTCTTTACCTCTTAATTCATCACTACAGTTTGGAAAAACCAAGACTACGGTTTTGAGACTTTCTTAAACCAGTTCTGCATCGGTAAGATTACTGTGATTTGTTATCATGTGATCTTGTAATGATATGATCAAAAACTAAGGCTGAGGAAATCTGTCGTTCCAGTAAGGAAATGAATTGCCACTTTCGAGGATAGATGAAAATTCTATATTAATTTATAACCTCGTGTACTATAAAGCCATAAATTTTGTCAGTGTGTACTTGGTACGTATATGAATATCTAGCGTATTCTGTTGCTCAGCAATTGATGAATAGTCGCCCATTTTGATGAGAGGAAAATATCGTCATCGAGTGGAAACGGGAAATATTTTTTAACCGTTGAAGAAGAAAAGTAATAATCCAGAAGGAAAATTATAATTACAACATCTTTATAATTACTTTACTATATCCTTATCCTATATACTATATTCAATAAAATCATTTTGGGGCCGTTGTGGCTTCATCCTCAACAATTACTGATAGGAAACAGATAAATGTGAACTGAGAAACAACTAAATTCGTTTAAAAAAATACTGGTAACTGCTACGAACCTATCTATGGCCATCTACTGGAGTTTCATCTAGTTTACTGCAGACTGCTAATTCCGTAACAAATAAAATATGGTAAGCAGGTAATAATCGTTGACCTGTCTAGCGAAAAGGTAACCATTTGAAATTATAAACACTATCAGTTTCATCTGTTACATCTTCGGTGTTTTTTTTTTTTTTTTTTTTTTTTTTTTTTTTTTTTTTTTTTTTTTTTTTTTTTTTTTTTTTTTTTTTAATAGTGACTAGAAGCAAGAAATGAGTTTCCAGAATAGAATAAAAGAGGTTGTGAAAACTGAATAACAAAGCTGCCTCATTATTTTCGGGAAAAAAAAGAAAGAAACAGAGCAGAGAAATAGTGTATTCTGCAGGAAACAGATGAAAGTTTAGAGAACGAAGATTGCGTACAAATGTGCTAAGGGGCAAATACCAAGGGAACTCAGTGGAGAAGAAAGTAACAAAAAGTTTAGCCTCTTTTAAAACTGTTAAGAGTTTGAATCCAAATAGGAAATACCGCATCCCAAAACGCTGAAATGGTCAAAGTTTCTAACACAGCTCCAGATGAAGAGGGTTGAACCGTTTTGACAAAGCATTCAAGATAAAACGGAGTATAATTATTAGAGCGAAAACTCATCACTCGTTGCGTTCGAATATTTCTTTCGTACAAAGTTTGTAAATAGCTGAACGTGGTTTGTTTGCTTAATTAAAATTTGGTGATATAAAAATTTGAAGAGCAAACTCGGTTAGCCGAATAGCTTCGGAACTCATTCTAACATGGAACGTCTAGTATATTTTTTTGGGCGGAGGTGAGGTAAACAAATTTCCATCTCGGTTCATAATAACTTGGTTAATTCTCGTTCTACAAAATTAGTTATCCTAAGAAATGAAGGCAATACATAGTAGATACTAGTAGGTAAATGGTAGCTACAATAAACTACTCTAAGAATAGAACTCTAAACTAATAGTAAGATTTTTCCATAATACTTTAAAAAATTTAACCTAGAGTATAGTTCTGATGAAGTTCTCCTGTTGCCTTTTAATTTAAGTAACTGATGAAGCCAATCCAGGCGAAACTAGTAGTATGCTTGAATATACCTTCACCATATTGGAAGATGCCATTATATCTTCCACCGTCAACCTCTTTTATACTTGGAAATTGAAATGGCTTCCACCACAGTTGCTAATACGAATAATTATCATAGGCGCAGAACTAATCAGATTCTAATCAATTTACAAAAAGAATGCCGGTAATTATACAAATATATATTTTTTGCTTAATAAGATACACACATTATAGACATGTGAATATCACTCATTTTTAATTAACGAATGCTTTAAGAAGTTGATATCTTTTGTATAATTGATCTTGATGAGTTTGATACTCATTATGTAACTTGAAACATACAAGCTGGAGGTAGGGAATTATAGTAGTTAGTTAACAGTTATCCTTCCAGTGGAGATTATTTTATTGTCCCCGGGTCTCTCCACCGAATTCTTTGTGACAGTAGGGAACTTCGTTACACAGGCTCCTGAACTCCCAAGAAATAAATAAAACTTCATCTCCTTTTAAGTTAAGACGGTGAAATTCGAAAGAAACCTCCGTGGGGCTGCAAAGCCATCCCGCTCAGCGGTGACTCCAGGGACTACCTAACGATTTACTGGTTTCTTACTCAAATTGTGAGTCACTATGTGAAAAGAGGCTATTACCAAATGGACGTACCCATGCATACCCATTGATCCACATTTGAGCATATTTCCAGACTGACAGGAATTCTTAGGGAAGGAGGAATAGATTAAAAGGGATTTCTTTGCTAAGAATTTTTTTTTTTTTTTTTTTTTTTTTTTAATCACCTAATTTCATCTATTGGTTGATAGTAGAATGTTGGTGTTGGACATTCGGTGCAGTAAACGTTCTGGTGAAAAAGTCCAATGTGGACTTAATGTTTGATAGAGTTTGTGGAGATGTACTTGTTTCATTATCCATATTAAACAAGTCTTCGTGAACCCACCCTTGTCAAACCCACCTAATGTTGAAGGTGATGTGAATCAGCGTAGGGGGGGGGGGGGGGGTGCATTTACTCGATCGCATACTTTTGTATAATGCATTTTAACTGCTCTATACTAAAATACGTGAAGCTAACGAAAAAGGAAAAGCATTGGAAAATAGAAAGACTCACCGGTGGATTTCCTGATTTCCTCTTGTCAAGACCAAGCTCTGCGGGACATTTCTCGAAAATGAGCACTCTCTCTGCGACCGAACCTCGAGTCAAAAACGGACGGACGGGGTTACCCGGAGCACTCCGCGAACTGTTCCCCTGTTTATGTTCCGGATGAGGAACCGCACCTTCGTTGTAGCGCCGCGACGTGCGAACGATCTTCTTCCCACTCTGAGTATAATCGACAGTATCTTTCATTTGAGCTTGTTCCTGGTAAGATTTCACCACTTTTTTTACTATACCCATCGGTTTGGGCTCAAGTGCAGGACCCGCTCCTGGCGACCTCTGCGCTCCCAATCCTGTTTTCTTCTGGAGGATTGTCGGCTTGGACGTAGGAGATTCTTCCGCAACAGTTGTCCCCGTTTTGAGGGCGTTTATAAGTCTTTCCTCTTCCTTGGCTACTTCGTCTATAAACTCATTCTTAGGCTTCAATCTAGGTTTTGGAGTTACTTCCGGTCTGTTCTTCAAAGGCCACGTCTGCAGACCAGAAGATGTTGACGTCGACGTAGCAGGAGTTGACACGTGATCCGCTGGCAACGTCGTTTCAATAGTATCCATTATGAATTGAGAAAACGTTTCATTCTTTGTATTGGGAAACGAAGGAGATTTCGGGTAAACCCTGAGTACATCATCTCCCATCAACCTCCCCTTATCTTTATTTTCAAATTTTTGTTTAGCATATTGTATGGAAGACACATTCTTAGTCGGTGAATTCTTTTCTCTTGCTATCCTAGCTTTATCTTCTACAACGAAATTATTGACTAGCTGTTCCAGGTTATTGGGTGTGGTGCCGAGAATGTCCACAGATTTCTTGGGCGAGGTGAGACTAGCTGTGAACTTCTCGGGCATGACGTTATTGCAGGAGAGGATCTCGGTCGGCGCGAGACCTCTGGACTTCCAGTTCTGGTAAATGGCCTCCGCGTGGTCTGAGATCTGTTTGGCAATTGCCGCTATGTCCTCTTCGGGCTCGGAAGGGAACTTTCTAGAGTTGACCGTCGCTGCCATGGTGCCCCTATTGCTCCGGTGCCCCAGATCCACCTCGCCTGTCAGCACCAGATCGACACCATCCTTCGACCCCGGACGACTTCCGACGCCTTCCCGGCTGCTCCCGATCTTTCCTGGGCCTTCGCCTGAGGGACACCAGCAATTTTCGGATGAGATCTCCTCTCCGTCACCTTCTTCGAGCTTCCTCCTGCCCCTCTCAGCAGATGGCGTCAAAACATCATCATGTTCCTTTATAAACCTCAGTTTTTCTTTCATGTTACATCGTTGACAGTCAAGTTATTGTCCTCCACTACCTGAAACACACAAAAAAAAAAAAACTATATCAAACACAGCTCAAAGTAGTAATTTCAAAGGATAACATGAACATGGTCTAGAGGAAATATCTGGTACAAAACCTACTACTTTTCAACGTTTAAATTCAATTTAAATAGGGAAACTTGTTTTCATCAAAACCATACATTTTAGTTCTTTTAATGGCTCCTGAAAAAGAAGGCAATACCGCAGGTTAAAATATAATCATAACAAGACCTGGCCCAATCTCCTCCTTTGGCGCCACCCACTGAAACTCTCGCCACCAACTCCTCAAAAACATGAATTCCCTCCCCTCGTCGCGATAGAACATGTAGCATAATGTGACAGCTAGGATGTAGATAATGAGAACTCTCAGTTGTTTGAATATGGAATGATATATTTGGGCCCCCTGGCCGAGTATTTATACAGTTCTGCAAGTAGGGGGGGTAGCCCACCAGCCGGGCAAGTTTTACATGATAAGCTCCACGGGTCTGGTGTGTATACTGCACATAAAATGCAACCACTCAGAACAGGACAAGAAAGATTTAATTCCACAAAAATCAATCTGGTTCGAAGTACCACACAACGCTTACTTTTGGTATGCGGTTGTTAACATATTAATACGTCGCATCAAGCAATATCGACGTTAATAAAGATGTCTTGGTTTTGAAAGAAGACTCAATTCCTGGGAGCTTTGAGGAAATGTCCAGAAAAATCAAATAATGAGAATTGTAAAAAAAATCACGCTTTCAACCAAAAACAGCTTTTAGTGTGTTTAAACGTTTTAACCAGTATAAGATAATGTTTTTACCTCTGTATTCCACTACATAAAACTGACGTCCGACCAAGCACACTACACTACCTACCTCACCTTTGGGTGAGCAAATGCTTTACTCCGAAATGAATCAAATTACTACCCTCTAGAGGAAATGTTTGTTGCAACAATTACTGGCGGTGTGGGAATTATTGACCAGCCCGAGTTAACAGAGAATCTAAGCCCTACTCAGGAATCGTTGAAGACAACTCGGTGAGCTATTCTCCCGAGCAGAAGAAAAGGGGACAAGGCAACTCGCATGTAATTAGTTCCCTCTTCAATGGAGTATCCTCAACTAGACCTTAGGTCACTTTGAATGGAATACAACTTAGAGGCCCGAATCGCTTATGCCCACAGGTTTGCTACAAACCTAACTCGCCAGTCCCAACACCCATGCACTACATTCTCCATCCTTACTCCGCCATTGGCTTCAACGAGAGCCACAGCAATATCTCAATTTTTTAAATAAAAATTGGCTAAAATTAAAATGCAGATGAAGCAGAACAGCTTGTTCAAAGTCTATTGCGGAATCCGCAGAATTACCATTCCCCTCAAATCCAGAAACCGTGTTCAAACGCATGAAACGCTCCGGGGGTTTTCAGAGAGAAAGAAGATCAAGAAGGAATCATGAGGAAGTTTATAATTTCAACTTTCCACAGCTCGAGGCATCTGTTAGAGCTAGGTAGTTAGTTCGCCAACTCCTGTAGTTCTCAGGGCCTCCTACGCGCCAGAGAACTCCGAGGGAATTCTTAATGGGGAAAACTGACTTGGAATACGGAAAATGTGTGTTATTTAGGCAACACACGATCCTCTTGACGGGATATAGTTTAAATATAGACGATACATATTTATGAATGTATACTATAACTAACAGACGAATATATAATGATTTTACGCACTGTAATTATCCAACGGCTTGCCAAGATCGTATGAGTGAATTTTCGAAAATTAGCGTCGTATATATTCATTTTGAATTGTTTAGAAATGTGGGCACATAGGGTGTAAAGAAATTGTTAACTAGCAATAAAAAGGCACTAAACTCAATCAAAATAATTTTCTGCGATTCAAAAAAGTTTTAGACATACAGCATGATCGTTTGAGCGAATTTTGATAAATTTTCTAATTATATTATGTTATATTGTATTGAAATTTCAGCATTGGGTGCCATAAAATTGATAATTACCAATATTATATAGGCAGAAAAACTATTATTATTATGTATTATTAGTTAGTTTTGATTTTTTTACAAATTTTTTTTTTTTTTTTAATTGTTCAAGTTCATCATGGATAAAATTCTTCTGTCTGAAATTCTACCGAAAAATATATATAATCAAACAATTTCTGCCGTTTCTAGCCATTTATCTAATTTTTGTAGAAAATAAGGAAATTGCAATGGTTCGGGAAATTTTGAAAACAAACATTTGAAAAAAAATTTCGTTGAATTCTGGTTGAAACGATTCCAGAAGTTTAACGATAACTTTCCATAGGATAGAGATAAAATTTTTTGGCCAAAAAATCAAGATTTCCAAATGAAAGGATAAGTTCGTTGGCCAGCACTTTTTGAGCACATTAAATAGGTCAAATTTCAAAAATTTGCTTGAAAAAGTTGACTGAAAACGGGGAAAATTGTCACATTCATCATTTTTAGCAGAATTTCAGTCAAAACAAAATTATCAATAATTAACTGGGACATTTAAGAAATTTTGCACCAAATTACGCTGAAAAGCGTATTTAAATTTCATTAATATTTGCTGAAAAATCATTAAGAACTGCAAAAAGAATGTAAAAAATATGTTAATCGCCGAATTTTATTTAGTAGGAGTTTCTTTTTTTACCATAAAATTGGTTTTCAACAATTTCTTTGAACTCGAACTCTTTGAATTGCTCAAAGTGCAATACAACTTGGTGGTAATTTGAGAAAATTCGCTGATTCTTCGATCATGCTGCATGACTGGAATTTTTTTCTACGTTAAAACATAATTTTCTTTTCTTCTTAGCAAACTAAAATTAAAATTGGCGATTTTTAATTTTAAGGTTTTGTTAGGCAATTCAAGTTTTTTGTGAAATTCAACGGTCTCCTACACTAATTTTGAGGAACTGGCGTATTTAAACATTTTTTTTAATTCCTCAAATTCGTAAAGAATTGACGTTTGTTCCTTCTGAAGAATTTACTTTTATCTATTGCCGTATTTTGCTATTTTTAGTGATTTTCTCAGCACTTTGAAATTGAACACTTATGTATTGAGCACTGAATTGAGCACTGATGAAATTTCACAAAACTTCAAGATTTATGCAAATTTTATTATATTCAAGCCCTTCTTAATTATTTTGTGAATAAATGTATTCTATTTTAAAGATAGGTAGGTACGCTTTTCACGGTTTGGATAGAGCAAAATCGTCCTTCCCTTTCGATGCGGGTGATTGATCGACCGACAAGCTAATCGCACGGTAAAATATCACGACGCCAGATGTTGGCCTCTGTTCGTTGGAAAAAAAATTGGGTCGTCCCGTGGAAAATCCCGTACAGAAGGCCGGCTCTGAGACAAAGAGGTCACTCATGAAAACCCAGTATCTTTCCCACAGAGAACAGACGATGCTTTTCATCAGAACAAACGTGACAACAAAAAATTTTATAAGATGCTGATGTAAATGAGATCAAAATTTTCATTATAGTAGCTGGTGCTCCTTCTCAAAAGTAACTCCTCGAAGAGGGTAGTCCGTAGTCCCATCGATTGCCATTACTTTTAGATTTTAAAATTTTCGTTAATTTCTCCCAAATGAAGCTGGGTCATAATCTGGGTGAACGTGCATATGTGTTGGTGTGAAAAGGGGTAGGGGGTGTGTGTGTGTGTGTGTGTGTGTGTGTGTCTGTGGTGGGGGGGGGGATGAATGTTGAGAGTACCATCAGGGCTTCCGCACTCTATAGGAGAACTTTGCGCCTACTTCGTAGTACCCTTACAGGGCACTTGGAGCGCTGCAACAACTGGCCACTGTTCTCGTTTATTTCTAAACTCTCGTGTCCAGTATATTGTATTCCGTTTTTTCCCCCCCTTAGATTTAAGCCGCAACTTAACCAGAAGTGTCATTAGCGGCATCCTCCTCGTATTGTTTCAAAAATAATGTTTCTAAGGGCATTATCTCCGAATTAAATTTTACATTTCAATGTTTTTAATGATATAAATGGAATATTCACTCAAAGAAATAGTGAAATAATCACTAAGGCAACACTATAAAAGGCAATGGCGATTTCATTCTGTTGTTGAGTGATTTTTAACCGTCGTTTAGTTTGGTATATTAGGGGAATTTTTTTCAGATTTCACTCAAGTTCTTTCATAAGTTAAATGATAAAGTAACGAAAGAAGGAAGCATATCATATTTATACGTGTGCTGTTCGCTTCTGTCAACCACCATAAAGATGTGGAAAGATTTTTTTCAGTAATTTTTTTTTTTTTTTTTTTTTTTTTCCCAGCCTTTCAGTAAAGGACAACATAAGGTAAGTGATAGCAAATCATGTGAACCTAACTTGTATCTAGGCATCTCTCTTGAACATTAAGAACAGACTCTCAAAAATAATCGCAATACATGTCATAGAACTTTATTTACAATTCAGCTGAGGCATCTTGAAAACGAAAAACTAGTGGAGCGAAATAGGTACCTAGTAGGTACTTGTGAGGGTAGAAGGGTAGGTACATGTGACATGAGTCGCCTGTAGGTAGGTACTTATAAATACGTAGTAAGTTATCACCCTTTTAAGACGATATTACTGAAATTCGCCCTTGAGGTTCTATGCAACTGGGAGTTGTATGTGTATTGGTTGTTATATTTTGAAACATCAAGTTTCGAATATTTTCGAATATCGAGTGGCGAACATTTCCCCCCTCGTTTTCACACAGCTCAAGGCGTACTGAAATTTCATTTATTTCCAAGTTCGTAAGGCGAATCTCAATAAAAAGAACACCAACACATGATTCAGTGTGAAAAAATACCGCAAAAACGTTTACTTATCATATAGATAAGTCAACAATATCTCAATCAAAACACTATCAATATAATCAAAAACAAAATTATTAACCCCATTTATTGTCTCAATTCAATATCTTCAAACACTCGATATCAATTTAACAATTGGCGCATTTTCTGCGCGTAATTGCGCCCGTTATGGTACACTCAAAAGTTTGAATGATGGGTTATTTTTCCCTGAAATTTAATTTAAATTTTGAATGTGCAATAAATAATGGGGGTTCCCATTTGGTAAACGTGAGTTGGGAGTGGTAGCGCCACTGTGGACCGTGTTGATCAAAATCCAATTTTACCATTGAATATCATCTAAAAAATGAAGGGAAGTTACCATTCAATGTTTATCGATAACTTTAAAAATAAATGGCTTGTCCATTAAATGTTTGACATCCTGTATATCAAAATGTTAACAATGCCGATAATATGATAATCTTGGAATAATAACAGTCCCATTTTGGTATGTTACAGATCATACCTACTGATCTTCTGGTACAAAAGATTTTGTCATCATCGTCGCTGAGAAGTACGCGAAGTAATACCAAGAACACCACTCGAAGTGTAATTGAAACCATGTTTACCTACTTGCAATTTTACCATTGAATAGCATCTAAAAAAATGAAGGGAAGTTACCATTCAATGTTTATCGATAACTTTAAAAATAAATGGCTTGTCCATTAAACGTTTGACATCCTGTATATCAAAATGTAAACAATGCCGATAATATGATGATAATATGCCGATGATGAATGGGAATAATAACAGTTCCATTTTGGTATGTTACAGATCATACCTACTGATCTTCTGGTACCAAAGATTTTGTCATCATCGTCGCTGAGAAGTACGCGAAGTAATACCAAGAACACCACTCGAAGTGTAATTGAAACTAATATGAAAAAACTTGATGTTTACCTACTTGCCTGTTGTTTCTATTCTTTGAGTAATGAAACGAATTATTTCTCATTTTCAAATGAATTATTTGCGTCTCATTCGACCTTTCACTTTTTTGTTTTTTTCTACATTTTTCATGTAATTTCACCATTCTAAGTGATGTGTAGGTAGGTCTCCCTACTCAAGATATTGTATTTGAGATTCATCGATTCGTTACTGTAAATTCGAAGTCTAAGCTTCTTAAAATTGAAGAAAACTTCAATTTTTATTTAAATTACTTAATACTATTGCTCGAACTTGTTAAACATTTGACCTCAGATTCGGATTCAGCGCACTTGAAAACTCCCTAGTACCAATTTACAGATCAAAATACCGTTTAGTTTGGCCAATAAACGAGAAGGAAGAGCACACGTAACATAGTAGTGCAAGAGAGCTGAGGGTCCCCCCCAGGCGGGCGGGGGCCGTGACGTCATCGTGCAAATGAAATTCAAGAGCCGTATTACTGTTCAGATGCCCATCATATAACACCTTTTTGGAAAGCTTTCGCTCAGATCTTTCTATAGAGCAAATTACAAAAAAAAACATGAAAATTCCCAATTGTTTCAATATGTTTGCAGGCAAAGGCGTAGAAAGTTTATAAATGTATATAGAATAAAGCACAGGATATATCATAAAAGCGTTAAAATCCAGTTTGTACGAATAGAAGACATGCGCGGCGTTTCCTTTTTCTCTGAACCAAATCAGGAATGTTTGATCATTTTGGATATAGCCAGCGATTAGCGGGTGGGAAAGAGGCGTGGCCCCTGCAAACACTATTGAAGATTGAACGAGAAAAAAATTGCGGCTGCCCTCTGTAAGGTCAGTGGGCCGCGGGCTGTAATGAAGCCCCCCCCCCCATCAACACAACTCTCGCCATGACCATTCGTTCCGTTCACTGTCTGAAACCAAGGTCGTGCGATCGCGTTTTACGCCATCATCATTTTTCGGCGAATCTTCTTTTATGCGGTACCACCTGTTCCGGTTTCCTTCCGACGATTCCAAACCACCTCGGCAAATTGCTTCACTTACATCAGAATAACCTTTACCCTTTTAAAAACGTTCTCTCTTATCTGTTAGGTCGTGCGATTTGACTACATAATGTTTATTCAATCACAAGCAGTGGAGCCTTTTGTCATGAAGAAGACATCTCGGTTTAGAATCGAGGTCTCTTGAATGATGTTACTGTCAACACTCGGTATTGATGAAAAAAAGGATGAGTATTGGGTTGACGATGCAATTTCCAGTCCCTTTTACAATCAAACTATCAGAGAGATCCGCCATCAGCTCAGCTCAGAGACGTAAAGAAGATATTGGATCTTAGAAAAGGTTGCTTCAACAGAATAATACTGTTGAAGTGTGAATAATCCAACAGTTTGGCGTGTTTCATAACCGCCATAGCTGAACAGACAGAAATATATTCGACCCAGCTGATTTGAAAAGAGAATCTCGTATTGGCTGATGTCATAGATGTGGCAATTCCGATGGAGACAAAATGTTGGTAATACCAAATTCTTGGTATGGTAACATCACACATTCTTTTCACAAGGTTATTCAAAAACACAAACTCAACCGAAAGGTAGGCAACAAACTTACATTTTAAGCGGCTTTCACATCCCAAAGAAGTTTTAGATCCGAAAGATCTACCTATACATATGGTTATCATAAAACATGCTTTGACTTGACCATCAAGCCGACACCCGATTCGTTGAGTATAGATATGTCTTTTGCGTGAGGGGGTGGGGGGGGGGGGGGGTTAAACCAAAAAATTAGTCCCATTATCTTTTCACACGGAAAAGTGTTACTAACACCACAGGTTTATAAGCACAACCGCTCCGTTGCAACTCCGTCTGTTTTCATCCCACAAAAATCTTTCACCACTAGTTGGAAAGCTCCAAGTTCCCCTCTCCCGATGTCGAATTTCTGTTCCTCTTACTCCAAATTCCGTATTTCTATCATTTTGGCATTTAGAGAAGAATCAAATGTTCTAAATCATGACAAGAAGACGTCAACAGGATTGAGAACCGAATTGGGGCCCGTATTTCTCTTTCCTCGGACCCTGATTAATTATTCTAGGTAGGTACACACCTATTCGGTGGGTACTCGGAATCGAACCTGCATTTTATTATTGCCCCTTTCAACCAAACAGTTGCATGAAAAATGTATCTTATTTGTTTTCCCAACATTCATTGATAGAGACCCACGATGCTCAAGTTCAAGTTCGAAATGAAACAACTCTTCGCGGACTAAATCACTCGTGACTTGTGAAAACCCATTGCAAATTTAGCGAATTTTCGTAGAAAATGAAGCATTTGCAATGGCTTCAAAATTTTTAAAAAAGCAAATTTTTGAAAATTTTCTTCATTGAAATCCGTTTTGAGACATCTGAAACGAATCCTAGAGTTCAACATTTTTTCATACGTATATGTACCTATACATATGTTTAGAAATTTGGGCACATAGAGTGTAAAGAAATTGTTAACTAGCAATTTTATGGCACAAAACTCAATCAAAATAATATTCTGCAATTCAAAAGAGTTCCAGTCTTGCAGCATGATCGTATAAGCGAATTTTGATAAATTTTCCAACTATACTATATTATATTATATTGTTTTGAAATTTCAGCGTTGAGAGCGAAAAAATTGATAACTACCAATGTTATGGCAGAGAAACTCGTTCTTAATAATATTTTGCTATTAAAAAAATATTGTGTATTATTAGTTAGTTTTGATTTGTTTACAGATTTGCTATTTTTTGTTAATTGTTCTAGTTTTCATCATGATAAACTTTTTTTGTCTGAAATTCTTCCGAAAAAAATATATAATTAAACGATTTTTGCCGTTTCTAGCCATTTAGCGAATTTTTGTAGAAAATGAAGAAATTGCAATGGCTCGGAAAATTTTACAATCAAACATTTGAAAAAATTCTTCATTGAATTCTGGTTGAAACGATTCCTGAAGTTTAACGATAACTATCCTTGGGGGATTGAGATAAAAATCCCGTTCTTGCGCCAAATAAAAGGAGCTTCCCAAACCTGTCAAATTTCAAACAAAGTGCTGAAGAAATTACTGAAAATAGCAAAAACGACTAAAAATCGTTACATTTATATTGTTTAGCAGAATATTGCTCAAATAAAGTTTATTAACTATAAAATAGAACATTAAAAATTTATGTACAAATTTACTTAAATTTCATTAAAATGTGCTGAAAAATCGATAAAAACTGCAAAAAAGTTAAAAATTCAAAATTTCTTATTGAATCGAAGAATATTATTTAGAACGCGTTTTTGCCATAAAATTGGTTGTTAACAATTTCTTCCCTCAAAGTCCTTAATTTTCAAAACAATGTAACATAATACAGTACGATGATTTAGGAAAATTTGCTCATACGATCATGCTGCATGACTGGAACTTTTACATATTAAAAAAAAGGAAGTCAAAGAACAGGACGTTGCCTAATTCCACGAAAATGAACAGTTACAATGTCAGATCGATTTCGACGGTTAGGTCATCATCAGTAACACACAATTACTAGTTATAACAAACAACATAAAGTTGTTTTAACAAACAATTAATTGTTTGTTACTGATTATGTTCTAACAGTCGAAATCGATCTTACATTATAACTCTCTACTTTTGAGGAATCAGTCAATGTTCTTTTCAACATAATCAGCTGCGATGCTAAAGCTTGTTCTATAAGATATAATTTCAGCCCCAGGATGCGCAAGCCGAATTTAACCCCTCCCCCACTCTTGAACCGCAAAAATCCACGTTTATATATTTTGTATTCAAAATAATAAGAAAAATTGCTGTTTTGAACGTAATATTGCTTACGTGTGTTGGTTTGTTACTCTGCTTATTTAAAAATCAGAAAGTAGGCATCGACCCACGATAAAGCAGATTTTGGTTTCTTGTGTCTCAGTGCTTGCGGTTACGTTAAAACAGTTAGAACCTAATCGTTAGTATGTTCCCTATGCTACTCAACAGTGTTTCACCACTTTCGTCAATTTCCATCAATCACACAACCACCTCACGACTCCTTCGGGACTCGTGACACGGTTTACTTGTAACCACCGTCCAAAGGCCGCCGACAACGTCCGAACTTTCGCGAAGTTCCTTTCGGCTCTTTAAAACCTGCCCGAGTGGGAAGGCAATTACAGCTGCAGTTGATTACCAACACGCGAACTCCCCCGACACAAACACCCTACAGAAACTTCACCGACGGAAACTCCACAAAGAAGGAACTTGCACGGAGATTTATTCCTTATATCTGAACTGTATATCAATTAAATGAAGGTCTCGCGGGGTTTCCGCTGGGTGGATTATTTGAAGAGGTGATGTATTTTAAAGCGGTAGGTTGTCGGAAAACTTGTTTTGGTTAGCTCACGGTTCGCTGGGGAAGGTAACTGCTCTGGAACGCGGTTTTACTTTCGCCTTTTTCCTTCGAGAGAAGCCTCTGCAGAAAATTCAGCTCACTTTCACTTTTGAAAAACCGCGAGCTCGATGACGTTTGATTCGTCCAATTAATGATTGAGCAACTAGCCAGCACAGTCGTAAGAAGTCGAAGGATATCAAATAAGAGCTATTAGCGAGCCGGCTTGTTTCGCGGGCTGCACCGATCTATAACTATGTGCGTATGCAAAGGTACATATTTCTTTACTTTTCAAACATCCGAAGGACAAAAGCAGAAATGTTTTGATTAAGTTGATTTTCAGAGGGTGTTAAATTTTTTTTTTTTTTTTTACAAAGGTTCATTACATTGAAAATAATAAACCAAAATGTAACTCCGTAACCCATTTTCAACGAGGGGCCGAATAGTTGTCAATCGGGTAGTCACTGACCATACCCGCCTACTCACATACGCAGAAGGTCGAGCTGTGTGTGTGTGAGGTGTGGTGATGATCTGTACATCCGCCACGACCTTGAGGACCACCCTGACCTTATGGACCTCCGACTCCAGCATAGGTCCCCTCAGCGGGTTGACACCTTGTCCAACGCTGGTAATGACCTTTTGGTTAAGGTGTGCCGTAAATCGTTAAATTTAAATTCAAAAAAGGAAGAAAAGAAAACAGCAACGGTAGTAATAAAATATTACCTAGGTACCCATGTCGAAATTCACTAAGGCGAAATCTATCAGGAATCCTGTCGAATCAGAAATCAGAACCGTTTTTGTTATGCTAAAAAATCGTTCCGACCCGAACAACTCAATCAACTTGACCCCGTTTTTTCACGTTTCTTTTTTCTTGAATTAGTGAGTAGACATGACGCGATTGTACCATCCAAAAGTCCTTTTTAAAGGCCGCGCCTTTCATTGTTCGTTTTTCTCGGCTCGAAGCTGAGGAGATCGAAAAATGAAAACAGACAACAAAAAAGGAGCAATCTAGGTCCCGTTACGCCATCTCCTCCTCGCCGCCTGTCACTTGCTCCTTCGTTTTGTCACCTCGTTGGAAGCCTGCACAAAACTTTTTACTTTTCAAAAGGCACGAAGGCCTATAGAAAAGTTATGTATTCGGCCAGAAAATTACTTCCCGGCCAAGCAAGATGAAGAATCTTGAGATCACTTTAAAGACAAAACAATTCATGTTCCACACGCATTATTTTCGGTTTTAGTGTCGCCAATACTTTTGCAGATATCCGATTTTTGTGAATATTTCAAGAATTGTGCTGGTAAGAGAATTGCATCCGTATATTATAAATTTAGTCTCGTCACATTTAATCAATAGTTCCATCGCATGTGCAAACGTCAAATTCTTGAAAAATACTCAAATCGGTCTTTAGGAGCGAATGACCAATTATTTGACTTACTTATTGTTCATTAAAAAACTTTGAGTTGCAAAAAATGGATTTTGAATCGGAATCCTTTTCTAAAACTCCCATCATAACTTGAGCAAAGTCGAACCAGCGGTACCGTAATTAAAGCGTAATAAAAAATTACTTTCAATAGTATCGCTCGATTATGGTTTATTTAAAAAATCTTTGTAATCGACCAAGGAAAAAAATTTTTAATTTTTTTGTTAGTTTACTTTTTTGGTTACCATGTTTGATTTTCAAAAACGAAAAAAGTTCGTCATGCAGCATAACCTTATGAGCTATCTTCCTTTTTTTCCTCATATTTGTTACATTGTTTTGAAATTTAATGGTTTTGTGTTCCCGGAAATTGTTGACTGGATCTATTAAATAATAGTGACAAAACGTCATCTACGTGACAAAACGTGACAAAACGTATTATTCGACTATACACATCAAACAGAGAATTTCAAGATTTTTTTGAATTGTTTACATATTTTAAGCAAATTTTAATACATTGTTCAATACCTACTTTTTTGTTGTGTCCTAGTTTATAGGTGACAAAATTTTTCTAAGTGGTATTCTGCTAAAAAATATATGCTGAAACTCTAAGAATCGTTTGAGAATGCATGACATTGAATTTTCGTGAAGAAAATCAGGGATACCTTTATTTTCAAGTTTTTTTAACCATTGCAACAGCTTAATTTTCTACGACAATTCGCTAAAAAGCACGTCCAATGCCTAGTCATATACATATATTAAAGCATACCTGGGATCTTCGCAGAAGGGCTATCTAATACAGAAATTGTATGTAATAATGTGCAGCGTTCGTTTCACTAACTAATTCTGCGGTAAAATTATAAGTGATGAGGCTAAGACACTGTCCACCAAAATGTTTTTGAATCGGCCAAAGTTTCACTTCTTTCCAAACATATAAACAACCAAGTAGACTTGGTTGGTTATATAATATTGCCGTCGCCAAGAATGCATTTTTATATAATATCGTCCATGTTGCATATGGTTATCTCGAAGTTCAACACAGACAAAGCTTTATTTTAATTTCGAAATCCCACTCTCTACAACCACAATATCCCTATTTACTTTTGAACCGGTTACATGGATACGGCGAGCGTCTTAATTCCATGACATATAAAGCTGGGTGTTATTGAATGATTTAATCGTGTTAGCCCTTGAGTAACTTTTGTTTGCACATGTTTCAAATATCGAAGCATCGCCGCCTTTATTAAATTTTTGGTAAAAGCTTTGAACTTTCGGCCTGGGCGGGATTGTGTTTAAATGTGCTAGCGGGGGATTAACCAAGCAGAAATGACCACGCGAGAGTTTGCGCGCGCCCGCCTGTGAGAACACCTAAATAGACACGTGGCACCGAGCCTCCTCCCCTCTAGCACACGTGTGCAGGGCTCCGTGAAGTAGGTAGGCAACATCCCCGACCCTGTTTTTTCGCATTCTGCGCACCAGATTGAATAATAGAAAGGTCGTTCCTTCTGCATCATGCTCACTTTCCGTTGAATGTCCCGAGGCCAATATCGATCTTTCCATTACTTCACATTGTCCAACATAGAAAGTTACACATTCCCGTTTGAATAATACATACGATATAATAATACAACCGTCGAATGCTTCAATTAAACCGATGAACGTGAAACGACAAGTGAAAACATCCTAGAAAGAACAAATCGATAACAGACGTTAACCTGTATTAACATGATGATTTATTACCACAGATCACAGAAAAGTTAATTTCCTTATTTATAATAGTGAATATATTTTGATAATTGCAAAATGGGTATCAGCCTGTATTATGTCTAAATAAATAAATATTGAGCTCAAATTTCAATTATTAAACCATAACGCGGCAAATTGCTACCTCATTAGTTTATTACATAAGTGTTTATTCATTTATTTATTACATTACATTACTTTATTATTATAGTCCAGGTAGAAAAAATCTTTCCAATTCGAAAGTGGCAATACTACAAATTCAATACCATAGTACCTACCTAGCATATATTTTTTCAGTAATTAACACTAATTAAATTGATTTTATATTTATACCTTCAGCATCGTGAACAAATTGTGATGAGAAAAAAATGAAAAGCAAATTTTATTTTCATGTCAGTCCATCTGTCGGTTTGTGTGTCCGTTAAATCCTTTAACGAATAATACCTCGTGCATAGGCCGGAAAAGAGAGCGCTTTATCGGCGAAACGCGGCGTAACTGGTACATCCCTACTCATCATCCATTCCTATTTTCCTCAATGAAATTCACACTGTGAGCGATCTTCCTCCGTGAATTACTGAAGGTTTCCTTCAAGTTATTTTCAGACACGAAGAAAGTGTCTAAAAACGCCAGTTCTTCGCACATGAAAGTGACAAATGAATTAAGAGAGAGAATTCAGATATTGAACTAAGAGAGTGGACAGTGCTGTATTGTTTGTTGTCTAATTGGAGATGTATGTTATAGGAAGAGCGCGTTTCTTCCATTCACATTAACTGTACATTGTTCGGTAAAGGAAAGATAGACGGAAAAAAGTTATTGAGTGCAGGGCATGTATTATATTATATGAATTATACCCCGAAGAAAGGGGTACGGATGATGTTGAAGAAAGGTCAGTACTTGGTTATGTTTTGCGGCAAATCTCCATCACTGAAACTCCTGTACTGCAGAAATTCCCGTTAACAGTTACGCAGTTGCTACCAACATAATACAGAAATTCCTTGCAATACAGGAAACATAACCATCTAGAAATTACTATAATAAACTTTTGGGAGAAATTCTCCTCAAGAATTTACAGTTCGATTCCTGGTGGTTTAGGCTACATCTGCACATGGGCAAACGTAAAGACACTCTTCTAAACATTCAGTTTCAAGAGTATTCGAGGTAATATTTGATCAATCAATTTAGCGACTACATCCTAAGAATGGCCCATTCAGCTTCTTTTTTGGGTTTCAAAATATCAAATTCAATCTTCAACCTTTGTAATCAACCAAGAAAAAAAGTAATTCCCTCCTAATTATTGCTTGGTTACATCATTTAAAGATAAAAGATTCAAATATTGAGAAAAATCCTTCCTTCTGGCACATTTATATTTTGTCTTAAAAATCACACATAGGCCGAGAATGTGCCTGAAATCTCGGCATGACTCTCATTTTACCTAGGGGTAAAATTTAAGGGTTGAAAACATAATCTGCGAAGAAGGAAGGAATAACTAATACTGAAAAATGGACGCTAGTGAAATAATTTGTGTTCTTTGAGTAATTAGCACCTTCCTCTCCAATGTCGATATTGGAAAAATAGTGTGAAGCAGTACCAAATGTGTACTGGTAAGTAATTTCAAATTCAGGAACACTCTGGTAATTTACTAATTACATTTTTTAAGTCATTCCAATCTTTCATTCAAGCTAACGCCCAGAGAATAAAAAAGGATGAATCCGGTTTTTGTCTTTCGGAACACTGTCACCGTCAATAAATTTGACTTTATTGCATTTCCTCTGAAACGGAAGTGTCGACCCCGATAACAAAAACGTGTTCCCTTTTTCAATACTCGACATTTCGCCGCGGTCTGAGTTTGATTAAAAAGTTTTCTCGCCAACTTTCCAATGGGAAAACACTCCTTTATTCTGTTTCGTTGGAAAAGTTTCCCTTTCTTTTTGCCCCACCTTCGGGAAAATTTCGGATCGGGAGGCTCTGTGTTATTGGATAGTCTGAATGATTCGGCGAGAGTCATCCTATCCAAGCGCTGCCGCGCCCGGTTTCATTTCCGGGCTGTTGACAAAAACACAGATAGCTTCTGAAATTCACAAACTTGTTTAGCAACCGAGGGTTCAGTTACTATTGCCTTCCGCAAACTTTTGCAGGTTAGCACTAAAAGGATTTATGGATCCTATGTCTTACTCTCCTAGCAATTTTCACAGCGCGAAATGGCTAGTCACACGAATAATTTCCCAATATGTATGCCTGCGTCACTCACAATTCTTATTTATGTCGTAGCGGGCCGAACCACCAAAAGGCACTTCCTCAGGTCAACTTAATTTTCAAATTTCACTAAAATCATCATGTTTCATATTTACTCCTCTCCCTGATGGCAAATCCTAAATTTCCAAGATTTGTTCCACAGCTAGAATAAAATTGGGATCGAACGAAAAAAAATCATGAAAATCGGTTGAGAATTGTAGCTTCGGCAGCATCGACAAAATTTGACAAACACACACGCACAAAATAAGACATAGCTTCAGAGGGAAGTCCTAGAAATGAGAAAATCCGAAAACATGCCTTTTAGGCCTCATTTTAGTTTATACAGAATCGATCTACCGTTAGATATTTTACATCAGGCAGCTCATGGGGCAAGCCGTTCCCAGGATATGCTAAGAAATTTAAGTTTGACCTGACATGGTGAGGTCGGTAGGAGGCCAATGTTGGGCAGAAGTTCTATTTTGTTACTTATCTCGGCGTGTCTCGTCATTGCAGTGGTGGCTAATCGGATTTTTTAAGGCTTGGCAATGCAAGATTAAAGCCGCGAAAAGTTTCATAAATATATATATATAGGTTCATTCACCTCACCAACTAAGTGCTTATTATTTCAATCTCGGAAAACAAACAGCAATTGGTCAACATTTACATTCTCATTTTCAAATTGCATTAAAAATCGTAAATCATTACCTACTGCACTCTTGGAGCTTTTAAAGAGTGTGTTAGTTTTCAAATGATCAACCAGCCGGATGGCTGCTCTAAGATAGATGTTGTTTGTTTCAAAGAATACAAGATAGACGAAGGAAAGAGTTTATTCACAATAAACAAGGAGGTACCGCGCCAAATATTTGCTACGTACATATATTTGTTCTTGAGAGTACTCTTCATTTGCTTTGAGATTATTTCCTTTTCTAAATTACCAACTAACTCCAGAATCTGACTACTAATAACATGTAGTGTAAATCCACTTGTTTTTCTTCAGGAATGCCGGAGAGATTATAGGGTGCAATAGGTTCAAGGGGGGGGGGGGGGGGGGGGTATTATGGCGATACTGGTTGAAATTTTCAGATGAACATTGGTTGAAAAGGTCTAGAGAAAAAATAAGACAAAGTAGGTATAGCGCATTTTTCCTTGAGCAGAACGAGAAACAATTTTGACGATCAACCAGGAACAGCGCAACAAGGAACGCAGGAATAGCACTCTGCAGTGGAGATAGGAATAAATAAATTATCAAACTCATAATAAATTGATTTTAAATGATACGAAAAAATCTGCCAAGCTGGGTTCAGCAAAGTTCAGCAAAGCGTTGAGCTTCTATATTGTCCACGTAACTCGAAGGCGCCCCCTTCTCTTCTTACATCTTGGTGACGAGTGCAGCATCTTCTCGGAACACCTGGAGTCAGGCATACGCCTCAGGTGCCCCTACCGTTCCAGAGTCTTTTGTTCTAGCCGAGGAACAACAGATTCTTGCCCTGATCGTCATTCCTCACCATGAAGAGCCTTGAAATTCGACAACTTCTCCGGAGACCATCCATCTCAACAGCTGTATCCTCTATAATATGTCAAGATGCTCTCAACAAAGTCAAAGCCTATTGGAGTGGAAGTGTTTTTCTCGATACAATTGAATGTCATTTAGGCAAAATGCGGTAACTGTGACTAGCTGGATCCACCATCTAATACTTGACCCACAGTTGCAAGATTTAACCGAGGATAACGAAGATATAGATTTTGGTTTTGTAAATTTATAACCTGTATTGCAAAATGTATAACTAACTAAATTAATTAATTAATATAACACTAATTTAACTAGTGTGTAAATAGTGAGGCAAACACGCTTCAGTCTTACACGATAGAAAGAGGGTGAACCGGCCTCACCAATTCTTGACTAATAAATACCATAACCTAATTTCAGCCAAACATAAAAATATTGTCCCCCATACATTGACCTGAGTCTCTTTCTCAACTAATGAATATCAGCATAACAGTAAGTTTAATTCCACATTAATAAATCCAGATGAGACCGTCATTCAGCCACTCTTCGATATCGAGCGAATCAGACCCAAAAGATCGTGAGGAACAAGCGTTGACCTTCTAGAGCCTATCCCTCTTGATTTCCGAAAATATTACCTACATTGACCAAATAGCAGCTTCAGCGGTTCGCCCCGACAACAATTTTTAGGTTCACACAATTTTTTTATGTTGTTAGGATGCAAATCAGGTGAAATCATCTTAAAACTACTTCCAAGGGCCCTCCAATTTTTTGAAAATTCATGACAAGGGAAATTGAATTATAAATATTAATTTTATGAAATTCCCATTAGCGTATACATACACGCTACTGGAGGTGCAACGGCAATGCAACTTATAGGAGACCGTCTAGGGACTAACTCGCACAATCCTTGAACACTTCATCAATATCACTCTGTAATTTAGTGCAGATCAACCCGAGTTAAGGAATTTACACAGACAAGGGACAATATATCCTAAAAGATGCTAAACGCAAAAATCAAGTTTGGAGGGGAACAAATTTTGTAACATCCTGCTCCTCATTCGATTGATGAGGAGCAAAATGACCTACAAATTTCCGTTTCCTGAACCTCAATTGAGTATGAGACATTTTCGCTGGGTTGGGAGACCACATTTCTCAGCTGACTAAAAACAAACCCCTCTACTAACTATGAATTCAACAAATAATGTATCGAAGAATTGATTTTATTAGCTGGTTCGTCAGTTCGTTGTTCGTAGTTTGAACCTTGACGCAGTTTGATCTGCATGCGACTGACGTAAGTTTTCCTAATCATGTTGGAGGTTAAAAAAATACGATTAGGTACCGTCGTACATATATTAGTTGTAACCTTGTAACATATAAAGTGTGGAAGATCAGTTGAAGATTAACTTCCGGGATGATTACAAGCCGAACTGGAATCTGGAGTGCAAAAGTCTTGGGTCCCACAGGTTTTTAAAAATGAGGGAAGTGGAACTAAAGAGATACGTAAAATGAGTGAAGAACAAGCAATTCCAAATGCTCTGCTCTCTAAAAGATGATTCCACGAAGTCGTCCCCTCTTTTATTTCAATTAGTCTTCACTTTAATCTTGACATAATTCAATTGTTACGAGCGGTAAGCTACGTCGTGAACACCACGCTCCCGAAACAGTCATCCTTTTACATTAGGAAGACATGTAATTAATTGTGTACCTTTAGCGTGACGACGGCATCGCTCCCCGGGGAGTCTAGAGGGAGTAGGAATAACTGCTGGTGTGGTGTCAGGATTAGTGCGTGCGAAGGTGGAGAACCTATCGATTGGTTCGAAGTTTCTATTCAACTTACCTACCCTACCTGCCAAGGGGTGCTTCTCCTAGAGTGATGATACAAAATTGAGTAATTGGATAGCCATTTTACTTTGCCTATGTAGTAATATTTAATGACATTCAACACCCAATATTTATAGAGGTGCTTGTCAAGTGCGCGAAGGATATAGTACGGTATATCTTTCCAATAAACGGTTGTGTAACGTCAAACGTGCGGTAGACCATCGTTGTCTACAGCGTTGGGAGTATTGAAGAAATGTATCTTCTGATACCAAAACTCTCACATAATAATGTTATGAGACCTTATAATGGAACTATTGCGATGGCTAAACCTATATGCAATAGTTTTGGAGAATTGATTTTTTTTTTTTTTTTTTTTTTTTTTTTTTTTTTTTTTTTTTTTTTTTTTTTCAATTTCAACCCGTCAACTTTACCCCTCGGGGTTGTTGAAAAAGATGCCAAGACTACAGGCACTGTGAATCCCCGGCATATGCATGAATTTTGAATTGAATTTCGTAAACATGTTGGTCAAGTACTTTCGGATTAAAGCTTGCGACGAACAGATTTTTCGCCAAGATTACAAACGCGAAATAATAAACCAAAAACACTCGGTCGGTCTTCACAGATATAGAATTTTTCCATCCCCAAATAGGAGTCAAGAAAAGAGATTTTCTCGTAGTCTTTAGCTCACTGTCATTCTCTCGTTGTCCCTTAGCTCACTGTCATTTTCTCGTTGCCCTTAGCTCACTGTCAGCGGGAGGAGTCAATGGGCTTCGTCATTATTGCGGGACTAAGTCGAGAACTGCCGAAGAGAGCCACCGTTTTCTGCGCCTGATCCAATTTTAGCGAGAGGGTGGTTAGTCCCAATAAAACAAAAGCCGGAAGCCGTTCCAACTGTCCAATTGAAGTTTGTTGTGTTGGCAGCAGTGGACCTAACTTCGAACGGCAAACCTCGTACGGATATGATGGACCACCGTCCAGTTGGGAGGGGGTAAGTGAAGATATAAAAAACCTGAACGACAAAGCTGTTACAGAACTATTTATAACGCGACTTGAGAAAACACTGCGTTATTTACTTAAGGGAAAACGAGAATTCAGCTTTCTCGCCGACCGGACATTTCCAGGGAGTGCAGTTTTTCGGGGAACACAATAAATTTTAACGGGGTAAAGGAATCGTCCAAATGGGTGTGGCTCCCTCGCATTTTAACGAGCTCATTCAGAAATACATATTTAAAAAATAATATTATAACTTATATTGCACATGGCATGAAGTAAGAAGAACAATCCGAAAGCGACAACATCAGACAGATAAAATACCGAATATAAGCTGTATCAGATGCAATTTAAGTGCTTCAAGTTTACATTCGTGCATGCGGAGTAGTAATTTTCCTCAGAACTCAATGAAACGTATAAATTTATATGCTCCCGGTCGTCATACGAACCCTACATGAGTCAAACCCAATTGAAATTGTAAATTTCACAAATTTAGGCAAGCGCAAGGACGCCTAATGAAATTGCCAAACGCAATGAAATTGGTAGGTAATCAACATGATCCTTAAATACCGAAAATTTCGCGAATATTCAACTAAAACTATCGCGGATGATTGCGGCATGGATTCACAGACAGCAATCAGCCAACCAATTTTTGTAAAGTTCGTCGAAAACAAGCAAAAAAAAGTTCCAGTCATGCAGCATGACTTTTCGTATGGATTTCATTTTAAATTTATGTTAATTTAATTTAAATTTAGAACAGCAATTGTTAACCATACATTGTATGACAATAAAACCTATTATAAACTATATTCGGCTTAAATTTCAATTTATTTAATGTTCAATTTTACCTATTTTTATAGCTTTCATCGATTTCTTTTAGTAGATTTTGAGAAATTTAAATTTCAGCAAAGGTTTGTGCTTCATTTTATCAACGTTCTTGTTCACTGTTGATATACTTTTGGTTTATTATTTCCAATAATAAGCCTATGTGATCGTGTAGCAAAAAATTTTTATAACCCCCCCTCAAACTTTGTCACTTTACGTTTCAAGGTGCGTAGAATCCAAATTTGAAATGTCCGTCCGCCGTTCGCCGTCCGCCGTTCGCCGTCCGCCGTTCGCCGTCCGCCGTCCGCCGTCCGGGCCATAAAAGGCCTAAGAATTGACTTAAAAAAACCCGTTCTTTCGCACATAGACTCCATTTGGGGTCTAGTTGGTCCTAACGTTTAACCATCCCGATCGCTTTACTCGCATAGATGCTATGGGCCAAAAACGGGCAAAAAAGTGTGTTTTTCTACGCGCGCACGCCTGGCACGCTTGGCAGGGGGTCACGGTGGGTGGTGAGGGGGGGGGGGGGGGGGGGGGGGGGGGGGAGCGGGCGGTGGAGTGAGAGGAGGCGCCGGCGCCGCGGCACCTTGTGGTGGGTACGGCGCCGGCGTTCCTTCGAGGCATGAATATATGTTTTTTCAAGGTCATATTTGTGTGTTAATACCAAAGCTTTTCCTACGCATATTTAATAACATATCCTCTCGACTTTTCGTACGTGCTTAGATAATGATATTATTAAGGCAATAACTATTTGAATAGATTGGAGCTCAAATCGAGAAATATAAACATGCGTATATAATTATAGAAGTATTGGTTGTGGAAACTCGAAATAGGACACGCCGAGGAGTCTGGACGCGCCTTATGACGTACGCATGCCAATTAAACTTCAATCAAACTCAATTGAAAAAATAATAAACCTCTGTGAAATAATTTGCAGCGTTTTATGAGTAATATTCTGCTAATGCATTTAGAGATTTTTGTAGCACTTTTTTTTTTAATTTGAGCAATTTGATGAACTCAAAAAGTGCTGACCAACAAACTAATCCTTTCTTGTGGGATGCTTGGTTTACTGGGCGCAAGATCAGAATTTTTATATGAATGTTATGGAGAGTTATCGTCTGGAACGTCATACATACATATACGAAAAGATGTACACATAGTGAAATCCAGAAATCGTTTCGGAATGCCTCGAAATGGAAATTTGTGGAGCCATTGCAGCTTCATTTTTTCCAAAACTTTAGGGGCAATTATTTCACGTGTTAGCAATGGCAATTGATTTGAGGTGTTTTGTTTAAAGTATGTATATAAATAAGTATAAAGTAAGTTAAGTAAAGTATAAGTTTAAAGTAAGTATAAGTGGGTGCATGTGTGCTAGTTTGGTATATTTTAGTATGTGTATAAATCCAATTGCGATTTAATTAATTGAGGCACCTCCCAAAACCCTTGAAAATGTAAAAAAAAAATTGTACCTATGGGATGGCAGTGGCTACAGGTAAGATTAATGGATAAACAAACATATGGCCAATTTCAACCAAAGAAATCTCTAAATCGATGGGGTAAGGCTCGTATTTATTAAGAAATTTTGATTTAGAGTGTCGAAAATGTTATGATTTCCCAAACTGATTACAAAGCTTTTGCAAATGGAGGGATATGTTGTTGGGTAGTGAAAGAGTGAGAGATTAGTTTGAAAACGTTGTTCATTCAGTTTGCAGGCTACTGTCTATATAATGAATATCGAAAACTACAGGTAGCAGGCCAGGATGAACAAATCAAAAATTATGAGGTACCTATAAGTATCCAATGCCTTGACGAGGGCTTCGATTTCAATTCTATCAGTAGACTTGATTTTAACTAAAATAATGTTAAATGGTTTTAAATAAAAAGTGATCAAGACGTGTTGGAATACGCACCTACTTCATACAACCTTCTTTCATAAAACGTATGATGGGCTCAATCATGTTTTCATCTTACTTTTGACCAATACAAGAAACTCAACACCAAACCTGAAGTTTTGTTAATCAGGATTCCGTGCATCAGTTCAGACCAACAATTATGGAAAAAATTACGTTGAAGAAAAAAACAAAAAAAACAGATGGACCACCACACACAGCGCACAAACTCTCATACATAAAAAATAAATATTTCAACGACCTGTCTAGATTTGTATGTGTTAGTTTGGTTAGGTCTAGGCCCATTAATTAATAACAATTCATCAAGTTCTAGAGAAAAATTCAAGCCAAGTGCATAACCTATCCATGACCCGGCGCGTTGTTGAAAAGTATTTACTTAACCTCATTTTTCAAATCTGTTGAAAATTAAAATGTGGCATAAAATCAAAATTTTCTAAGTTTTCGGAACATGATTTAGTTGTATACGTAACATTGACGAAAAAAGTAAAATATATTGAAGTTTCGTGCTTAACTCAAAATATGAGATATAAGATTTAATGGCAAAAAAAGTCTTCATAATAAAGTTACTTGGAAGTAAATTACAATGGAAGTTTTGACATTTTATGAAGATATAGTTGTTAATAATGTCAACATTACTACAGTAGATAGACATAAAATAGAATCAAGAAGGTAGAATTAAATCTCCAAACGATTGTCCAACGTGTGAAAATCCACATAAATGTCATTCAAATTATGAGAATTCGTACGTAAACCAAAAATTATACCAATCAAATATTATAATAAACTGTATTAGCACGATAAATTTAGCAAGTTAAGAACAGTTGACCTGCTTTTTTAAATACAATGAATTTACTATGTAGGTCGATACTTACGAAAATAACGCATGTGCGATTTAAGCCAAAACAAAAACGATCTCGTTCACCGGCGTTGTCCCGAAAATAACGATAAAAGTGATAATCGAAAATTAAGACAGAATTCTAGAACCGAAGGGAGATTCAAAACTATTTTGACTTGTGAAAAAATTACGTGTGAAAATGGAAGGAGAGCAGAGACTCAAACCGCACGGATCACGACCGCAACGGCTACTGACTCTGAGGCGAACTCAAAATTTGGAGACGGTCCAAAAATTGTGGCCGAGCTAAATTTAGTGAGGCGACGGGAGCTGATTCCCCGGGGTCAAAGCAGAAGACGGACGTTCGAAATCGGGAAGGGGAGATGAGGCAAATGTCAACTGGAACTGGGAACATCGCTCACAAGTTTCAGCCAGCCAGATTGTGATTTTCTAACGCGAGCGAGCATCTCTATAAATCAAGGATCCTGAGAGTCAATGTCGATTAATTAATAGGATAAATAAAATGCAGACAATGTGATATGATTTCTCTGAAAAATAAAGAGTAAAGAGTGAAGGTTTCGGCAATCAAAACATCGTTTTCAGCAAAGCCTAAAATGTCCATATTTTGCTTTAGTATAAATGCTTTGAACGGCAGAGAAACTTTGCGTTCGTTTAGGAGGTTATTAATTCATACTCTATCTTCAAAAATTTAAATATTCACTCGCCCTTTATTATTGGAAATAACCTTTGTAATTGACCAAGAAATATATTTTAATCCCCTCTCTTCAAAATTTGTTGGTTGACATTTCAAGATGCGTAGAATCCAAAAATAAAAGAAAAAATCCGTCAATCCGACATACGCCGTCCGAAGGTTTCCTCCGACTGGACCAAACTTGATGAAAATTGGCTCGAAAACCTTACACCGGCCGGGGATGTGCCAGTAAGATCGGCGACACTTTCGAACAACCCTAAAGGGAAGAATATAAAGGTGAAATATTTAAAAAATCGAGATCTGGCAAATTTTCAAGGGAACAGCTATATTTTTATGAGGTCATTTATAGACATCCCAAAGAATCGAATGATACCACCGGGATCGCTGTACGTTCATTCGTTTGTTCTCCCTGAAGGCTGGAAGTTTCATAGGAAAAACTGACATCAATGCGGGAGTGAATGGCAACTGGTGAAACCACCTATTAAACGTCGACGATCCGGTCAGTGGAAATAATTTCCAAAGAATTCAAATTTGACGAAATCGAGTTTATTGTAACTTTTGTAACCTATAGATGGACTTGTGAAGCCTAGGTAGGTGAGTTATTTTACCTCATCAATTTTCAGTTGACAGATCACCACTTTTTAAATACTGAAAGACTAGTAAAATGACTGCTTCGCATTCGTGTTTTTCCCCCATTTATTTATTCCAACCTGTATTATGTTTCTTTGAAATGGTATATTCTATAGACTTTTTTAGTGACTAAGTCTACCCTGACAACTGTAAATGCCATATGAGTTTATGGCAAGTAAAGAGTATTTGATTTATCGAAAACGCTACTCTCGCGACCCCAAAGGCCCTATTCTCAAGGTGATTGCTTACTGTGGTATTAAACTTGAACTATTTTACGCAAATTACCTATGTAGATCATTATTAGTTGGAAAGAAGGCGCAGGATAATGATACAGGGTCCAGCAGTGAAGTGGACGATTTCAAAACACCATTCTAAAAGTTGTAATCAATATATTTTCAATGTGAAAAATAATAAAGTACCTTGAAAAACATGCGATTTTACGTAACTCCGCAGAAAGGAATCTGGTGCCGTCAAATCAGGCGAATGGACAGGCCATGGGATTTTGCCATTCCTGCTGATGAAACGACCAGGAAAAGCGAGTCTCAGTGAATCCATAGCGATGTGAAATATATATTAGTCCTGGAGCCAGGGCCGAAAATAGGTAGTAATTTGAGGAGAAGGTTTGAGATTAGATTTTGAAAATTTAGTCCGTTCTGAGTGAGAAAATCTTTGTCAGCCATCTCAAAATTGGTGGAATACACAATGGCGGCCTCATGAAGATGGCTTGATTTGACCATATAAAGTTTTTCTATAATATTTCCTAAATCGTGCACCCTACAGAAATTTTTAAACGTAGTAAAGTTGTGGAGCATAAAAAACAAAACGATTAGATCCCAAAACTCTGAATCATCTCTTAAAACAAGCGAATTACGAGTACAAACAATTGAATATCGGGCTAATTTTGGCCCAGTCCTCCCCTCCCCCCTGTTTAGACTTTTGTCCTTCAAAATCACCTAGTGACATTAATATTGGTCTGATTTCAGTCTGCCAAAGCTCATTCTACTCAAGATTAAATAATTTCCAAAATTCGTATCGAGCAAATTTTAGCTGAAATCTTTCCCCATTTACTTACAGCAGAACTTTTGAATTTTATGTCATTTTACACATAAAGTTCGCAAAAACGGCCTTTAACTTTGTACTTTAATGAGAAACGGTCTGAGCAAAAACTTGCTCGATACGAACTTTGGATAGTATTTAACCCTGAATCGAATGAGGTTTGGCAGACCTGAATTAGACCAATATTGAGGTCGCTCGGGGTTTTTGAAGGGCAAAAGTTTAGTCGTCTTTAAGAGATTATCTATAAAATACGTCTAGACTTTTGCCCTTCAAAAACTCCTACTAGATGACAAACCGCTCTAACTGCAATAAAACAAAAACGAAGAAATAATTGAAAAATAAAATAACTCAAAATTTGTACAAAATGTAGTATTTTGCAAATCATTACACAACTTCTATCATTCTTTATGCACATCACAACACATACCTACAAGTAGGCCATATCAGGCGTGCAATGCGTTCTGACGTGTAACCCCTCTCCAAACTTTTCAAAGGGAATGTCAAAACTCCGGCGACAATGCAACACAAAATCCAAAAATTATTCGAATGAGGAAACAGTCACATCATTTCGTTGAGGCTCGTGGCTTCGGTCGCATACATATGATTTTTCAATATTATCATTTCTATCAACTCTCCTCGCACCTGATACCAGTATGAACGATAGCCCGGAAATTCCTCAATAAAAAAATTTTTGAGCGATGATAGCCACTAGGAGTGCGCGTGCGCAATAACCAACATAACTCCCAATATTTCATCAAGATTCCACTCAGACTGGGATGCAATTGAGCTTCAAGATCGCTTTAAGCTTGGACATCGTACAAGCATAACCAAGCTGAATCAAAATGTTATGCTGTCGATGCACCTGCACTATTATTTACATAATACATTGAAATATATGCATTACGAAAACATATGAGAAATTCCGTTCTTAAAAAATATGGGCTATAAATACGCTGCTTCTATTTTTACTTTTATCTGCTCATATTTTGTGATTTTCGTTTAATATATATATATTCCCAGCTTTAATAATTTAATTAGCAACTAACAGGATGTCAGGAGGTTTGCAAAGGTTTTTTGTTACCATGGATGGATTGACGTGAAACCTCCCAAATGCGTTGTGGAATAAAAAAAGTTGACAGAATAAATCTTCAAGTGCGATGACTCTCTAGGCTTGAACGTTGAGCGATGAAAGTGAGCAGCAGGTGGTGAGAGAACGCTATCACGTCATAATATTATGTGGCGGTGCACAAAAGAAAAACCTTCACGTCATCGCTGAGCCAGCCGGCGATCCTGCTCAAAGCGTTGGCTCCAGACATCCAGAAGGTATGTACCCCGCGAAAACCCGTTCCATCAGCCCACGTAACGTAGCCTCCCCACCGGTTACCCCCGGTACGCACTCCAGTCAGCTGTTCCTTTGTGTTCCACCGGGCAGGACTTTCAACCACTAATGACAGATCTTAAGCTCCAGGTGTTCATACAACGTTGTTGAAAACAAGATTGGTTCAATATTTTTCCGTAATATGACATTATCTGGACAATAATTCAATTTGAGAGAACCTATCCAAAAAAGAAAGCATAGGTAATTCAAAATTATAAATGACACATCAACTACTCCTACAGCATGCAGGATTGTTGCGAATTAGTACCCTGACAGAAATTTAACCAGCCAAAATACAAAGGGGTTTGAGGTCCGTCCACTGAGCAATGGAATAAAGATAAATAAAATAAAAGAGTAAGTCGCATTGAGCGGTCTAATTCGTGAATCCGCACACTACATTCACTTATTGAGCCGAAGCCAGATTTGTTTGCCTATTCTGGCGTCCTACCTGAGGGACATTGAGAATCTAAACTCGTTAAGTGACGAGACTGAGTGTGTTCTGATTAGAATCAGAAGATTTTCCTCTTGAAATGCCAAATGGAAACAAATTTGTAGCATTACCATAATAATGTTGCGTTGATATACAAGTAGGAACTTTTTTTCTGAAAAGATCTGAAGATTATTGCACACCTCAGCTGTTTGAAGCAATATGTACAAACCTCCGATACAGTGACGATTATGGATACAGCAAAGGAATATCTCATCATCCCGTCAGTGAATTTGAGGTTATGGAATTTAAAAATCGATTCTTGTGGGGGAAAAACACAAACAGATGGACAGAAGATAAACGTGCTTCGATAATATATTATGGCACTGATGCCAATGGCAGTTTGATGGATCAAAATTCAACTTTGACTTTTGTGGTAGATACCAATAGTTTGAAATTAGTTCGGGGTAGGAGCACTTACCTAATTATATGAATTCGAATAAAGACTCAGAGACACTTCTCAGTTCTGCTTACCTGTAACAAAGAAAAATACATTAAGTTATAAAATAAACAGGAAATACCGATCACTCGTATCAACTATTGCAGGTAAATTTTTTATAACAGGATGGATTGAATTAATTTGGTATTGAATGATGGTACGTAGGTGTCAGGAAAGGAAACACCTGCTAAAGGATATATTTATTTGCGACCAATCCGGCGAATAACTTATTATGAAGAAAATTGTTTTATTGCAGTTATGAACATTTGGAATACGCATTTTTTGAAAACGTAGTTGTCAGTCATATCCCTTCTTTTGTGATTTTTGATTTTTCGTCAAACGATTTTCTATCTGGATTCTATTAACGAATACCCCTACAAATAGAATAACATAATCTGTGAAATACATGTATGAGATGTGTTAAAATCTAGAAATTATTTTAAATGTTAAAAAACAGAATTCCGATGGGAACATTTATAAAAACTTATTTCTCTAAAGTTTTGAAGCCATTTCGTTACTGTTTGCGACCAACTGTTAATAACAAAATCAAAATATGTTGGAAACCGTCGTTCTTGTTGATTTTTTTTTTTTAAATAGGAGAAAGAGTTCACTTCCCTGGAGTACTTCTAATAACACACTGACTGCAAGAACGTGATGACACCAAGTCACGACATGGAAAACGAGATGGCAAAATTACAGACGTGGTTTCTACGAAGAAAATAAATTAAAAGTTGCGAACTCACGCAGCACAATTCGCGCGCCACTTTGTTCCGCCTTCGCTCGTTGGTGCACCGCACATGCACGTGCATTTATGTCTAGTAGAAAATGGGTTAGTTAAGGACAACCAGGCTAAAAGAGTGACCAACATAGAGCAGTGGCAAACTGAAGTTTTTTCTTTTAGCGAATATCCGAAGAAAATTAAGCTATTGCAATGGCTCCAAACATTTTTAAAATAAACGTTCTGTAAATTTTACCACTACATGAAAGTGGAAACGTAGTATCCAAAGTATTTTGTAAGAATATTCGTAATTCGATATTTATGTACCGTTCATTCTATTGGACAGTTCGAATATTTGAAGAATTTGCGAGAAATAGACCAATTTGTCTTCGATTTTTATTTTTCTCTACAACGTGTCCCCAGGAACGGGGGCTTTTTCAGGGAATCCAATTCTAACAATCATATTTAAAAATATCTCGATAACAATCAATACCTGAATATTAATCGAATTTAAAATATGGAATTTCAATATTTTAACAATGTTTTGAAGCATTTGATGTTGAAAAAAAATGTTTAAGTTGTTGAAAACATTGTTATAAATTCGATTAATACTAAGGTTGTCATCGAGATATTTTTTCTGTTATCGACATAATTTTATTTGGATCAGTATCGAGATATATTTCACTCAGTTCCTGAAGAGAAACGGAAAGAAAAACGATGCTTCCGCTACCTATACTACCTAATAAAACTCGAGGACAAAAAGTCCTAGTTCTTCGTAAATTTTCAAGATGAATGTAGGTGCTTCACAAATCATTTTCAAATATGAAGGATTCAAAGCAGAAAAATAAGAAATCAACTATGCAACTGATATAATTTTTTTCATAACTAATTAAATGTCGGTGCCTACCACAAACTCGTAATGTATAAAGCGTCCAAGTTTACGTACTCTGTGTTAATCAGTCTTATATTTCCTTGTTTGTGACATTTTTGTTTCAATAGGGGAAGAAAAATTGTTTGTCTCTAGTTACATAAGTTCTACCTTAAAATTCAAATCTCGTAACGAGCAGGACTAGTTGCCCATACCGCGATGAAAACAAAGACACACGGCAAGAACAACACAACAGACCAGTTCACATTAATGCGTAGCATCGTGAAAATTATTCCACCGCAGGGCCCCCGAGACAGGAGTTGCACACTCTACCTGTTTCCCCACATATGGAAGCAGAGAAACCGTCAAATATCCAGTAGCGGGGTGCGGCGGCGAATGTCAAGAGAAGACGGAAGGTCACCCATCCCATATGGGACATGCTGGTCCACCCCGACTGTATTCATCAAGAAAAACCGCATTATGAACTTTTTTTTTCGAAAACAAAAGAGACAGTCTGTTAGAGATGATGTTTTGTGCTCCCCAGTACCGAAGACATTGAAGAGGAATGACATAACGCTGCAAATTGTAGTCACAATGTTGTGAATTAAGATTTCGGATTTCCAAAAAATTATGAATTTACGTTGAATTATTGCGCTGTCTGACTGGCTACTATGAATCCTACTTGATACATGTACTGTAAGAGAGTGGAGATGGGTAGAGGTAGGAACTTTTTAAGAATCAGGCCCGTAATCTCCATTGATGAAACAAAATACATTTGGGCCTAAAAACGCCCGGTTGGTCTCACAAGAGGCAGAGGAATGTCCTCTGCAAGATGCAGATCCCAAAAAAATTTTCCAGGCCTTATTTTCTATTCATCGCTCATGAAATATGCAGAAAAAATGACAAAAAACTGGGATTTTCTCACACTTTTCGCACTTTTTTTTTCTCAGAAAACGAGGGGGGGGGGGGGGGGTGGAAGCTGTGCAATAGAAAAATTGAGGTGATATTCGGAATCAGCGAAAACATTTATAAGTTAGGCACTTTTGGGAGGCATCTAATCTGGAAGTGTGTTCACTGAAAAATTCTGAAAAGTTTGTACACAAAAAAAGTGAAAATAAGCAATGTAATGGGAAAATGAGCTGAACAAATAAGACGGACCTCGGATTCGGATTCGCACATCAAATAACGTAAGAAACCGACAAGCTCCGGCCGGATGCAACACCACCTCTAAATTTTGTAAAGTAGATGCTTATGAGCAACAAGAGTTGTTTCGAATGGAATGGACGGCAGTCCGAGTATCACCTTGCTTTTGTACCCTCCTACCTGCCAGATGGTCGAAGAAAGTAGCTAGGTGAGACTCGGGCTGTGGTCTGAATTAATTTACGAAACTGCAACTAACGTATGAAAGTTCATAAAATACGCAATGATGTATAACTTGAAGTTTAGATAGCCTGTCTGCAGATGAACCCAAAAAAAGATTTCCCTTAATAGGGGAAAACAAATTTATCATGGGACATGCTTCAGCCATGACCTAACTTACCGTGAACATTACAAAGTACCGTTATGGTAACTAGGAATGGAAGTAGGACCCCAAACAAAACGTTTTGTGTTGCGTTTTTGAGTAACGAAAATGTGTTGCAACAATTTACTGATGAGTTCCGCTTACAACCGAGTCGTTGCTAGAGACACGGTACTTCATCATTTTTCATCCCACAAAATTCGTTGACCATTCGTTCGAAAGCTCCGGATTTATCCAACCATATTATGTTAACTGCGAAGTGCGTGGCCAACAAGCCGAGTTATGAGCATGGTTACCTATATGAATAATTATTGACGCACAGGTAATCATCTCAATAATTGATATTGTGAACATGATTGCAACCGCTTGTAAATTTCTGATAATTCATGTTATATGATTAAATGAAAGCTTATGACGAGGAGGGGAGGGGTGGGGGGCTGTAAAATATGCATTTTTCGTGTGAGAGCTCAAATATATTAGTTTTTCCCCCGAAGAGAATAAAAACTATTATTTTGGGTCTCGCCGTAGCTTGACCCACTTGAGACCTATATCTACGTTCCACGGCCTACTCCCATATCCTTTCCTGTTTGGCGTGTTTTACCGTACCGAGAATGCGCGGGGAGGCGGTTCTCCCTAAGCTGTGGTTGTGAATTCCCTTTTTTAATTAATACGCTGAAGCTGTCAAGATTTGAAAACATAATGGGTTCGGCGAGATCCCAGATAATAGTTTTTATTCCCTTCGGGGGGAAAATTAATATATTTTGGGGAATGCACCTTCGCTCGACCCACCTGAGATCTGTCTGTTGTCTGACAGCTTAGGAGAACTTAGCGCACTGTGACAATAAGAATTATAAAATAGTCAGTTCGAAGAATGAGAGAATGCAAACCAGGCGAAGCTGATGGTTGCACAGTCAGGGGTCGATATTAGTGGCGTCGAAACGTGCCTGCTGAGCGCCAATTTCCCCTACTGTGGATTATGTTCATCAGAAGCCCTGCTCTAGCTAGCGTTGAGTTGACTGCAGATTGTAGATCCCTGGGGAAAAAAGGTAGTCGTGCTGCTGACAAAGCTGGAGATACCCAGCCCTCAATCACCGCCCGAGGTGCTTGACAAACTAAACCCATTGTGGAACTAAGCAGTGCAGAGATAGGCTTGGATCCACAACTTCTGGCCCGAAGGTCCAGGAATCAATGCAGCCAGAAGGGGACGCTCCAGAGCGAGCTATCCGAGGACGACGAAGCGAATCGCCAACCTAACACGAAGACGAGTCGGTTTTTGATCCGAAGGCTGGCCAGAACACCGCCATGTCTGTCATTTGCTGTGAATATGTGCAATCCATACGCAATAGGGTAAGGTCGTGGATGCGCCCAGGCCAGGTTGAAACTCCAGACCCTTGAAAAAGGAGCCAATAAAAACCGCTTGACGGACAAAACAGTCTCGAGAGGCGTAGTTCATGACTACTTTCTACTGCCCTGTTGCGTTTCTTTAACAAATCCAATTCTGGGGCTCCCCATCGTCAGCCGATAGAAACACCAACTACGCAATGAGTCGCCCAAGCGGCAAACCGGCATATACCGATGCTACCGTAATAAAATTGTAATAGGTAGTGCATAGACCTTGTAGAAACATCGCGACGGTCCCCATCATACTCCACAAGGGTGACGGCTTATATGTCATAAATGCTCGGTAGGCAGACCAACGTGTCTCGATTGCCTGAAGGCAAGGCCAACAGGCTAATTATAACCTACAACACGTTATAATGAGTGACCTTAAGGGTGTATGCAGTGCTTACGACATCGAACACAGACGACATCTGCTTATTTTATGACGCTAATAATAAATTAATATTACTGATTGTTCTTCACTATTTTTCACTTTGAATTCATTTTCAAATAGGTGCACACACGATTACTTTTTCAATAATAAATGTTTTTTCCTGATCACGTGATTTTGAAATCAATTAACAGGTGTGAAATTATAACTAATTGATCAGCATTAGATTTGGACTTGAACCCGAATTTATAAATGTAACTGAATAAATAAAGCGCTAACAGATGAAATGATGTTTCTAAAAGAGAAATGGTTGGTAGCTTATTTTGAAAAGGTCTGTTTATAAAACATTCATTAAAGTAAAAGTAGTCTATTGAAGTCATGCAAACTGAAATTGAAGTAAAGCAAACCGAAAATAAAAAGCCAACCGTAAGTAAAGCACGTTCCTTTTTTTATTACAGCAGTAAGCTCAAAGCAGAAAGCCTCTCGTGAGGCTTGAAGAGCCCAGTTTTTGCCATGGAAATTGTTATGTCCAACCTCTGTAAATTGTAGTTTCGCTTAATAAACAAAAAAGAAACCGATTGTCCTACACCCAGAAGCCTGGAAAGTAAAGAAGAGAGGGAAGAGCGACAAGCCTGAGAAAGGGAGAGACTGACCCTATAAAACTGTTTGCAGGCCGGGTTTGCAGCTACCACTCTTGCATTTCATTTTCTTCTTGTCATTGCTTGTTTTACCTTACCAACCTACTCCAACTGACGGCGTCCAGTCGGACTCCGAGTGTTCCAATTTTCTACCCAGAAGTTTTCCCAGCTTCTTTTCCTTATTATCTAGAAGCTGATGGTGCCTTAACGGGCTCCGATACCTAGTTATTCTCATTGGAGTTATGTGCCCCTGAAACGGGCTCCAGGACTCCTTCCTTCCTTTGTCTGGACATAAGTACGACAGTGCACCTCAACAGGCTATGGGCTACTGTTCAAAATTTACTTTTTCCTCTAATTATTTGTCCGACAGTGTCCTGGCTACTCCAGGGAAAATAATCAACCTCCATCTCTCCATGTTCAGATTGTATAGGAGGTCGTTCGGGTTTTATCGATTCAGGTTTTACCACGAGCTAATTTACTAAGTTCTAGCACCTGTGGTTGTAGCCATCTCAGAATTCAAGCACAAAGGGTTGAGGGTGGAAAGTATGAAGGCTTCTTCCAGTATGGTGACGGTTTATTTAGAGAACACACAACTAGTTTCGCCGGGATTAGTAAGAAAAGTGTCCATTACATAGAATGGAAGTCCAGGTCATCTACCTTCGCACCACCACCCTACAGGTGTTGTGTTAGAGCCTAAAATAATTAGCAGGAAAGCCAAGTTCCACCAAATCCACTGAAGACAATACCAAGACTACTATTGTCGGATAGTGTGGACTGAATTATTAAAACCTTACGTAATTATGAAAATATTTTAGAGAAAAAAAGAACTAAACTGATGATGCCTACCTACTCCAGGGGAAACTAGTAGTATGTTCTCTAAATATACTGTCACCATAAAGGAAGAAGCTCTCTACCTTCCACCCTCAACCCTTTGTAATTTTTCAAGTTCAAGTTTATGCTTCCGACCCGCTTCTCACATGAGTATCGCCAGACTCACTTCACAATTTCTTGAACTTCTCTCGCACGCAAAACACAACAGAATGATAAGCAGAATAAGGTACCTTCCCTAATAAGCAACAACTAAATACATTTACTACTAAAACCTCGTTCATAAAAAATAGTCAACATTTTAGGGTTAAAGAGGTGTGAATTTAAATTCCTAATTTAAATAGGTGCAAATGAATATTGAAAGGAAGCTTTGTTGAATTTCCAAGTTTCCAGCACTACGAAGAGACCCAAAAAACGTGACTCATTTTTGCAAGACGCAAATGCCTTAAAAACCTCTCGGCATATATATGCCGCAGCCTTTTTGTGAAATCAGGCTTTTTACAAAAAGCCTAGCTATTTTATAATACTCCACCTTTTCATAATAAAAACGTTGGAATGACTATCAGTTGGACATATAGGTCAGAATGCTGTGATTAGTTAGGTGGTCTGGACGCTCGCAAGCTCATATCTCAAAAATACATAACATCAAGTAGTCAATCCCTTAGTAAAAATGCAGATTAGACATACAGAACATAGAGGTCCTTTTTGTCAAATAGAATGGAACTCTTTCAGCTTCTTTACAAAAAGGCTAAAAAAAAAAACCAGGCTGATTCAGGATGATTGTCATAACAACGTTTTTATGTCGAAAAGGCGGCGTGTTGCAAAAAGGCTAGGCTTTTTACAATAGGGCTGTGATACATAAATATCGCGGACAGACGAATACGATTACACGAATACGAATATAATCGCAGTTGACTCAGACCCTATATACCTTCCCATTGCAAACCTCGCACATTTGTAACGGATTTCTTGTGATTGTGCAAAAGTGTTTGTTTGTGATAACTACTTCTAGTACCTAGCACTAATATAATTTAAATTTACCATCCCACGGTTCACTGTTTGTTTTCAAACTGAAGCAACAACTGTAAGTACTTAGTTACCCTATCTTGATTGACCACTGTAACCTACTTTTAAGCATATAACATTCACTAACACATTTTCATTCATTGTTGTCTTAGATATCTGCATGATTAGGGTCAGATCCTGACCAAAACGTCGCACCAAATATAAAAAACACCAAAAGTATATATAAATATATATATATATATATATATATATATATATATATATATATATACACGTATGAAAAATTTATATTCCAGGAATAGTTTTAGAATACTTCAAAACGGAATTTGACGAAGAAAATTTTGAAAAATGTTGATTTCAAAAATTTTGGAGCTATTTCTTACCATTTTTGGAGCTTCAGTTTTACAAAAATTCGCTAAAAGCAAAATATGACATTAAATAGTTTTTTCTTGGCATAAATTTGATATTAACATCAAGTGCTCAAACTTTAACAAATTCAAAAAAAATGCTATTCGAAGAATTAAGCAAATTATTGTTAACTCTGGACACTGGATGTTCCATGCTAGCCTGCTCTCATCAGAATCATATTTTCGCACAGCCCGTGTGGGTGTTGATTCATGCTCAAGAACCAAAAGTGCATTATTTTTCAAATAATAAGACTGTTAGCCAAATGTAGCTTTCCAATCCAAACTACGTTGAACGGGCGACCGATGCCTCTCATGTTGAACTCTGTTACACTTTATCGATGGGTATCGAAAATTGAGCAATCACAAATCCCAATCAAATTTTGATGTTTGAGTTTTGTTGCCCGGGGAGCGCCAAACATCGGTGACATTTTTCAAGAGTACAAAAGCTGAAAGATATCACTGTCAAGAAAAAAATTATCTCCGATTTCATAAATTGACGATGTCCATCTAATGAACGAAATCATTGAATTGCCCGTCCATCTAACAACCTTTATTTCCGCCAAACTGGCGGAATTTTGATCTGAAAATTGGGAGTAACTTAATCTCCCTGACAAGATTAAAACCTGACGGTCAACATTTCACAGAAGATGTGTAGGTGTTTTGTTCTGTAATTATGTGTCTAAAACCTCTCAACGATTGAAAATTAAAGTTCAATTGGATTCAACTCTGACAAGCAAAACTGCTAGTTTCCTGGGGGAGGTGCGTCATTAATTTCGAACAGGACAATCGACTTCTCCGTTCAACTCAAATACTCCGTTAAACCGTCCAAAAGAAGGACTGAATGTGTGGTATCAAGAATATCACATACCAATATCATATCCATAATTTTATCTTTATTTATGTGATTTAATTTTTGTGGTCAAGTAAGTATCAATGTTCAATATCAATATTTTACAATTCTTGATATTATTTTCATCAGTATGGTAGATGAAAACAGTACGTAGTGACTACTACTTACTTAAAAGAATTGGGGAATCGTTTCTCAATCCAACATCGAAAAAAAGTGGACAGATATTTGTCCTTTCCTCTAACGGACATTCTGAAGGTTTGTGTTTTTAAGGAGTTTATGGGGTTATGAGGGGTTCCTTCCTACCTTACCTCTAATGTGAAAGATCAAAATATTTTTAGGGGTCTATTCTTGGTTTTATTTGTCGATTTTGATATCAACGTTTCAAAATTCCCCAGTTCCGTTCTACAATTTGATATCAGCACCTCAAAGTACTAAAAAATACATCTTCAGCAGCTTAAATCTCACTAGGTTTTGAATAAATTCGAGTAACTAAAATTCTATAACCTGCTAACCTGCTTTAGCTACGAAAACGGTTCCTAAAATAGAATATATCTAACGAAGAAAAAGAACAAACAAAAAATTACTTGGATTTATATCCGATTTTTGTATGCAGGAATCTAATCATTTTCTTCCTCTTCATTTCAAGTACCGGAATGATCCAGAGTACAATCGAAACTACATTTTTGCTTTTTCTCTTCATTGGCGACGAGAAATGTATTGGGGACATCGAACATATTCAATTTAGAAAATAAATTCAACCAATAATCCCTTCATAAAAAAGTTCCAGTCATGTTTTGACGATTGCTATACCGAATTGGTTCTAACAATAAAAAATATTTTGACTTTTGAAATTGCAGCATGATCTTATGAGCGAACTTTTGTGAATTACTATATTATATTATGTTACATTGTTTTGGATTTTGAGCACTTCGAGTGCAAAGAAATTATTAACTACCGATTTTATGACAACAAACTTGTTCTAAATGATATTCTTCAATTCAAAATTTTTCTGGATTGTTAACATTTTTTCAGTTTTTCAAGTAAAGGTACTGTACAAAATCCAATTCAAGTAAAGGTACTTTACAGAAAGTTTCAATTTTAAATTTTTTTGAGTCAGCGATATCTTCATTTTAGCGAATTTTTGAAGAAAATTAAGCTATTGCTCTCACCTCAAAATTTGTAGAATGTGAATTTTTGAAAACATTTTATGCAGAAATCCGTTTCAGGCTATTCTGAATCATATTCTGAAGTTTAACGCATTTTTTTATGTATGTAGTATGTATGTATGTATATATGTATGTATAGGTATATGGCAGCCCGATGGGTCTGCCATAATCCTGGATGTCCAGGTTGTCAGTGGTAGCGTGGACATGGAGCAGACCTGGCGGGCTAAGAAAAGTAAATATGATAGAAATGATCTGTGCCAAGTGATATCTAAGCTAAAAGGAGTGGCACCTAATAACATCAAGGTCATTGCCGCGACCGTGTCACGGCGCGGGGTGTGGTGCGGGAAAAGCGCCACGGAGTTACTCGAGTTGGGCATCTCGGCAGGAGTACTCCGTGGTATCACCACCCGCGTCCTGAGGGGTTCTTACTTGAACTAGTGGTCATTTTATAGGGGCACTTCCTTTCATCCCATTCTTCCTCCTCGTCCTGCAACTTCCCTTATCCCTAGAGCCGGCGTCGGGTAAACCTGGGCGTCCTCCCCACTTTTTTATTTTATTTGTTTATTTTTCAATTTAATGGCGTGCCCCCTCCGTCTTTGAGGGGAGGTTTCTTAAAAAAAAAAAAAAAAAAAAAAAAAAGTGTCATTCCAGACGATATAACTGACCGTAGAATTGTGCTAGAAACTTCAAACAATTTTTAAAATGTTAAGGACACAAAACGAAAGTTCAAGTTCGTTGGCCAGCATGATCGGATTACAACTTCCGGTTGAAATTTTCAAAAATGTAGTCAACAATTTCAAAATAACCTGTTTTTTTACGATTTGTTGTGCGAAATAATTTTTTCAGCATACTAACATGTGGTATATTCGGAATCAGCGTAAAATTTCCAATAAGAATATGTATCAAGTTTTCAGAAATTTCAAAATTGAAAAATCAGTCAAAAATCGAAATAATGCCGTTCGCTAGTTGTAAAAATCGGTAATATTTGCATGAAACATTGTCCAAATTCAGATTGAACTACTCTTATGGAAGTATCCCTGTATAACCAATCCTAGATCCATGCTGTTTAAAACGTAGGTAGTAAGTGGTTGTTTAAAAGAAAAAAAGAAAAAACAAAATAAAGTGTAATCACAACTGATGAGTTTACTCTGTGAAATATTCCATCCTCCGATTCTCTCGGTCGCTCTCTTTAATGTTTTACGCTCAACTGTTTTAGGACTTGATGTAGCTTTAATACTGACTGTGGCTTAGAAAATATCAGCCACGAAATTATGAAGAAGTTCTATTTATGTACATACTCGCACGCAGTCCTAGTATGTAGGCTCCGCTCGGCCGTCAGTAACGTTTATCTCAAGGTTGAAATCTACAAGATTAGTTTAATAATAATAAAGAATGAGTACCTCCTAATTATTTTTAATAATTTGATTCCATGTTTGTCTATCAAAATCATAAACTAAAATTTCTCTACACGATCAATAGCGACTGAAATGTCGAAGATTTCTTCAAAAATTCGCTCATGGGGGTCATGCTGCATGACTGGACTTTTTTACATTTCCCTAAAAACAGGTTTCAGACTAAAGTGGTGTCCAAGTACTATTATTTTCATTTACTTTTTCGCAGTCCATTCTATTTTAGGGAACCGACTTTGTGTCTGAACAATTTTCATTTATTGGATTATGTCCGATCCTGTAGTGAAATTTAAGCTGCTGAAGACGTCAATGAATGTACTTTGAATTGCTGAAACTGGAGAAATCGGAAGAGTTTTGTCGAAATTAAAGTAGAAAAACACAAAGAATAGGTGCCCAAACATCTTGATCGGTCACATTCGAGTAATAAGAATCCCCCCCCAATAACTGAAAACGAACCTCCACTTTTTTCGAAGAAGAATGGTTTAAAAGTTCCAGTTATGCAGCATGATCGTTTGTGCAAATTTTCGTAAATTATCGTATTATACTTATGTTAAATTGTTTTCAAATTTGAGCATTTTGCGTGCTAAGAAATGAGTAACTGCATTTTAAGGCATAAAACTCATTCTGCTGTTCAAGTAAAGAGATTTTGGATTTTGAGCAATATTTTACATAGTTTCCGACACTAGACCAAATTCATAATAATTGAACACAAAAAAAGATCACGAAAATCTGACGAGATTAGCTAAAATATCATGATTTATTACCATTATCCCCTCCATTCACCCCCTTCCATAACGAAATTTGAAACTCCTGATATACGATTCAAAACTAGACCAAATTCATAGCTGAAAAAAAAAAAAAAAGAATCACGAAAATTTGGCGAGAATTGTTAGAACATCATGATTTATTACTTTAACCCTCCATTCACCTCCTCCCATGATGAAATTTCAAACCCCTCACATAAGTTCCAAAACCATATCGAATATTATCGCAATGGAATAAAATAAGAACCACGAAAATCTGTCGAGATTTGTAGCTTGGGGAGCGCTAGGAAGAATCGGTAATTATCCCCTCCAACCCCACCTCGACAGCAAATCCAAAAGGTTTGATGTACAACTAGACTAAAATTTTGATCCAACAAAGAAAGAATCTCGAAAATCGGCTGAGAATTGTGGCCTGGGCAGTGTCGACAAAATTTGTCACACACACACACACATACACATGGTTTTTTTCACGGATTCGGTCTTACAACAACGGTCTGAAACAAATTTTTATTCGGTTATTATTTTTTTTTTTTTTTTCTCATGGTCGTGTTGTTTCCCCCCCCCCCCCCCCCCCCCCCCCCCCACCCTGAATCAATTCTAATAGGCGTCCCTCTTATTAACGAAGCCTTGCCTATAAGACATCTTCAGAGGGACGAGCTAAAAATTGAAGAAAAAAATCACTATATTCAACCAGTCTCCATTGTTACTCATTTATTTGCTGCATCATTTCCTATTTATATGACTGTGAACGAACCTAACTCCTATGTTAGAGAGGGAGAACGTGGTAGCACATAATTTGCATAGGACACTACATGGATCGCCGACTTGTCGCGACGGTCACTTCCAATCAAGAGCTGAATCCGGGATTTTATTTTTATTTATTTATTTTTTTTTTTTTTTTATATTATTATTATTATTTCTTTTCTTTTTAATTTTGTTTTAATACTATTTCGAACTAAAATTTGTCTAAGGGAACATGAATCATGTGACTATATACAAAAACCAAACTGTAGATTGTCTGGGCCATTGCCGTTAGTTCTGGAGGAAAGTTTGTGAAGGGATACAGCGAAATTTAAACTTCAATCAGGTAGGCACGAGCATTTACTAGAATTCCCAATTTCAAACCTAATCAGTGACTTACTCTAAATCTTCTCCGTCCCTATGAAATTTCCTGACTTATGTTCATCTTATATGAAACTCCATGACATTTCCCGGACTTTTTCAGGTATTCCAGGGTTTCCCTGACTGGCATTATTTCCTCGGAATTATAACGATTTTGTACAGGAAAACACCAATATCACTCTTGCTAATTGGAAAAATGGAGAAAAGCAGTGTGAATCTTCGCATTTGAGGTTTAACCGTCTAGTTTGCAATCTAATACACAAGTCATCCTACGCAACGCACGGGTGTTTTAGAATTGGTAATATTGAAAATTATGAAAAACCATTTATCCGGTTCATTAAATATATTCACGCTTTCTGGGTTTTAAAACACTAGACCAAAAACTGTTTCAAGGTAAAACTAAACAGTGTCGTAATATCCCGCTTTTGGTGTAGGAACACATTCTGCCGTCACCCATCTCCGGTGTAAGTCAACTGTGACCGACACTTGCCGAGAATACCACAGAGGGTAATGAAACAAACGGCCAAGCTATTTCAATCGACCACCCCACCGCCGAACCTGGTTGGAACAAACCGCTGTCAACAGTATCTCCAGAGGTTCCTCCTACCGTATCAACTGTAAAACAAACCAACCAACCAAACGACCGCCCTCCACAGGACAGGAATCCCGCGGGAGCGATATGCCCTGTCCCACAGGGAAGGTTATCGACCAGGAAGAGTGAGAGTCAGCGGGCTCATCAAGACCGGGTTTAATTTTAGGTTCAAAGAAAGCAGAGCCGGTCACCCGTAGACGTTTTCCTGATGGTGGGTTCGCCTCATTGGAGGATAACTTGCCTAAGCGGAAACATCCACCCGAAAATGAATAGATAAGTTGATTGTTTTGCCATATTCGAATAGATTAATAGTTCAGGTACGTACACATATCTATATTTTAGGAGGGGAAAATCATTTATGTCCGTCTGTAGTTAATCAGAACCATGAAATTTTGCTTTATTTTTCTGGTTCATGGTATTTGAAGAAGATTGGCACTATTATATCACAATCCCTGTGTAGAGCCGTAGGGGTCTCCGATAACCTATTTGATTGAAGGAATGCATTACTTGAATTGCTCTTGATAGGCGATTTGGACTAATTGCATAAATATTGATCACCTGGATTTAAGAAAATAGAACGGTAAATTCAAGAACCCTTTCAGCCATAACCCCTACTGGAAACGTGACTAGAGAAAGAGAAAAATTTTGGTTTAGTATTCGACCGTACGTTGTCCTATTCGGATTTTGAAATTTGAGTCATATTGAGTTGGAACACCTCGTTCCCGTACACCGTACGCTACTTAAACAAGAAAATAATATCATCGAATTTGTTAAAAATTTTATTTTGAGCCCTTGATAAGTTCAAAACTTTGACCTTAGTGAGGAATGTCGTAAGGAGGATTGAACAGGCATGAATCGAAGGATTGATTCATCATATTGCAGCTTTCTAGAATGATAGCAAACTCTTCTTAAAAAAAGCCAGGTTAATCTAAAGAACTTGGTATTAGAACCTCTTGAAACTCATACGGTGGATACAGCTTTCGTACAAGTACGCAACCACGAGAGACATTTTATGTCTTTGCGCCCCCTTTCCCCTTCCTATAAAACCCCGTATTGTATTCTAGAGCCACTCAGCTGATCTGGGATCGGTCAGTTTTGTTCAGAAGTCCCTCAAGGGCCCACATACCAAATCTCAGAATCGTGGGATCATTAAAGAAAAAACTGGATTCTAGAGCCACTCAGCTGATCTGGGATCGGTCAGTTGTGTTCAGAAGTCCCTCAAGGGCCCACATACCAAATCTCAGAATCGTGGGATCATTAGGGAAAAAAATGGATTCTAGAGCCACTCAGCTGATCTGGGATCGGTCAGTTGTGTTCAGAAGTCCCTCAAGGGCCCACATACCAAATCTCAGAATCGTGGGATCATTAAATAAAAAACTGGATTCTAGAGCCACTCAGCTGATCTGGGATCGGTCAGTTGTGTTCAGAAGTCCCTCAAGGGGCTACATATCAAATCTCAGAATCGTGGGATCATTAGGGAATCTCCGCGTAACGCTCTCCGCGTGACGCTCCCTGTGTGACGCTCCCCGCGTGACGCTTTTTCATTTATGTGCCATAGTAAAGACATAAAATGTCAAAAACATTAAAAACCAAATTTCAGCTATAATCATATAGGTACCTACCTACCTCACTTCTACGAATCATAATAATCATTGAGCATATTTCGTTACGTAACGTAACATAACGAAAATTTGGTTGTGTGCCATAGCAAAGACATGAAATGTCAAAAATAACACCATCTCGCTAAAAGTAGGCCCCCTCCCATTCTCTACATCAGAATTTGCTTTCATAACTTTTCTTTTCATGATAATGAGGTTGAGGATAATAAAAAACGTTATTTAGAAACTTCAATCCAGAAATGAGTCCAGTGGGATTGCTGACAATGCCAAACAAACGGAATACCAACGCTCTCTTTTTCGTGAGTTGAATCTGAAAGAAGCAGTTTTTATTCTGGTTCAGTATTTATTTCAAGTCGAGAACATTCATTCGTTCGTGCAACAGGTTGGGCTAAGGTGAGTAGGTAAACGGAGATAGTTCTTTGCTTATTTCGTACACCGTTTTCCATTAATGTTTCCAGGAATCTCTAGGATGAGAGATCAGATCGCTGGACTGTATTACAACAATGCAGGAGAAACTATAGTAAGTGTACAATTAGAGATTAAAGACGATAATTCTTATATCACAGTGGAGTTACAGTATGAATGGATGAGGTATGGACTGAAACACCCAAAAAACGTGACCGAATATTGAGTATCCAAGTTTGGTTTGTAAATGATTTCGAGGGTTCAAAGACAGATTTTAAAACCAAATTGTCAAAATCTCAATGGTCACTTGGTAACATTGATTTTGAATTTTTCCGAGAAACTAGAGAGTAAAAATACAAAAAAACAATTTCTAACTTCTGCAAATTCATTCAAAGGCACTTTTTGATACAAACTTACATAATTCATTTTTTATTACAGAAAACAATTTATTGTACGCACATACACACAGGGCTACAAAAAGGTCTACAAGAGGGAATGGGAGTCGGTTCTTGGCCTAATTTCTCATCAAAAATTCTTTCTGACGGGTTTCATTAGCAATTTGTTTTGTTTTTTCGTTTTCGTAAATAACAATTCCGTTCCAGAAACTACTAGCCGAACCATCGTTCGAGATGAGCCGAACAATCAATTACTAGCGTCTCGTAGAATATTTTGTGTACACTCAATAAAATAGAAATTTGAAGGGTTTTTCACAAAATGTGTTCTGTTTTAGATATAATATGCTCCAAAATTGCCATATAAGGACTAAATTGCATAAAAATCCTACCATTAATTTTATCGTAGAATATTTTTCCGGAAAAGTTTATTGACATGCGATGACAGTAATATCTGAAATGAATATGAGTAAGATCTGATGATTTTATAATGCAATATTGATTAATTCTTGGTTTGGATCTTCTGTGTACTCGTTAGTACAAGAATTATGTTATTTTCCAGAGATTTCGTTTAGGAGCTATAGGGAACGAGCGTCCTTGAAAACCCGCTCCCTCCGACAGACGTAAGAGCAACCCCTCGACTATAAATAGAAAACTAAAAAATACTATTACATCGCGGAGTTTTGCCGGCGCTAGAGCACCACAAGTTTCGTAACACGCTATCCTTCGAGAAGGACTTAGCCCGGGTCAGGAGCCGGGGACAGTTAACTGTCAATAGAACACCAACCCCTAGTTACGTAAAACGTTCCATCGGATCATTACCGCGTCTCACCGACGAGCAGACGTGCAGCTAGCTACCTTGCCTCAAGGATCGATCCTCCAGAATAAGATTTTCCATGTCGTGAACTCTCTTACCGACCAAGCCATATTTCTATCACCAGAGTAAACCAAAGTTGGAGAAGCCTTCTGTTCAGATTTGAAGGGGCGAAAAGAGAGTCTCCCAAATGGCTTCTTCGTTTAAATCATCAAATTCATGAATAATAACGATTGAGCACATCAATTATTATGTTAAATATAATAATTAGTATAATTACTATAGTAAGTATAACACTATCGTCCAAAAGCAGTTGTTACAATGGCTTTGAAGGCGATGTAAGAAGCTGGTTGGATACAATAACATTCACAGGGGACCAAAGAAACCCCCAACACTAATTTTTTCCAACACCTGAAAAATTCTCCTTAATCTAAATTTATCAAAGTATGTAGTAATTCAGATCACAAGGGTGCTTATGGGCACACAAGCCGCAAAGCAAAAAGCGTACATCAGAAAGTTTTTTAACAAGCAAAGGGAAGGGAAATTAAGGATGAGAAAAATATTTTCTTCAAACTGACCTCATTATGCTTTGCGTATTATTGATTGAATCATATGAAAAAGTTATGTTTTCCATGATCAAATCTGGCAGTCATATTTTGAATTCAAAGTTTTCAGAACAATCAAGTTTTTTATCTGTTTGTATGCCCTCACGTAAATTCCCTCATGTTTCTTCCTGTTTCTAATAATCGGATCTGTTCCTTGCTAATATTATCAATTTCAAATTGGAAGCAGCCATTGTGCGAATATGAAATCGTTGCCGAATAAACCGTAAAAATCCTCTTCATACATCATCATATTTCGCTCGAAATGATATGGTACTTGTACTATAGATAGAGCCTCGTATGGTTGACATAACTTGATAGAAAAATGAACACCACCGCGCATGTTTAAGACTTATTAGAAGAAATCCTAGCAAAATGCGCATTCCTCTCAAACTTCATCAGATTCAGCTTAAATTGTGGGCTCTCAAGTCAAGTAGAGAACAAACCTGTGGCATGTTTATACACTCAGATAGGCTCAGACTGAAATTCCAAAAAGCTTTCTGAGCATGTCATGTTACGATTTCTGTTCATTTTGGTTCATGGTCACCGTTTCCTGTTCTCAATCAGTAGCAGAAATGTATTAGTTTAATCAAATAAGGGCAAAGCCTAACGTAGAAAGATACAAAAAACATATCCACCCTGCCTAAAATAAAATGAGATAGAATTATAAAATAAACACAACAATATATATGTAACATAACAATATAGCTGGCAATATTTTACTCCAATCTACTGCTCAAAGAGTTGAGGCGAACATTGAGTTTAAAAGATTAAGGCAGACACGAAAGAAAAAAAATCTGGTTCCAAGCTTAGCAAAAAGTTTGCCTGGGAGGGGGGGGGGGGGGGTATTGTCTAAAGGGAGGGTACTAGTAGAGGTACCTAGTTGGTGGAATGAAACAGTAGGTATGTTAAGTGAAGCGAGCCCATCCCCATATACAGGTATATTAAGGTGAGATTGAGGAAGTAGAGGACTATTTATTCAGCTGTTGAGCAGCTTGTGTTAAAATGTCTCAGCACTCTTCTTCTGGAAAAGTTCGATGCTACAAGTGTTCTGTCCGTACCCAAATGGACGAGACATAAATCGTTGGAATCGTTTCCCAAAACGCTAAGTTCAAATTCCTGGATAGAAGAGTAGGAAGTGCAAATTGAAAAATCCATACCCAAATATAGAACGAACGAGGGACTTATAAAGGCGGGACATAGAGGTGACATCAGAAAACTCTCTAGTTGTGCGCTTAAAGTACAAGAGCGCGTATTCCACGGAATGAGATACTTAATATAGGTGTGTTCCTTCTTCAAGCAAACCTCAAAACTAACCATACTGGCATCAACTTCACATAGAAACCCTTTATCACTTTTTAGATGTGGTTGCGAGATCAAAATAATAGGTACCTTATACCAACAATGAATGACGAAAGGAAAACAACTATTACTCCAAGGATGGCGAGGTCTATTTGACACCCACATTGCACCAAGAACAAAGAATAGGAGTGATGCGCATTGAAGGTAATGAAGAATATCCTGATTTCGAAACTAATTTATACAGAAACGGTAGCGATCACCATCAAGTTTTTCCTCTCACGGACATCACAGCGTGTCGTGTCTATTGCCCGCTCGTTCCCATTGTGATGCGTCTACTTCCTGCCTCGAAATGAAAATAAAAAGGTGGACGACGAAATCAATAGAAGTCGGACGAGTCTTCACACTACAGTAGGTAGCCCTCCTCCTACGGTAATAATATTAATTCCGTCGTGGCCGGCGCACGTGCTCTTCTCTCCTGCTCCTGTGCTCTCGACGGGCTTTTTGGCACCCTCCACAGACGCCGGTCCTCGCCCCGTCAGCCCTGCTTTATTTTTATGATAATTCCAGAGTCATTTAGGATGAGATATGGCGGAGATATATTCAAGAATTTACCTATTGGGTAGATTCGGTGTATAAATAAATGTGTGACTCTCCGGCCAGTAGTGAGGTATCGTCCTTTACGTGTCATTATAGCCAGTTCGGTTAGAAGGAACAATTTGATGGACCCTTTAGTTTTGCTTTCCTAGCAGACCGGAGGGTGATAGGGAAGTTATGATTGGCCTAAAAAAAATCCTGTAGCACCAACCCCCCACCCCCCACCCACCCAAAACATAGGTCTAGATCCAAACAAACTGTGAATCAGATAAGTCCATATATAAGCGTATTTGAATTTATGTATATTGACTTTCTCTGTCTATAACAGTTAGTTTCAAAAATCCAAATAAGGGGGACAAATACAATTTAGCTAATCAAGGTCATTGTTTACGTGCTGTTCTCTATGTTGAGCTTCTCATGTTTGGAGCCACATTAGCTATAGGTCGATCAGAGTTGGTTTATGTTCTGCTGGGGAAACAGCTTTCTTTATATCATTTAAAAATTGTCTTGCCTAAGATATATATTTTTTTCCCTCCCGAGTGTCTGTATTTTCCTCCATTACAGAGGCCATCTAAATTTTCATTCATCAACAAAGTAATGGCCCTCGGAACGCAAACTGTCACTGGTCTATAGTAGTAATCAGTCGAGTTTTTTCGACGAAGAGAGGAGAAGAAAATTACTTTTTTCATTTTGCCTGTACTGGTCAACGAGTTTACATATGTGATGAGACAGTACCGACTTGGGTGTCCAACCTCAATAATTAATTTAGATAATTGGATTTGAATTGAAATGAAATTATACGGAATCATAATTAAACTTTTAATGGCGGGAACGCACCGTAATCAGTGAGCACTTATCATTGTTACAGTTTCAACTGTGTATGTGTAATTACTAATGACCCACACAAACTTTGCGTCATATCAATATGAAATAGGTTTTTAATGGAGAATTATCGGGGTGTTGCAACTTTACAGATTATAGACAAGCTAATCACAGCAACAAACGCTGAGTATTCTTACTCTGCAATGCTATCAATTCTCATAAGGACAGGCAGGACATGGGCCTTATCAGGCTAAGACGAAAGTCTTCCCGACCGAATCGGGTTTCTATAATTGACTTAAAGGGTACAACACGTAAGGCATTGCTAAATTAAAGGATTATTTTAAACCAAATTCCTCAAACTATCCATCATCCCGGTGAAATAATTAGTACAGGCTGGACATAATGGTAAAATGGAAAGAGATTTGAGGGCTCGACAGAAGTATTTTATAATTACCCCAACATATGAGGCTGGACCCTAACTAAGAACATACCTATCTTTACAAATCGGAGAAATGAATGTATCTGTGATTGTCAATCTATCCTGCGTAGTTACAATTTAATATACATTACAGATACATACCGTTTATAAAGGTTTTATACCATTCGGTTTGTTTCATGGTTAATAATTTAGGTAGTTACATTAAATAAAATGAAAACGATTCTATACGGATGTTCCTACATAGGAAAATAAGGAAGTTTGCATTAGCATATATGAAAACAATTGCACATAAAAGGATAGATGAAAAAAAGTACATGAAAGAATGTTAATCCTCGATTTTGATAAACTGAAGCAGCAAGCCTTGCAGGAGTAATGCAGTAGGTATGAGGTAAGGGAATCGACAATTGAATCGTTTACCTTACGGAAAGGTGGTGACCCTAAAAAGCTGGGCACCTGCATCGGGCACGCGACAACCGCCGGAGGGAAGGAATGAATATTAAGATGTGACCCCGTTGATACTATGAAGAGCCGACACACCGCGAGGTAGGCCTTCTTGTCTAGTGACGAGGCGCAAATATGCGTGTAAGTCCCATATTATGGAAGTTACAACAGGAGGGTTCAACGACACGACAGACACGATGACAAGGGAATATCACCATCAAGCGTCCCTCCCTTGGATTTTACTACGGGCCAGCGAGTGGAAAGGCAGGCTGCGTTTTTCAAGAAGATAACAGCCATTTGCAAATTTACGTTGAACCGTTTTAGCATAGCGCACAACCTTCCAAATTAAAGTGGATAACTACAGGTAATACTCAGCTGATCAATATGACACTCCAGATCATCAGATTTCAAAGCACACCTACCTAAGAACTATTTCAAATTTTACCACCATAAAAGAAGTATGAAAATCTAGTCTTTGAAGTTGAGGGTTGTCATCGGCCTTGTAATTTCTTTTGTAAAGCTGGCCCATGTATTGATCTCACGGGTGAATGGAGTGCAACTTCCCGTTGTCATTCCTCTCCAATAGACCTACAGTAGAGTCAAAGTTCACAGACGGAACATTAATTTTAAAGAAAACTTCACATGGTGCCACATTCCACATAGCTGATTGTGAACCCGACCCCGTAATTATTTTCTGGAGGCCTGATAGAGTCTCCATTTCAAATATCCCTATCGTATAGTCCCAATTAAGAAAAAGTAAGAAAATAGCTCCAGGTGAGACCCAGCAGATTATGGGGAGGGGTTCTTCAACATCACAAATGCGGAAATTGAAGAAAATAATGCCTTACAGGAGGGAGAAAAGCATATCGTATTGTTTCTTAAAATTCCACATCTCATTGTTGGAGGAATTTAGCCACTCGGGTCAAAATCAGCTCAATCATCAAATCAGCTCACACGTGAAATGTTCTAAGCTACCAAATCACTTTCTCAGGAAATCATGTGCAGAGATCTCCACAGGACCGGTTCAGCAGATCCAAAGATCTCTGTCAGATAAACATAGTGGAGATTTTCTATAGTATTGTTTTCTGTGGATCCCCTACATGAATAGATTCGATCGTTAGCGGCTATTAGATATAACTTTGCTAAGGATTGGCCTTTAAGGAGATAGGTCCAGGCGGTACCCAACGAGTTTTTTCTACTTTGAAACGACTGGTGCGAGTCTTTACTATAATTATCCATCAGATATTTACATTGATACTATTGATGTTTTCTTTCTTAAAACCATTCAATCGCGAACCTAATTTTCCGAGGTTTTCTCTTCGACTTGCTGAGGTAAGGTAACAGGTAAGTAAAAGGTCGAAACCACTTGCCCTTTCATAACATTATATACGGTGAAGAGTATATTTCTGATAAGCCAATTTCAGTAACCTATACCTACACCTAAGAATATTTTGAGCTCCTCGCTGAAAATCTATTAAAATAAGTAAAAACATATATTTCAAGTGAAATGATTCAGAAACTCGTAAACAAGTTCCACTATCTGCTTTACAAGCAGATACCATGTTTACATGGATATGTCTTTGATTGGGGATTTCATAACGGTTGTCCTCGAGAGTTGTAAACAAATCCTTTAACTTTGGACTGTAGGCGACGAAATGTAGGATAAAGAATTTATTTTAATATTCTTGGAGGCATAAAAAGCATACTATACATACTATTAAAGTTATTTCTCCAATACAGACGCTATCATTTTAGCGAATTTTTGAAGAAAATTAAGCTATTGCTCTCGCCTCAAAATTTGTAGAATGTGAATTTATGAAAAAATTCTATTTATGTTCATGATAGCCACTACAATGAGTTGACCCCCCAGAGCAAAGACATATGTCAAATTATGTCAAAATTGTTGTTTTCCTTGCGCCTTGATTTTTGAAGAAATTATCCTACATGTTATCACATGACTGGAGTCATGACCTCACTTCTAGAATGGCTGATAAGAGAATCTGTCATCTGCGAATGAAAACTAGGTGACGAAGAGAATTGGTCCGAGAAATTATTGAGATGACTCTATAATTGAGTTCCCATTGTCTATGGGTCGGTTAAACGACACCATCGCATCACCACACCCTTTTTGACGGTAACTACATACCGCCTTCACTTTTGGATTTGTCACGAATTTTTCTGTGGTGCACGACCAGGGGCTTCGATATAGGGAGGGGGTGGAGGGGCTCCCCCACAGTTTTCATGGACTTTTGAGAATTTGGGAGGAGACAATACAACCTTAATTCGACGAAACCAATTTGGAAGTCTAATCCTAATCAAATCCTGATTTTCCCCACTGCAGGTACCAGGCATTTAAAAAGACACGAGTTGAAAATAATTGTGTATGAAACTGGCATTTTTCTTTCAAAATTTCCTTAACTTCTTCAGCATTTCCCAATTACGTCATATCTCAAAAACGGATTAAGATAGAAAATTGCGCTTGACGGATTTTCAGTCTATTCACCCACAAATATTTTTCACGCTCATCCGAATCGTCCCTGTAGTTCAACGGAGAACATTCAGTAGTTTGAAACATATGGAAAATAGTTTAAAGGACAATGACTGATGAGTGCTTATGTCCATTGCTCCAATTAAAATGCGAAAAAGATCTTGAGAAGAATCTTGAAATAGAAGATGAGGTGAAGTGAAAGCATGGGCTAAATTGAAAAATCGGCAAATCCACTTCCAATAAAAACTCAGCCTTTTGAACACTAATCGTGTAGAGATAAAAGTTTTAATAATTGTATTTTGTCTTATTACAGTATCTTAATTGTAATGATTGTTTCAATTCAAAAAATATAAATCTGATTTACTAATTAGCAAATCGCTTTGTGCTTCTAATAATACCCGGACATTAATCCAGGTCATTTACACATTCTTTAGGTTTCGAATAATGACAATAATTATTGTCTTAATCTATAACTGATATTACGGGCTTACTACAAAAGATATGTAATCAAGGTAAGGTAATCGCAGGTAGCAGGTAAGTAATGCTACACAGTTTCTTCTTTTTATTTCCCTTTTTGAATTGGGAAAACTTTTGGTTCATTGGGAATTTTATGATACTTCCCGCTCACTATTTTTGTCTTGCGACGCCCCTATCCACGACTAGATCAAAATCAATAACTGAAACAATTTAATAACAACGGCCGATTAACGTTGTTATTAATATTATAACTCAACATATATTTTGGGGGCGCCCCCTTCTCAAAGGAGCACGAGACCAGCTAATACACATCATTGCCCTAATGACAGACATACTAGTATAAATTATATTATCCCAATTCATAATTCTACTCACATTCTACTCTTATAGCTCAACAAAGAAGGAATGGATTGCCCTCTCTTCTCCTCCAAAAAATGGTTAGTTCACATCAACATGGATAGCACTGACATGCAAAACATCCTATGTTTTTGAGCTGGGGGTCGGTTTGAAATTCGTAACAGCGACACCGACCTTTTTTTTAAATTTTCTAATGATATCTGCTTACAACTGAGCCGAGTTGTATAGCTATAGCTTTGCAGACCGATGACCTCAGATTTCAGAATTCTCATTGGCGAAAACAGGGTGGGCCAATTCGTTCACCATATTTATGTGACATTCATTCACTTTACCAATTTCATATTTTATTTTTAATTCGAATTTTAAGCTTGTTCTTATTTGAATTGCTATGGAATTAGCATTAAGTTGGGTAGATGAACGTTCCTGATTTTACAAGATTCATACCTAGCTTCCAAAAATCAAATTAATAAATTTGACCGCCTGCCTTAGCCTTACGTCAGCTGTACCACGATCTCATCCTTTGCTGGATTACTGGATCAAAGTTTACGAAATTATACAAACAATAATGATTCAATCGAGGATTACCACGAAATCTCAGCATCACTTTCAACCAATCAGCATCTAGCATCAATTTTGATTGAGCGATTTCAAGATGTAATTTTTGCTTAATTTTAATGAATTACTTCTATTTTTTTGTTACCTACCTATATTGTATCGGACCGTATATTTAATTATTTCTTAATTGGGATTTAGTTTCAATTTTCTTTAATAAATAAATAAATCACCCTCAACGGGTAACATTTAGGAGTTTAAATTCAATATCCCAAAAGCGTTCAAATTACAAGTGAAATTTTGATTAAATAATAATAAGTAATTTTGCTGAACCTTGGAAGCAGTGATATAAGTCGTGGTGGGCAACAAGGAAAATGGAGAGCGGGATCTCCAACAACAAATATTCAGTTTAGAAATAGCTACATAGCAACTGAAGACTCGCTGTCATGCAACGATTACGTTCAAACAAAAGAAAACTTGTTATCATTTGCATGCTAGCAGATCGTATAGCGAACTCAGGATTCGCGAAAGATTCGCGTGATTGGGCGAACGGAAACTTGGATCGATTCCTAACAGATTCTTGGCAGGCAGGAGAAGAGACCGACGTTTTCGACAGATATTGAGGTGTTAGCACTTCAGCCGATTTTATGATCAACAAAATAAAACTGCATCAACAGGGTTGAAACAGCCGAACTGATCGGGGTTAATACGTAGATAATGTAATGGGATTTTTTGGTTCGTGTTCAGCCAAAAGCGGAAAAAACCGATGGTAGGTTTTATAATGATTTTGTCCAGCGAGGCGATAGTCTCGCATTAAGCTTTCATAGCTAAGGCCGAAAATAGGTAGTAATGTAAGGAGAAGGTTTGAGATTCGATTTTGAAAATATAGACCATTCCTAGAAGAAAAAAAAATTGTTGTCTGCCACCTCGAAAGTGGTGAAATACAAAATGGCAGCTTCATAAAGATGACTTAATTTGCCCATCTTAATGATCAACAGTTTTCTCTAATAATTTCTACACCATTCATCGTACAGACATTTTTCATACGAAGCAAAGCTGTAGAGCATAAAAAGACAAAGCGATCCGACCCAAAAACTACGAATTACCTCCCAAAATAAGCGAATTACAAAAAACTGAAAATCGGGCTAATTGTTGGTCAGTCCTCTCTTCCCCCCGTCAAGACTTTTCCCCTTCGAAATCACGTAGCAGCCTTGATATTGGTCTGTTTAAGGTCTGCCGAACTTCTTTCGATTCAATTTAAATACTTTACAATGTTCAAATCGTGCAAGTTTTAGCTGAGAAACTTTCCCATTAAAGTACAATGTAAAACGCCGTTTCTGCTAACTTTACGTGTACAACAACATGAATGACACACACGCACGCACGTGCCTACCCGTATATATGTGTCATTTCATACGATAACTCTCCTTAGGATTGAGATGAAAATTCCGTTCTTACGCCGAAAAATCAAGCTTTCCAAACAAAAGGATGATTTCGTTGGCCAGCACTTTTTGAGCACATTAAATTGGTCATATTTCAAAAAATGTGCTGAAAAAATCACTAAAAATGGCTAAAAACTGATAAAAATTGTTAAATTCATAATTTTCAGCAGAATATTGCTCAAATAAAGTTTATTAACTATAAAATAGAACATTAAAATATGCTAAAAAATCTATAAAAACTGCAAAAAAGCTAAAAATCCAAAATCGAGGCGTCAAAATGCCCTTTTTGGACTTTTATTTAGTCGTCTCACCTGATTTTTTTGCCCATCCACTTTTTTGGAATGAAGAAGTGCCGTTTGGGATTTTAGAAGCGCTGCAACCTGATCAGCTGAGTGAATCAAATTCTCTCCCGTCCACCCTAGAGAAGTTAAACTTAGATAGCGACACTTCTTTTGGGACATCAAGATACGAATAAACTCAGGGGCTCTTTCCTAATCAACTGAGTGTGCTAAATTCTCTCCGGTTCAGTCTACCAAGTTGAAATTTGGTGGGGAGACTCTCTGGGTCATTTAGAGACTAATGGAATGGGGTCTATTCTGATCAGCTGAGATAGTTAAATTGTCTCCTTCGCCCTAGGAATGTGAGATTTGATAGGGAGCTTCTCTAGGAAATTAAGAGATTTACAAAATTACGGGTTCTATATCCTGATCACCTATGCGAGTTATATTCTACTGTTCGCCCTAGGAATTTGAAATCTGACAGGGAGCGCCTCACGAACAATCATTGTCTATGCAGACCTTCTACAAGGAGGGAAGCTGATATTGTGGGAAAGCGTTTCGTTTGTTAGCATTTACTAAAAGGCGTAAAATGGGGGGGGGGGGGGTCGGCGCTGTGAAGGGGCGAATCATTTTGTGATGTGTCGTGTTAATATAATGTAATAATGTGCTACAGACTGGGTTTAGCAATAAAATACCATTGATCTACGTAGAAGGGCTATCTAATACAGAAATAATAAACCTTAGAGTAACACTGCAGCGTTTTACCCATGGGTAATGCTAATCCGGATTTCACACGCAACCTCCCAAGCTGGAATTTGAAACGGAGGCAACCAGGGACCTCGGGATCAAGGTTTGAAGGTGGGTTAAAATAATCGGGGAGGGGGTATATGGGGGAGCGGGGTACGTTCATTTCATTCATCAACCTACGATGACTTTCATCCTCCATTGTACTCCCGTTTTCATGTTCCGTACCCTCCTGAAACACTAAATTTCATTTAGGTATATATTTTTAAAAAGTGACAATTCAAGTGTACCTAGGTACATAATTATTCCCTAGAATAGGAAAAGCTGAACGCTCACTACAATAAGAACCAATGGTCTGAATTTTGTGATTTCTATTTGTTCCTCCATCGAGTTAGGGGCCCCCACCTGCCAAAATATAAAACAAAATAAGGCCCCAAACAATAAGATACTTCGGACATTCGTTCATTTCCAAGAGACGTAACTTTCAATCATTAAGATCCCTTAGAGCCAAAATCTCAAAATCTTATTTCGAGGCTTTCCTCGAGTTGAAGATCACAGTTACAAGTGAGCTATTTTTATAAACGGGCGCCTGGACTCGGAAGAGCCTTTTACCGCAAGGCTCAGCGCAAATCTGCACGTTTTGCTGATTAAGCTAATACGATAGTCGGAAAGCGAGGACTCGAGAATGAACTTTATAAGCGATGGCCTGAAAGACTCCATTGTAACGTATTGAAATCGTGTCGCTGCGATAAAAGTTCAACAATATTAAGTCGGTGCAGAAGTAATGTGCTGTCTTATCCTCTGAGTGTACCGACTCAATTCATATAATATTCCCTTAGGGTGAAGATAAACACTACAATTCGAAAACGGTCACTACACCAAATAATGTATAAATTTTTGACTATATAATACATCATACTGTTGATGTTGTTGCCCTCTCGTGGCCCACTGTACGCTCTAAAACATTGGATCCTAACTGATGGGTTGCGAAGAGGTTCCTTGTGGGCCGCAACGCAAGAAGTAAAATGGGAAAAACTAGTATGTTTCTTCAAATTAACTGTTTGGCTTTTTTTTAAGCAATATCTAAGGGCTTTATGTGGTAAAATAAGTTTAAAAACGCGTTTTTTTTTTTTTTTTTTTTTTCCAAAAAACGTGAAACTCAAATATTAGGACCATGGGGTATATTCGGAATCAGCGCTAAATTTCCTATAAAAATAGATTTAAAAAACAGACTTTTGTCCAAAATGTTCTATTTTTGGACCACTCGATTTTTGGGTTCTTCGCATCTTGAAACGTAAACCAAATAATTTTGAGGGGTGATTAAGAAAATTTCTTCTTCGACGATTACAAAGGTTCATCATTGAAAATAATAAACCAAAGTAGGAATTTAAGAAATAGATGACCGAAGTAGATCAACGTTAGTATATCAGCGTAATGTTCGATTTTTCTCATTTAACTTATAACAACTAGCTGGTTCACCAGCTCGTTGCACAGGTTGACTTGAATCCCCCACACCCATCACATTTTGGGACACCAATATGGTCCCCAGTTGGTTCAGTGGTTCGAAACGTAACTCCCCCACCATTGTGGGTCAGTGATGAAAAAGATAACCCCCCTCCCCTCCTCTAAAACAAACCCTCTGACCCAAATTTAAAAAACCTCAAATAGCATATAATTTAAGTTGGACTGATACACACGTTTCCCCCAGTCATATCAGTTGTCCAATGACCCCTGTAACCGTGAAAAGCGGACAAACATACGGACAGACAGGTTAAAATTAAGAAAATGATGCCAATCGTCTAACAGTAGCATGAAACGGAAAAAAACGCAAAATTTCATTGTTCTAATCAATGTACAGACAGACATAATAACGATTTTATTAATACGGATGGCTTAAAACTAATTTTAAAATGTAGTCTCTTCTGGGAAATGTTAGATTTGGCCTCCCATAGGTCTGAAAAAGTGCGTTTACTATTTTTATTACATAGTAAATTCCAATCTGGAAATTTTGATACTGATCGCATTCCCTTAAGATTCCTTTTCAATGAGTTTGACGAAGTTTCGGCAAGTAGTGGTACTCTTATACCGTGCAGCTCCTTGATTTCCAAGTGGTCTTTCCCGATACTTTGCTCTAACATTCACTGGACACTCCAAAAGAACCGACCATTGTACTGCATCGATCCATGTTCTTTCTGAAGACGAATCTGTCAAGCTCTTCGTTATTTTGATTTTCTATAGTGTACAACTGCAAAAGCTTTGAGCAAAATGCATCATTCAAAAACTAGGAGCGTATTTTCATTCTTAACTCACAATGTCCACACTTCGCATCCATAAGACACGACTGGGTACGGACAGTAGAACTTCATCTTTGTATATCTTGATAGCAGCCAAGATCTAAAGGTTTTGATCTTGGAGGGACGGCTGTGTAACAATAACAAGGTATTTATATCTGCTCTGATCAGCGAAGTGAACACTGAGATTAATTTAAATCCAATTCAACCTACAACGCTGGGGGTATCTTCCTTTTTATGGAAGATTATCGCTTGTACTATTTAACAATGATTTGGAAGAAACCACCCCTCATCAGCTGTGTACACTGAGGGTAATTTCCATAGTTTTGACCCAACGTGACTGGAAGTCGAAATGAAGCTTTTCTGGGTCGGCCGGAAAACAATCAGGAGGGTAGGTACTAAGCCGTCACGACCAGCTGGGTGAAGTCCACTGCCATGCCAAAAATAGGTAAATAGAGGGTGTGGTTTAAGCAAACAATGATCTTTTAAGTTCCGATTGAGCAACATGACCTTGAGAGACATTTTTTGTTAAATTCCCAATTTTTTATAACTTTATACAGAATTTGAACACTTAACTGAGCACAAACTTTGCAAAGCTAATATATATCAAAAGAAACATAAGTGACCCGTCCTAGGGAAAGGGACCTATCTTACTTTGGCAAAATTTTCAGGAGAGCGTTTTTCGATAAAATCGTCAAAAATATCGATTTTTAGGTTTTTATCGATTCTGATAACCATCCCATTACACAATACAACAGTCACTTATCAATGTTAAGCTGATTATGATATCGAAAAACTGAAAGTAGCTGCCATCACACTAAAGGGACCTTATCTTCCTCCCCTCCCTCATGTCAAATGGACCTTAAAATAATAATACCTTATTGCACTGATACAATTAAAGACATTATATGTCCCAACCTGCGGGAGAAAACAAGAGATGTTTTGGTGTACCTAGTGGACTCTGAAGGTGAAGTTTCTGAAGAACACCCCACTCCTCCGCCCACAAATTGAAGTAGTACTCGTCAAAAATAGTATTTTTTAATGTGAATAGTCTTACTTATTAATGTTTTAACGCGACTGGAATTATGTATTGTTCTCTTAGAAATAGTTTAAGCTATGCTTTTTTTCAATTGATTGTTTGGCAAATGTTCGATTTTGTGTGATTTATCTTAAGTAAACCCATTTTTTAAACTTTTGTTCATCAAAATTGAAATTTTGTTATCACATCCACAAATCTTTGGGGAAAAAATAAGTTGATATTGCCAGTAGAACGGCCACAATTCACTTTTGAATGTTGTTCCACCTTTGAACACGTTCTTCTCAAAAAGAGGTTTCCAGGAGGCCAGAGTTTGAAAAATCATATCTTCGAAACTAATAAAGATACAATTTTTTGAATATGCCAGCGTTTTTAGCAGGATCTTAAGAATTCAGGAATGGCAATAACTCAATTTCGACATCCTGTAAGATAAGGTCTTTTCCCAGGACGGGCCACATATAAAATTCAGCTACACAAACCACGTTTAGGATTCCCTCATTTTCAACATCAACATTTTAATGACTCCCGGGGCCCGAGATACAAAGTGTATCGAACATATAAAACCTTTACCCATCTACTGTGTAATCAAGACAAATTTTACCTATCAATTTATTTATTCTTTTCGCAAAAACATTGAACAAAACATTACTCCAAAATCAAAGTTTCCACTTTTACATTCTACACAGCTATTTACAATAATGGTTTCGAGTACATGTTACTTATCCCCCTGTTACTTGTAGCGGACAAAATCGTACAAAAGAACAGTCCGATTTTGATGATTTTCAGAGATTGTGCGGGTCAGCAGTAGACGATCCCCTAAGAATTTCATCGCTGTCGCATCAATGATGATCTCGTCGAATAAAAGGTAAAATTCTTATAACAACCATATCACCTAGATTTCTTCAGATTTCGAATTATACACTTGCCCCTAGCAGTGTCCCCTTCTCAGACACTTTGCACAATGCCGCTAATGACCCTCCCGGGTGGGACGCGGCTAAGATTCTAGAAAACGATAATCAAAACATTTATTGAGCAAAAAAGAAGTTTTAAACCTCACACTAAGGGAAATTCTCAGATATTTCAATGATTTTCCCTGATTCGTGAAATTTTTACATTATACATTCTTAGCTTTCCATTCAGTGACTTTTTTTCAGATTTTCCAAATCCGTGAACACCATACATGAACCTAAACATTTAAAGAGTCCAGGTAGAAAATAGCTGCACCTACCGATTTCATAAGGATGGTTTTAACCGTTCAAGAACAATGATGGCGTGATTTGATCAGACCCGCTATCTTCGAAGTTCTCCGAATGCATATAATGTAGGTAAGTTTTCATCAAGTAGAAGCTATTGGCGTATTGATTTTTCACATACAACTTAGGTACAAAGTAATAAGAGACTAAAGAGGGTGCAGGCAAACGAGGCCCGAATCGATTCATTTTTTCTCGGAAAAATATTGTACCAATGACCTAACAAATTATTACTCAACGGTTTATCAATTCATGTTAATGAATTATAGCACTCTTGTATAGATCAATAGTCTGCAATTTATTGGGTTGCCTCAGCCCACCCACCAACTCATATAACAGAGAGCGGAAATTGTTGGGAATTACTCAGACATACATATACATATATATTATATATATATATATATATATATATATATGCATAAAGTAGGACCAATAGAGACAAAATAGTGTGGTCATCAGTAGATAAAGAGTAATACGTCATGTTCAGATCCAGTCATGAAACATGATCATAGGAGTAAATTTCGTAAATTATCAAAATGTATCCTATACCTATGTAAAATTGTTTTGAAATTTAAGGACTTAGTTTGCAAAGAAATTTGTAACTATTAGTTTTATGACAAAAAAAGAATTTAAAAAACTTACGCTAATTGAAAGTCTGCTATTCAATAGTCACGCAATACAGGCCACAAATTTTGGACCTATCAACTTGAAATTTGGAGGGTAGGCTCCTTACATGGACAGAAGTTGCTGTATAGTTGTTGGCGCTGATCGGAGTAGGTGCCGCGGCACCATAACCGTAAACGTGGCGCCAACCCCACACCATTTGCCAGTTTTTCTATACTCCTTCTAACTCCTAAACTTGAGTTGTTCGAGGATTCCTGTTGAGAATCTAATTTCCTTCTATGTTGAGATTTTTGTTGGACTAAAATAGTTTCCGAGTATACATGTACAAAGCCATTCAAAATTCCCATTACGGGAAAATTGGTTGTCAAACGTCAATTTCCTGGACATCATATCAACTACTGCGTGAGGCTTCCGGTCAGCAGATTTATTTACCCATCGGTAAATCATAATACATGAAAAAATAAAAAATGTTTGTACCTACCGCTTGAAAATACATACCAACATCTACACACAAACTTTCGGAAGTTAAGGATTCTACAAATACCGACATTTATAAAGGCAGCCTTTTTTTTAATAAAGTCAACTTCTAATACTTCACATTTCAAATTAAATAAGGGGTCGGCCTGTTTTTGTCTTGGTTGATCGCAAAGGTTTATTATTCAAAATAATAGGTAGGTACCTAAATGAATAAAGGATTGAAAGTAAAACATGCACTGTAATATACAGACCTTAGCTGGCACCAATGAACCTGGTATGTACACCTACTACTCGTTATATTACATCTGTAAGTCAGAATACTTTCTCTATTACTTACCCTATAATAAAAATTATGCAAGTAGTATGTATTTGAGAGTATACTTCATGAAATAAACAATAATTGCTTGCCTAGTCCAATAAACAATGTAGGAATATGAACTCTAGCTATACAATCTGCATTGCAGCTAGATGTTTACGTAGATAAATCTATGTAGAGAAAGATTCTCAATCTTTTTGTAGAATCAACATTAGAATAACTCAACTAAGTCAATGTAGTATATTAACTTTGTAAACATTTCGAATAACATCCTAAAGATATGTAGGCTGTACGTTAGTGGAAGTAGGTACACCTACCTATACATGCAGCAAGTATAATTAGCTTCCTAGGTAGATAGATAGAGCCAAAAAGAGAAAAGCAAACTAGCGAAATCAAATAGGTAGGAAACCTTTTCAAAATCTTTAGAGTGAGGCTAAGGAATATTTATAAGAAGCGCAGAATGATTTCACAGCTAAATCTGCAAGCAAGCAAATTCCTACGGATAAGAGCTGAAATCTGGAAAGAAAAGAACGACCACCCGGGATGAACGTAGGTGGAACCAATGCATAACAAAATAGATTATTTCTTTGGTAAACGGAACTCATTTGATCTACCTCGTAAGCACCGAAATCGAGAGAAAACTATTTGACATGCTGGGCATCGACTTACCCTTTCAACTGCACTGCGAGGACAAACGCGAAAAATAAATGGTTATAGCAGCTGAAGAAATATAACTGCACGAACGGCGCGCGGAAACTGTTTTGTTGTCAAACGCGATTCACCGGTGAGCGGCGCGAAGATGGGATGCGAAGCAAAGGGTTCAAACAAATCAACTATCACTTGAACAAAACAGAAAATTGTTTACAAAAATCTCTTATAAGGTAAAGAAAAAGAGAACGACTGACGTTCGGAAATTATATCAGCAGGGGTGCCAACACTCCGGTGATTAATGCCCTTCTGCACCATACCAGTGTTACCCTAAATGATTATACAATACTCAGAATTATACAATACTCCTGTAGATAGATTCAAACATTTTGGATATGTCAGATCAATGAAATTAAAATCTAGCAACTTATGGAAATTTGATTTATTGGTTTCAAATCTGTCTGGAATAATTTTCACTTCAGCAATCTCAAATCCTCTCATTTTTAGTTACTTATCTCAATAGGCAGGCGCTAAAATCACTAAAAACTAATTACATAAAAATACTGTGGCAGGTACCTACCTACAGATTTAGTTCCCCGTATGTACAATGGCAAATGGGCAATTTCTCTTCAATGGAATCTATATAAGACACAGAATAAAACAAACATAAATTCTAAAGAGATCAGTAATTCATATGGATTAAAATTAGTGGAATTTTCCCGAACTAGGGGGGATAACAAATATTCAAATAAATAAACATGTGTCAAGTGTAGTACCTACCTACCTACTCATGTAGTAGGCTCAGACAGCGTCTACAGTTCACAGTGCCCTGTGTAGTACCTACTCAAGTATGAAGTCGATATGTAACACTTGGTTTGTTTGCTGAAGGAAATGCACCCCCATATAATGGTCCACTAGACCATTTCAAACTGATTGGAGACTGGGCAAGAGCGCATGCGCGACTTCTGCCAACTTTTGAAATTATTTCAAACCGGTTGGGGATTGGAGCCCATCCATTTTATGATTGAATGTTTGAGCAAAACACTCAAAGGTGTGAAATAGTGGCGAAAACAGGCTAAATTTCGAATGATTTTATTAGTTGCTGTGAGTTTAGAATGGAGAGGGTTAACAGCCAGAAAATGGTCAAGTGGAAAAAGCTCTGTCTGATTTGACGATCTGCAACCAGTTGGAAAGAAGTTTGGAACTTTCAGCAAACAGCCCGTGATCGAGGGTGGGGCCTTCTGATGATCAGAGAACTCAGCGAATGCCTCAAGTGGGTTGCAAACTAGATTGATGGCTTCAGCGAACAGACCTGCCACATCAGTGATCATTTGTTTAAAGGTACCTATAACAGAAAATAATGATAAAAAATTGCACTGCGAGTAGGTTTCATATGGTGAAAAAGACAAAGGGGATAAACAATTAAGTTTCAATAATAAACTAATTAAATTTTGAATACAACCGATTTTACTGGCACATCCCTGGTCAATGTATGATTACTTACTGAGCCAAATTTAATACCTATATTTTGATGTAGTAGGTAGTTTTGGACAGTGTACAGGTTTTTTTTTTTTTTTTTTTATTCTACGCATTTTGAAATGTAAACCAACAAATTTAGAGGGGGGTTAAAAAATTTATTTTCCTGGTCAATTACAAAGGTTCATTATTGAAAATAATAAACTAAAATGAAGGAAAGCTAAGCCCAATGGTACTTGTAGTGGATTTATATAGGTTTGACTTGACGTTGGTAGACCAAGTCGGACATTTATATCCCGGTTATGCGGGTTGGTTTCTAGGCCACCCCCGCGAGGAATGCGGGCGGAGCCGCCAAGGTCAACTGATTTCGCGGGCTGGAAGGGCGGATAGTCCGTGTCGCAGCCGCGCGGAGCGCTAGGCTCGTGTACCAAGTGCTGGGTTCGATCAGTTTCGTACTGAGCCGTTTTGTAATATTCCGGCCTTAGATTTACATCTGAAAGGGGAATATATTGAGCTTGGTTGAGGTACTGAAAAGTATCCTCTGCTTTTTGTGCATTTGGAGTGTATTTGACACTCGGATCGACCGTGTAAGCCTGCGTCGGATATCGTGGGTAGTCGGACAGCTTGGTCGAATCGTAAAGATCGGCTTCAGAGCGAGTCTGAAAGGTTTGCTCGATCTTTTGTGTAGGTGAGTCTTGTTCGAAAGTTTCTCGAACGAATACGTCGGGCGAGAAGGCGATCCGGACGTGAGGGTCGCGCCTTGCGCTGATGTTTGGTTCAGCGGACTCACCGTGTGGCCGGTAGGGCGCACCACGTTGGTCACTCGGCCCGGCCTTGCCGCCTTCCTCCTTCCCTTGCAAGGGGAAGTAAGAAGGCTGACGTTCCATCGAAATGATCGAGTTTTGGCTCGTTTCGATGCCTCTACGTGTGAAAAATAGAGGGTTTTGGAAGTGGACTCGCTTGCCGGAGCGTCTTTCCAATGCTCAGACGGCAGGGTCCTACCTCGCAGTCTTGAAAAAGACTTCCGTAGACGGTAAATTAGAGCGGAGGAGCTGAGTAATTTACCGGCGTGCCCCAGCGGTCGACTACGAGCTTAAGGCTATGTAATCCGGGTGACACGGCTCGGAACGTCCCTCGGGCGTACTGTCTAAAGAGAATATCGATAGAAGTACCGGGTGGCGTCCTAACAGATGAACTACGTTGGGCAATGAGCAGGATGAATAATCACTGGACTCGTAGATGCCAATGCGAAATCTGTGTGGAGAGAAGGTCTGGCTTGTAGAAAGCAGTAGGAAGCCGTTCTTGAGATGAACTCGTAATGCAGAAGGTTCGTCAGCGTAGAGCGTGTAGAATTCTTCGTACTTCGGAGGTGTCGTCGTCGAGAGCGGAGAGTGGAATGAATTTCGGAGGGCTCCCAGCGGGGTATTTATAGGGAGGTGGCCGCCTCCTGCCGCCTCCTGGTTGGTCCGCTTAATTTCATAAATTCGACTGTGCAATCTCATTGGTTCGCACAGTGTTTTCTCAGTATCTGTGCGTATGATAGCTGAGTTGGTTTTTCGAGGTGGTTTCCCTGCGTCCGTTGCTTTGACGGGGTCCCCGGGGGTGGCTGAACGACCTTGAGTTTTCCTGCTTGAGGTTTCTCATTCAAGGCGACTTGTTTCGAACTTTTTGTCGCATCTATCTCGCCCAGTAAATGTTTGGGGAGGTCGCCTTGCGTGTTCTCATTCAAGGCGACTTGTCTCGAGATGTTTGTCATATCTCTCTCGCCCAGTAAATGTTTGGGGAGGTCGCCTTGCGTGTTAATCTTTAATATTTCACTTTTGGGAGAGAATTTAGTATTTTCTCTCTGGTGAAATATTTTGTTTGACGGAGTTGTACCTCGACGTCTTGTAAATATTTTTGTGGTGTGCCTACCTCTTTTTGGTAGCCCTGAAAAGGGCTGTTGAAAAGAGGTGGTGGATTTCACCACAGGGGCCCCCCCAAGACGTCGTGTTATCAACGACGACGCCGATGGGGGAGAACTGGGAGGTCTACCCGGAACTCTCCGTAGGAGAACCTCGCCAGTTGGGGCGGAGGCGGAGGTGCAGGCCTCGCGTCCCGTCCCTGTGGTGCGCCCCGGCCTCGCCGGTTTCGACGAGCGTCGCGGGGCGGCCTTGGCCGGCCCGAGCTCTGCCGACGGGAACCAAACCCGCGAGGGTTTGGCCCGCGGCCGCGGCTGGGCTGTTGCGGAGGAGCCCGGGAGGTGCTGGGCTCTGACCACCCCGCGGTGCTCATCTCCTCCCAGCGAGGAACCGGTACGTCGCCCGAGGAGATCCACTGCCTGGGGGGTGCTGGTAGCTGGTGAGCGGGCGGAGGCGTAGGCAGTGGCTGGGTGGGTGGAGCTGGTGGCTGGTAGGGCTGGGGCCTTGTCCAGACCACCTCCGTGGGAGCGTTTGTCGTGGTCCCCGTCTCCCGTTTTGGCGAAGGCGGTAGTGGGCCGAGCGGAGCTGGTAGAGTTTCCTCGGCAAGGAGGAACTCTTCGACTTCGTCTGTAAGCATGTTTGCTGGAGTAGAAGCTGCCATGGTTGAGATTGTTATGGTCTCTGGCTGTGGGTCGTTCCATATTTATACTTCCCACTGCTCCTACCCGAGAAAAATGGGCGTGGCTTGTTTCTAGCGCAGTTACCCACTTTCCGTCAAATTTGGTAGATGGGACGCGCCCTCTGGCGGATTTTCGGGGAGTTTTCTCCTTACTTCCTGTCTGATTTTGTAACAGAGATTGTCCTTGCGATACAGCTTCTTCCGAGTGTAGAGTATAAGCTGGCTTGATTTGCTGTTTGGGAACTTTCTTAGTATGTTCGCCAATTTGCACTGTAACCGAAAACTTATCTCTTTTAACTACTTTGAACGGTCCCGTGTAAGGACATTGGAGAGAGGTGAGTTGTGTGGGCACTCTGATATAGACATGAGTACATGTATCCAAATTTTTGGGCATGTTCACGGCATATTTCGTGTTATTATGTTTAATATGCGTAGGTCGGAAGAAAAGAGGTTCCGAAAGGTTCGTAGAAGTTACGAAAATGTCTCCTGGGAGTGGTACGTCAATCCCGTAAACCTTTTGGAAAGGCGTAGTTTCAGTCGCCGGGTCTACTGCCGTACGCATGGCGAGTAGAACTTTGGGAAGTGCATCGAGCCAATTTTCGTTTTGAGCTTTGAGAGCTTCTTTCAAAGATCTGTTTCTGCGTTCTACCATACCGTTTGTTGATGGTTTGTATGGTAACGTGTGAGTATGTTTTACTCCGAGACGTTCCATAATGGAATTGAACAGATCTGATTCAAATTGGGTGCCCTGATCACTTGTGATGTATTTAGGTACGCCTTTTGAAGCTACCCAAATATTGATAAAGGCATTTGTGATTGTGGTTGTTTCGATGTTGTTGAGAGGGACTGCCTCTAGCCAACCCGTTGCTCTATCAACCATCATCAAAATGTAACGTTTCCCTCCTTTTGCTAAAGGTAAAGGTCCGGTAATATCCACGTGTACGTGTGAAAATTTGTTTGCCGTTTCAAATTCGGAGTAAGGGAGCTTCACGGAGCGCGTGATTTTTGCTCGTTGGCAAGTTTCGCACGCCCGGACCCAGTTTGAGACATCTGCACGTAGTCCGTGCCAAAAATATCGTTGTTTAACTTTATACACTGTAGAGTGTATACCTGGGTGTCCTAAATTGTGAATTTGGCTTATTATTTCTTCCCTTATTTCGTTTGGAATATAAGGTCTAGGGTGTCCTAGGTCTAGGTTACACCAAATTTCTCCTTGAGAGAATTCAACTCGTGTGAGTTTCAATTTGTCCTCCGCGGTAGGGGGAGAGCGAATTTGTGAATTTGAAATGTGCAGTAGAAGATTGCATTCTATTGCAGCCGTAATTTTCGAAATTTCAGCTATGGGTGGACCCTCGTCCGTCTGAGTTGAAATCGATTTCGTTTGAATTTCAACCGGATCGAAAGGTCTGGAGAGTGCGTCGGCGACGACGTTGCTCTCTCCTGAAATATGACGAATGTCACTCGTCATTTGAGAGATGTATGTTAGCCATCTTAATCTCATTTTAGAAAAATGAGCATTCTTTTTAAGCATCGTGCCTAGCAGAGGCTTGTGATCCGAACAAATATGGAAGGATCTGCCGTCCAAGTCGTTGTGCCAGTGAATGCACGCTTGGTAAACGGCGAACATTTCCTTGTCGAAAGATGCTTTGTTCTTCCATTGTTCTGGAATCTCTTTGCTGAAAAATCCCAATGGTTGGTACGATTTCGAGCCATGTTTGTCTGTAATTTCTTGTTCTAGCGCCGCTCCGATGTGTGTGTCGGACGCGTCACAGACTAATCTCCACTCCGCTGTAGGGTGTGGGTGAGCAATGTTATGCAATGTTGCTTTGATCATTGCTTGCTTTAAGCTGTTAAAAGCTTTTTCTCTCTCTGATGTCCATTCGATAGGTGTTCTGTCATTTTTTTTGTTTGACTGAATGGAGTCATACAGAGGTTGTGCCGTGTGAGCGAATTTGCTCGAGCATGCTCGGTAGAAACCACACATACCTAGGAATCTGCGTAGACTTCGTACGTCCACTGGCCTAGGAAATTGTTCTATGGCCTCTATTTTGTCTCGTTTAGGAATTATTCCTTCCTTCGAGATAGTGAAACCTAGGAAATCGACGGTAGGTTTCGAAAAAATGCATTTATCAAAACCTACTCGAAGTCCGTGTTCCCCTAGTTTGTCAAAAATTTGTTGGAGGTGGTTCATGTGTTCGTTATAATTCTTCGAAGCCACCAGGATGTCATCTAGATATACAAATGCGAAATCAAATTTTCGCATGATGCTGTCCATGTATCTTTGCCATGTTTGAGCCGCTCCGGCCAAACCCATGCTCATTTTCTTAAACTCATAAAGACCGAAAGGTGTAATAATCGCAGTTTTATGAGCGTCATCTGGGTGCATCGGGATATGATAATACGCTGATTTTAAATCTATTGTTGAATAGATTTGCGTATCATGTAAATTCGCTTGGAACGAGCGAATGTGAGGAGGAGGGTAGGCGTCTTTCTTCGTTTTCGCGTTGAGGAAACGGTAATCGCCGGTGATTCTCCATGACCCGTCTTTTTTTGGCACACAGTGTAACGGAGATGCCCATTCGGAATCCGATGGTGCAATTATGCCTTCTGAAAGCATTTCGTCAAAAGTCTTTTTGACTTGAGCCCGTTTTTCTCCTGCCATGGGTCTCGCTCGGAAGTGTACTGGAGTTCCTTCCGTGGTTATACGGTGGTAAACCCCGTTGTTCTTCCATTTACCATGAATTTTGCTCATTTTATCATTGTATTTGTTAATGATAGAGCGAATGTTTTCGTCCTCCGTGATTTGCACGTCCTCTGGTTGAGGTGTATTGTCACGGTGAGGGATAGTAGCTGCAATTTGTTCGTCAGTGAACTTTTTGTTCATGACTGCAGCTATTTTTTGATCGGCATAGCACTTCATTTTATCTTTATAAATGTACTTGTGTTTGACCCGTATTCCGATATCCCAAGATTCGAGGAATGGGATACCTAGGATCGCTAGATCAACTTTCGTGATCATAAACTCGGTGGTCATGTCCCCGAGGCCGATGTTAATTGTTGTGTCAGCTCGCCCTAGTGTATCTATAGGGGCTCCGTTAGCTGCTGTGAGCTTAACGTTGGACTTGAGAATTTTCAAGCCCAATTTTTTTGTGACATTGTGGGGCAGAATGTTCACTTCTGCTCCCGTGTCAATGAGAAATTCAGTGCCATTTAGTTTGCACTTGAAAAAAAACCTTTTATACTCAGTAGACTGCCGGCGTATAGGCTCAGATACGCTGGCAGTTATTCGTTTTCCGAACTCTCTGTGTCGGAGGTTGGAATGGTACTTTCTTGTACCGACTGCTGAGTATTTTCGGTAGAAACCCGGGTTTTAGGCTGGCTTATAGTCGCAGCCTTTTTGCTAGTTTTGGAAGCAGTGTTTGTCTTCCAAGTGCAGTGTTCTGGGTCTGCACATTTGCGAGTTTCGTTACCGAAACGTACGTGGTTTCGACAGACGTAGGCCATCGGTTTGTGAGGCTTACTCTCCACTGGTTGGGGTTTGAACTCAGCTTGTTTCGAGAGGGCCTTTTTGAAACCAGTATTTATGGGTTTCGGAGTAGATTCAACTCCTCGTATGTTCAGAGAAGTATTCTCTGCTCTGTACGCGTGTAGCGTATCAGCTAGGTCGAGCCGGGAGGTCGTGGTAGGCTGAGCTGCGACCATACCTCGTGCTTCGATGGGAAGAGTCTCAATCCACTTTTGAGTGATTAGAGCTTCCGAAAAGTACCCAACAGCTTTCGAGTACATCTCGTGGTACTTGGTGCTGGGTTTTTTGGCGAGAGATGCGGGGTCCTCGAGTGCGAGGAGCCTGTCCTGTAAAGACAACCCATATTCTCGTAGGAGGCGCTGTTTGGCCTCTTCGTAGGGTGCGTGAGGCGCCGTGAGGTAAGCTGAGTCGATAGCTTCCCTCATTTCTTCTGGTACCCACTTGTATATAGCTGAGAAGCATTCGTTTTGCGTTCTCATGTGTTTTCTCACGCAGTATTGATCGAACTCGGCGAGTGCACGATCAATATTCTTCTTTTGGAAGACTGGTTTTTGATAATCTCCCATCTCCTCTAAAAGTGCTTGAAAGCCACTGTTTGTAGAGGGATGTTGCGTGAGATGTGGGGCGTAGAGGCCCGGCGGGGGTCGCACGCCCGCAGTGGTTCCCTGAAATCCACTAGCTTCATAAGAGGGAACGAAATGCTCCGTGTTGAGCCTGTTCAAAGGCGGGGTCACCATTTGTAGTGGATTTATATAGGTTTGACTTGACGTTGGTAGACCAAGTCGGACATTTATATCCCGGTTATGCGGGTTGGTTTCTAGGCCACCCCCGCGAGGAATGCGGGCGGAGCCGCCAAGGTCAACTGATTTCGCGGGCTGGAAGGGCGGATAGTCCGTGTCGCAGCCGCGCGGAGCGCTAGGCTCGTGTACCAAGTGCTGGGTTCGATCAGTTTCGTACTGAGCCGTTTTGTAATATTCCGGCCTTAGATTTACATCTGAAAGGGGAATATATTGAGCTTGGTTGAGGTACTGAAAAGTATCCTCTGCTTTTTGTGCATTTGGAGTGTATTTGACACTCGGATCGACCGTGTAAGCCTGCGTCGGATATCGTGGGTAGTCGGACAGCTTGGTCGAATCGTAAAGATCGGCTTCAGAGCGAGTCTGAAAGGTTTGCTCGATCTTTTGTGTAGGTGAGTCTTGTTCGAAAGTTTCTCGAACGAATACGTCGGGCGAGAAGGCGATCCGGACGTGAGGGTCGCGCCTTGCGCTGATGTTTGGTTCAGCGGACTCACCGTGTGGCCGGTAGGGCGCACCACGTTGGTCACTCGGCCCGGCCTTGCCGCCTTCCTCCTTCCCTTGCAAGGGGAAGTAAGAAGGCTGACGTTCCATCGAAATGATCGAGTTTTGGCTCGTTTCGATGCCTCTACGTGTGAAAAATAGAGGGTTTTGGAAGTGGACTCGCTTGCCGGAGCGTCTTTCCAATGCTCAGACGGCAGGGTCCTACCTCGCAGTCTTGAAAAAGACTTCCGTAGACGGTAAATTAGAGCGGAGGAGCTGAGTAATTTACCGGCGTGCCCCAGCGGTCGACTACGAGCTTAAGGCTATGTAATCCGGGTGACACGGCTCGGAACGTCCCTCGGGCGTACTGTCTAAAGAGAATATCGATAGAAGTACCGGGTGGCGTCCTAACAGATGAACTACGTTGGGCAATGAGCAGGATGAATAATCACTGGACTCGTAGATGCCAATGCGAAATCTGTGTGGAGAGAAGGTCTGGCTTGTAGAAAGCAGTAGGAAGCCGTTCTTGAGATGAACTCGTAATGCAGAAGGTTCGTCAGCGTAGAGCGTGTAGAATTCTTCGTACTTCGGAGGTGTCGTCGTCGAGAGCGGAGAGTGGAATGAATTTCGGAGAGCTCCCAGCGGGGTATTTATAGGGAGGTGGCCGCCTCCTGCCGCCTCCTGGTTGGTCCGCTTAATTTCATAAATTCGACTGTGCAATCTCATTGGTTCGCACAGTGTTTTCTCAGTATCTGTGCGTATGATAGCTGAGTTGGTTTTTCGAGGTGGTTTCCCTGCGTCCGTTGCTTTGACGGGGTCCCCGGGGGTGGCTGAACGACCTTGAGTTTTCCTGCTTGAGGTTTCTCATTCAAGGCGACTTGTTTCGAACTTTTTGTCGCATCTATCTCGCCCAGTAAATGTTTGGGGAGGTCGCCTTGCGTGTTCTCATTCAAGGCGACTTGTCTCGAGATGTTTGTCATATCTCTCTCGCCCAGTAAATGTTTGGGGAGGTCGCCTTGCGTGTTAATCTTTAATATTTCACTTTTGGGAGAGAATTTAGTATTTTCTCTCTGGTGAAATATTTTGTTTGACGGAGTTGTACCTCGACGTCTTGTAAATATTTTTGTGGTGTGCCTACCTCTTTTTGGTAGCCCTGAAAAGGGCTGTTGAAAAGAGGTGGTGGATTTCACCACAGTACTTATCTACTTTTCAAGGATATCTAGGTAGGTACCTAGCAAACTGTTCTTAAGTTGACCATTTTTAAAAGGCCCTTATCATCATTTCAGGGAGGTTCACAAAACTTTACAATACGATTGAGCGAAAATTAGGTAGGTACATACCTACCTAAAGCCTTAAATGTGTTGAGTGACCACAAGAGTCAATAACACAGGTTTTGACACACACACACACACACTTTTTTTTACTAATCTCCCCTCAAAGGCGGAGGGGGCACACCATTCAAGTACAAAATGAAAAAAACAAATAAAAGAAATGGGGAGGACGCCCAGGTTTATCCGACGCCGGCCCTTGGGATCAAGGTTCAAGTAAGAACCTCTCAGGACACGGGTGGTGGTACCATGGAGCACTCCCACTGAGATGCCCAACTCGAGTGACTGTGGCATTTTTCCCACACCACACCCCGAGCCGCGACACATTCACGGCCATGACCTTGATGTAATTGGTTGCCGCTCCTTTTAGCTCAGATATCGCTTGTCGCAGATCATTTCTATTCTATCATATTTACTTATCTTAGCCCGCCAGGTCTCCTCCATGTCCAGGCTGCCACTGACATCCAGGATTATAGCAGGCCTATCGGGCTTGATGGCAATGATATCTGGCTTCTTGCCCCGGTCACTCGAGCATTTGATATAGCCTTTCCCTTTCGACATCCTAACTGCTGGATGACAAAGCACCTGCTATCTGCTTGGCAACCGGATCGTGACTTAGAATGCGGCCACCGTGAGTACGAGGACATGCTGCACCACATGATAGAGATTCTCATTTTTACCCCAACAGGCATGGCAAAGGGTGTCGACTGTCCCGCGACTACTCCTCAAACACAGAGGTGGCTAAAGTAGCCACACGTACAGCATGAAATTGAGTGGTAGCACCTAGTCCAAAAAATATCACGTCCAAATAATATGTATTCCGCAATAAAACAAACTTTTAGGTTTCAGGATTTAGGCTAAGGCAACTCGGTTATAAAACCAATTGTAGGATGTTAAACCATTTTTTAGTAGGTACATACCTATTAATATTTAATGAAATTCGAAAATAATTTTTTGCACGAAATTCCAATTTTTCTTATTTAAGGTTAAACATTTCCCCATAAATGATTAATTAAACTGTTTTTAGTAATTTAGGTATAGGTATTTGGGCAGGTTTTCAATGAGAACTATTGGAGAACTAATGGGCCGAACAATTGATTTTTATTTTTATCATTTTTATTACCTACCTACGTTAATTTTTGGAAATGTAACTTTACAAAATAATAGTGCAATTGCAATATCCTAATTTTCTAAGGAACCTCGCCAAAATGAACTGCGATTCCTACCTCATCCGAAAAAAGGTGACTTGGGGTAAAAATTATTTGAACTGAATGAATTTTAAAACATTTCCCAGAAAAACGTTTATTGCATAGATGTTGGTTTTATCCACAGTTGAGGATAACGCTCCTGCAATTTTGTCATGGACTCCGACGTCATGTTTCTTAGAGAAGGGTCATTCCTGATATTGTTGATGCCGGCACTGGATATGGTGATGATTCCCTTGGAAGAAGTGTGAATGAGCTGCTTCATCAGTTCCAGTACCTGAATCACATAAACTGTGTTTATAACCCGAATAAAATCAGTAAGTACAAGTACCTACTTACAAGTAGGTACTTCAATACAAGTAATTTTAATTAATATACAGATTTACAAAAAAGGTATTTTTCGTGACGGGGATCTCAAAATCAAGTCTAGGGTTGTAGGGGGTAGGGTGTGCTGAACACGAATCCAAAGCCCGTTTCCCCCATCACATCAGGATTAAAAGATACTGTTTAAGTTGTCCACAATTCATCCAATGTATCTGAAGAGTGTGAGGCATTGATCTATAAGTACCTACTGTTTTTTGACCTTCTGGATTGAATGAGAACACCCGCAGGTCGCTACGATGCTTGGTTACGGAACTAGAGCAATTTAAAGCCATAAAACGTATTTTATTTCATTTACTTCAATTTCATTATTAGGTTTTATGTTTTTCAAAGTTCTCTTGGGTTTTAGGTGTTTTTTCTTCAAATTTTGAAAAAATATCGAGGCAGTAGAAAAAATTAAAGTACAACCATTCCCATGAACCATTACAGGAATTATGATGGGAATGGGATTACAACTATTTCCATTGCAGGAATTGGAATGGGTAGTGGGACGGGAATTAGGTAGGCACACCATTACAACCATTAGCATTACCTATTAAGGATTTGAATGGATCAAACAAATGGAATTAAATACATTACAAGCGTTCCCAATACGCAGGAAGGAGAAAGGAGGTCCGAAGAAGGTGTATTTTGAAGAATGAAACGCCCAGGTGTTGTAGGGGAGGTATAGGAATGAGGGACGTCCTACAGACAGTGTCCATGAAGGTATGGAACATCATCGAAAAGTCTTTGGAAATAGGGAAAGATGGGCTGAAGGTGGAATGAAACGTCACAATATGATTTTGAGGGCAGTGAACATGTGATCCCTAATGGTAAAGGTACCTACATTGAAATACCAAACTCAGAATGGTCATTGGGATGTGTACTAGGACTTTATGATGGTATAAATTGAGATTTGAAACGCCATTGGAAATAATTGGGGAAGTGTTGTGGTGAAAACATTCCTGAAGAACGTGTATGGGGGGGGGGGGGTGTATGCAGTGATTAAAAAGAACCTGAGAAGGAGTATGAATGGAGGAGAAAATGTAATAGTCAGATTTGGGGTGTAGGTAATGAAAAACTGATTGAGGACCTGAACACAGTTGTTATGAAACGTGAGCGGGTTTTAGGGGATCTGACTGAATGTCTGAGGATAGTGTATAAGGAGGTGTGAAACGCCATTGTTTTGGGGGAAGGGTATGGTGTCTTGGGGGATAGAAAAGTGATTAAGTAATACATGAAGATGGAGTGAAACGACAAGGTGAGGTTATGGGAGAAGTAAAAACGTGATTGAGGGGTTGAAGATAGTGTAGGTAGGTATATAGAGATGTGAAAGGTCAGCAGGTTTTAGGAAATATGAGCTAGAGCCTGATTGTGGTATACAAAGAAGTGTGACACGTCACTGAGCAGTTTGGGGTAGTAGTGGGGATGGTTTTAATCTCATTTCCATTCCAAGTCCTGTAATGGGTAATGAGAATGGTTGTAACTCCATTCTCCTTACGCATTCCAATTTGTTTAATGAGACCACCGCCAGATCTCCAACTCTTTTCCTCGATTTTCGAAGATTTTTCAAAGTTTTTGTGACCTACCACTCACTACTCACTTCTATAGATATCCTCAACAAATGAGTGGTAGATAACGAAAACTTCGAAAAAATCTCCAAAAATCGAAGAAACGAGTAAGAGAGCTGGCGGTGGTCTCATTCGACGCAAAATTTCTTCCTCTACAAATTTTTACAGTACGAAAAAATGTAGGTCAGTTCCAAAGGTCAAAAAGTGAGAAAAATTGTCAAAAATCAATTTCTTGGGTCAAAGAAGCTATTTTAGGTACAGGGACATGGGGTATATTTTGGATAATCTCAAAATTTTCTATAAGAATAGCTAATAAAATAATTTTGTCCACCTAGAATCGGTTTCTGGCCCACTGTGGGACGTATAGAAACGGATCATGAAGCCTAAGTGCCCCCCCCCCCCCCCCCCCCCCCATATCAGCTGAGTGAGATCCGGAGCTAAGTTCTTTAATATTCGAGACTAAAGTAGTGGTGGATTTCTTTATATATATATATATATATATATATATATATATATATATATATATATATATATATATATAAAGAAGATATTTCATTCTAATTTCTTTGTTATTCAACCTAAGAACATGAATTCTGAAATGAGGAACTCTTGGGACGTCTAGAAACGAATCATGAAGCATGCCCCCCCCCCCCCCCCCCCCCAGATCAGCTGATTTAGATCCGTAGCTAATTTCTTTGCTATTCAACTTTTTTTGACATTGTACAGTTATACATTTTTCCATACATTACGACATACAATATTTCACTAATTAATTATTCACACATGTATGTACAATCGTTTACAAGCAGGCTTAGCTTACGTCAAACATAAACTTTCAAGGTACGAGTAGGTATAGAAAAATTCATAAATTAAGGCATAAGTGTTGAAATTCCTTAATAATCGTAAATAATTGAACGGGTGATCTAAGTATGAGGTAACATCTTCGAACAACTTTTTACGTTCAGCACTCTATGCGGGGCACCTTGTGCTCTAATGTTCCTTCTTCCTCTTCACATGCTTGACATACTGGTGTATTCAGGATTAGAATGGAGTCAGTTCATCAATACTATCAATTCTCTTCTCGAAAATTCCTTAAGCCAAGGTACCCTGGGTGGTATAGAATTAGGGCCACTTTCACCAACAACATAAACGAGTTTAAGTTAGAAAAGATTAACGAATAATCGAGATTCCAGCTAATCGTCTTTCACCAAACCACTTTACGAGTTTAAACTCCTAACGAGGTGGCTTGAGGTTAATCTCCCAATCTCGGCCAGTTAACTCTTGCCAATCTCAGATTAGTGATAAAAATGATATCGAGCAAAATGGCCGCGCACCAACAGCTGATTCCTCATACCTCTACAGTTTGGTTCACAGTTTATTATTATAGTTTATATATAGTTTATTGTTATTCAAGTTTTTGATGATGAATTCACGCGATTTATCGCTCGGATTAATTTGATTCCTTGGATGAGAACGATGTCCTGCAAAGACGCCCAAGGACGATCCGACGGCGGGTTGGACGACGTTGAATTTCGGCGGAGATTCCGGCTCCCAAAACCGACAGTTTTGAAAGTCCTCGAGCTTATCGACACTCACCTGGAGTTCCCTTCGAACAGGTATAAGTTGGAAAAAGGCTTTTATACCATCAAATCGATGAATTATAATACGAAATTGATGTAGGATGGTAGGAAAATAAAGTATAATCGATGATGATTGCACGTTATAATACGATGTTGAATTGCTATCCCTTGTACAGTATGTACCTACCTACCTATACCACATAAAATAACTTATGTACATTTAAATAAGGTGATCAACCGTCCTGCTTCCGTCAAATGATGTGTCACACTTTCTTTGTTGGAAGTCAACGAAAAGTTGCGAGTAGATAGTAACTAGGTAACTAGATAAAAACGGCGCGGGTAAAAACGGGTCGTGGTTGTGATTCACTGCTTTATTGTCTTGATATGCCGGACACATGGCGGGTTTTCTAACTGTCGTTTCAAATTGTCCAATTTTTCATTGGACAGTTTCCGGAATCTCCGTTAGGGAAACTCGATTATTCCAATCTTGGTTTAAACGAATTTTGGGTTGGTGAAAGACGCCAAGGTTTGATCCCCGAGATTATATTTAATCGAGTTTGGCCAATCTCGGATTTATAAGTTGTTGGTGAAAGTGGCCCTTAGTATTTTTATAGAATAGGCCCTTACTGAACGCTCTATAAAAATCAATCCACTGCTTGCGGTGGTACCTATTCATGGAGGGGTACAAATCCTCCTTGAGTATTCTTAAATCAATACACCTGCCGTTCATTCCCCCTTCTTTGGCTAACTTATCCACCTTTTCATTATATCGTATCTCACAGTGCGCCTTAATCCATACTAAGTGGACTGATATTCCTAATGCATCAAGTTCTAATAATTTAGTTAGTATGCTGCCTATCAATGGATTGCAAGCCCTTCGTGGTCCTCCTTTTAAAAGAGTAAAGGCGCTAAGAGAGTCCGAGAATATTGCTATCCCTTAACTCGCTATATTCTCAAGTTCTGAGACAATGTATTCCAAAGACCGTAGAATAGCAATCACTTTCGCCATGAAACTAGAACACTGAGGGCCTAACTTGTATTTCTGTAGTGGGAGTTCGTTACATCTAAAAAAGCGCAGCCAACAGCATCCAAATCCTTAGAACCATCAGTGAAAACTAACGTATGCCCAGCCCAAAGATTGTCTAAATATTCTAGAAACTCTCAATTAACTATATTTGATGGCATATCTTTAGCTCTGGAGTAACATACCATACAGACTGGAATCATTAAGGCATCGAACTCATATTCAAATTGTGATGGGCGCGGAGCCTTCCACATTACGGACGTATCAAAATAATCTTGAACAAAACTCTGTGCAACTGGAGGAGTAACTTTTTGTCTCCATTCCCACTGAGTTAATACATTTACACTACATCATCTACAATCGTTGACTCTAGTGCCGTTAAATGCAACAAGTACCGATCTGAAAGTACAGATCTCCGTATATGAAGAGGGAGTTCTCCTGATTCTGCCAACAGAACATCCATTCAACCTACGAAGCTGAAAAATTGAAATGGAGAACCCTTGGGACATTTAGAAACGAAATGTAAAGTATGAAGCTCTTCAGACCAGCTGAGTGAGCCCCGGAGCTAAGTTCTTTGCTATTCAACCTATGAAGCTTAAATTTGAATAGAGCGTGTTCCAAGTTCCTCCAATGTTTAGCCAAGGATCAAGGTGAAAGCAAATTAGGGTCTGTGGCCTCCCAAGCGGGGTGAAGGTGCAGAGCCCCTTGTGAGGCTCGCAGAGCCGAGTTTTCCTTCAATTTTCGTTCTTCTTAATATTTTAATTGTAATTATTCAATAATTATCTTTTGATAGGCACTCAAGTAACTTCCTACGAATTTAATTATATTCGGTCCAATAGTGCTCTAGACATGGAATTCTTACTTGTTCATTCATAAAACCCACAACAGTCATATGATTTAGATGCATTCTCTTATATTTCTAAGTGGATTTCATTGCACTTGAATACATTCTAACTTCCTTTGCCCTAGGGATAAGAGTGAAATCTTGGCAACACGCATAATTCTGTGAATCTTCGCAATATCCTAATCAGTGTAGCCCATAGAACGACGCGAAAATCTAATTAAAAAAAAAAACGGAAATCTTTCCAACGGGTCTAATAAGGAAATAATAAACTTTAGTATAGTAATTTGCAGCGTTATTAACTTCGATTGAGAAATCTAAACTAAATAATGATTTCCGAATGGATTTTTCAAAGTAGACAGCTAAGGGACATCCATTGGAAAAATTTTTACCTAAGACCTTTTGTCAAAATAATTAGTACCTTGGAGGAACAAACAAAATCTAGTAATTATGTGAGTTAACAATATACACACAGAAATGGGCATATCCTGTAATGCAAGAGTTATTATTTAACAGTACGTTTTTCAACAGCATATTCTTGTGATACCTATTCTCTTCACATTTATGTTTACACTTCCACACTACATCTAACTTGTTTGAATTAATTCAACTGGCACTAACCCAAAATATCTGGAAGAATCAATGCATTATCATACGTCAGATGAATTTTGTACTAGTCATGCGACCAAGCTTCAGTGTCTCACCTTGGATATTGTGACTTGGCGAAGAAGAAGGTTTCCATCATCCATGACGAAGGTATTCATGAGGCTTTCCAACTTTGGTTTACACATTTTAATGGCAGTGTTCAAAACTCCTTTGAGAGCCGGAGCTAGAACTTTGTCTAGACCATAGTCCTTTAGCAATCCATCAGCAGTCACCTGTATAAATAAGTGCAAAACCTTAAATAGGTGAAGATTTGGACGAATTTTCGTCAAATATAAATAGTCTCTACTCATAGTCTTCAACAATGTATTATTAAATAGAATGTAGGTATAGTTGATAATATTATATTGTATTTTGAAAAATGTGTAATCACTCAAGGGTATATGCAGGTTAATAACAAATATATAAAGAAAAAACAAAAATCCACTAATGAACTTAGAACTACATAATAATGATACATAAATATGAGAATTATTTCCCCTTCTTGTACGGTACGTTTGAGTACTCACCTACTTCTCCGATTCTCTATGCCTAGCAGCATATGCAAGTATGTCAAAAAGTATAACCAGTTGATCAACAAATTAAAGGCAAACAAACTCATCAAGCATTTTATAATCATGTTCCTCAAAAATTTTGTTCAATATCAGTAACATGTTAAAGAAATCACTATGTGCCTACTGATTTGTAAAATTGTTTACCTTTTTTCAACACAAACTTTGGTCTCTACAAATGTGCCTCCATGGGTCACTTGAGCCATCTTTACAGCAAATATCAGAAGACCATGACCTGACACTTGCATCTGTGAACTCATTTTGATGGAGGGAATTCCAAAGCACTCTAGCGGCCTCCCAAAAACTAGATGTTCAAGAGCAACTTCCATCACCAAACGTGAAATTGAGATAAGTAGGACAAATAGATCAGAATGATGTGTATAGTTCGGAGGTCTGGATGCTACCAAGCTTGCATCAAGCATACAAAAATATCCTAAATCAATCCTTTTAGTAAAAGTTCTATTAATTCTTCATGTCAGATTCAAATTACTTAGAGATCGACGAATAATTTTTCTGAATCGATACTACGAAGCAATCGATAAATGATCGAGCAGCATTGATCGAAGCAGATGCAGGCACAAGTGAGGGTTGAGTAGCAGGCCTGGATTGGGATACTGCAAGGTCATTGGCCGGGCGCTTCTATCAGTGTATATCCTCGTCTCTGCTTGATGGTTTGGTGTGTGTTTTTAGTACCTATCACAATTGATTAAATTCACACAGTCACCGCAGTTTTTGTGCGGTTCTCCTTGTGATTAACAGGCTTGGTGGCCGCAGTTGGTGGGCTTGCTATAGATTGTTTTGTGCCCAATTCAGGCTTGTATATCGATAGTTTCAGAAGTTGGAAGGTTATAATATATAATGATTCTTTCTGTTATATACATTTTTGTTTGGGAACCTCCTTTTCTTATTTCCTTGATCTCATCATCGTCTCTCAACTTGTCTCTTAGCTTTTTTACTCGTTTGTTCTGAGTACATCGAGAATGGAGAGTTGTGTATTATGTTAGGTGAAATTTATGTATGATTTGTTTAGACTTTCGCCTTTGATAAATTTCATAAGACTTCAGAGAAAAAGGTTGTACCTACCTACGACATTATAATCCTTCGGTATGGAACGACCATTTACAAATAAAGTAATTTTTTCTCAAACAAAGATATTTTATAATGATAAGAAATGACATACCTACGAGTATAATCTGTTCATCATTGCAGGAGCCACTTTCTCGATGGACACAAATTCCATTTGTAATGAATAGTATCCATGCCGTTTCGTAGAATGGACAAATATTAATCTATACATAAATTCTGGACACACGTTTGTACAGTGAAAAATGGAAGAGTTCAGAAGGAACCGCACCAGGCGCCCTTGCTTACGCCAGCCACGACTGCCAGCGCTAGAATCAATATGCATAAAGCTACAGGAGAGATGCAAGAGAAAGACGTTGTCAAGTGCAGGGAAACTCCCTCAGTTCAACATATTCGATTAAGGGGGTTTTGCCAGCCCAAAACCCAATTTTGGAGCTCCATCACTTCATCTTATAAAATCTGTAATTCTGAATGGAATGTTTCCAAATTCCTATAGTGTGTTAAGAACATTCTCACTCTTTCAAATTAGGCTTAACTTGGAAGATAAGAACAAAAATTAAAATACAATAGTTTTTGGGTTTGAAAATATAGCAATCTTTGGGATTACCCTTCGTTTTTACAATTTCTGATATTACTTTCAAAATTCAACCATTTTTTTCTTAATACTATTGAAAAGAATTCGTGCCAAGGATTTTTGAAAAATTATAATTTCCCGATTTTTGGTGACCTTTCAAATTTTGTGTGATGAAAGTTTACCGACATGCTTTTCTTCAGTGAAAAAATGGTATATTCCTATCAAGATGGAATCCGATAATATCCTTAGCACAGATTCTTCTCTATGCCATCAAGAACACCATGGAAAATTTTGAAGGCAATCAGATGAACGATGTGGGAGAAAAACTGTCCCAAGCAATGAAAGACAATTTAATTTTGCGGGAGAAAGGTTTTTGCAGAAGGGCAGCAGAGCACGCCTGCTGCAACTAGCACGCCATCCTAGGGACTGCCTTCCGTCACAACTAAACTATTCATGTTGAAAAATGAACATCCATGGTTATAGTAAAATATTCATGTTGAAAAATGAACATCCATGGTTGCAGTCTCCAAGTGATTGGTTTGGAGAAATGAGTAGAAGTGGAAGAAGAAACCAAACCCAAACTTCTCAGTGTTTGCCGCTGGGGATATCTAGCGCCCATAGCATTATCCAGAGACGCCAAATTTTGGAAGCTAATTGACACTGTTATAAATATCCAAATTTCATGTTTTTTTAACATTCACAATATTACATAGGAACATAAAAACCAAAAATTGATTTTTTCTTCATTTTTGTGGAAAAGTTCCCTTAATTAGCCCCAGTAGTCGGGTGATTTAGGGGACCTGATTCTTGAAGATTTCACTCAGCAGTTGGACAAAACGTATGAGTCAACAAAAGCCATAATCAGCCATAAGGGATTAAAGCAAACAGTTCCCAGCAGATCCTCTCAGCTGGTATCATACCTTGGAAAAAAGGTATGACAGCAGCTTGCATTCAGTGGGTAAACTTTACAATTAGGTAGGTATAGCTCTCTCAGGTTTTAGAAGTGCAAAAGGAACGGGACAGCGCTACAGCGGGCTGATGTGAGACTGGGCCCCCTCCCCTTCTCTTCCCTCTCTCATAGGTGAATTTGCGGATAGTGACATGCGGTTCACTCTTCACCGTGGGCTCCTACGAATCACAATTCGTGAATTCACCACTGGGAGGGTGAAGCCCAGTCTCATATCAGCCCACCACTGCCCCATCCCGGTCCTTCTGCACTTCTAATACCTGAGAGAGCTCTTCCTATGAGTACCTTCATCCTTAACCTTTACCCAGGTATGTAATAGATAGAGCCACCATTTCATACCAAATGAGTGAAAAACTTCTGTAGGTATTGTGACACCAACAGCTTACTTATAACCTTAATTAAAAAAGCACATACTGCACACAAAGTTCGACGATACAGGGTGGTGAATGAACTATTTCCATGATTGAAGATAAAGTTAAATGAGAATCTAAGATTTAATATAAATTTTACTATTATGTACAATATGTGGGGAAAAGTGGTGACTAGTGCGAATTGCGAGAAATTAACCCTGTCAACTAGGTAACTCAAGGTTTGAGGAAGGTTCCTCAAAATCTCAGTTCGAAATCGAAAAATAAGAAACAGAACTCAGGCCACGGGGCACATCACTCTGAACGAATGAGCTAAGAAACTTTGATGACTTAAGAATCTCCTATCCACTAACTCTCCCGCCAAAATTTATTCTGTACCTACATTCTGTCTCAATACATTTGCAGCAGCCAGGTTTGTGATCTATGAGACAATTGCTAAAGAAATCGCTCTTAATCAATAATAAATATATTTAAAAAACACTGAACTATAGTATCTACTCACTTGCACGGCATTAATTTGTTTTATTGAGAAATCAAAATCCTTTATCTGTAACATTTCATTCCTTCCAACCAATGTACCATTAGCTGAGAACTCGATGTATGAGAAATAAATACTGAAACACGAATTAAATCAATTCACTAGTACAATAAGTAATAACAAATATAACGTCACTAATAGAGCAACCATCTTTTAAAAAATATCCTGGTTTAAAAATGATGATAGAAGCTTTTAATTTAAATGGGACGTTTGAAACAAAATTGATCAACTGTATAAGCATTTTTCATGTATGTTTTAGAGTGCGCGAGATCTGTGATCTCTCTCTCTCTCTCTCTCTCTCTCTCATTTGTGTAAATTTGTAAGAGAGGGCCTTAAGGCCCTAAATTGTACACATTAATAAATATAACAGTCAAACAGTCAGTCTCTCTGTGATTTGTGTGATGTTTTTCTTGTGGAAATCTAGTTCTTTTTCTTGTGGAAAGGCTTTAAAAATTTAAAAAGGCAAAGCCTCATTTTTGTTGTTTTGGAATCTAGACTCCACACTAAAAATAGTCTGGATTTAATAACAAACAAAAACCTAAAACTTAAGTAACCCACAAAATATAATCTGCAATGACTAAGAAAAAACATTCGAAAAACGAGAAATGAAACTTAGGCAGGTTAATATTGTTATGCGAACAAGCAGTGTTAGTAATTTCTCTAAGTGCTTGCTTTGTACAAGTAGGTATGGTTTCAGTGAGCTTTGAATTAAACCAACTTGGAGTGAATTGTAGCACTAAACTGAACTTTCTTGAATATACTGGTAGTGTTTTATTATGCACCTGACCCAATGTCCTGACTCATTCCAAGGCGTACTAATATGAACCGAACTGTGTAGGGAACAAGAGCTAACAATAGGCAAGGAAGTGGTAATAATTGAGTGTTATGAGTTAAAAATCGAGAATGTATGGAGGTCAGGAAAGCCAATGTTGGAGGGAAGGGAAGGAGAAGAAGCTTAAAACCACATTCTGCTACCATATTATAAGAAGGTGATGGGATGGGGGAGGTCCAAGGGTTGAGGCGATTAGCGTGCAACACCCAGAGGAAAACCATGAAACCTTTTGCTCCAAGTATAGCCTCTGGGATTGCAATTACAAAACTCGGGAAAGGGAAACTATCAATATCCACTACACAAGTCAACTTACTTTATGGGACCAGACCCAGAGAGTGGGAAAACATTCTTGTACGCAGAGGCGTTCAAGGAGTAAGAACCCTCAAACGTCGTGGACAGGAAGGCTACGTCCAGTTCCACAAACAAGTTTGGGTCCACCACCGCCTTGCTAACGAAATAGTTGGAGAACCCAGACAGCTGGCCCTGAATTCCTACGTCACCACTATACAAATTACAAGTTCATTAGTTTAAAACACTCAAGACAATCTTTATTTAGTACTGGTGCGTACCCAATTGATCAAGTGTGCAAAGGAGATTTTTAAAATTTACTGTCTTAAAGATCGGCAGGTACTCTATTCATTAGAAAGCACTGCACTGCTTTTTCAAGACATAAGAAGTCGTTATAATTCTCTATAATATAGTTTTTTTTGTCAATAAATTAGGTAAATCTTAATCAATTTGATGGATTCAATGACAAATTTTGAAGATCCACTAAAAATATGGTTTCGAATAAATTTGCTCCTTCAATTAGGTCTGTACCTACATAGGTACCTAACCTACCTATTTCCCAATCAACCTAAATAATTATATTCGATGTTTACGAAGATGAAATCCATCATTTTTTTTTTTTTTTTTTTTTTATTGGTTTACATTTAATCAGTAATCAACCTTGTAATCGACTAAGAAAAAATGGTCCTTACGAGTGTAATGAAATTGAAACTTGTTTAATCAATATTCTGCATAAATAACAAGAAACAAAATTTTATTTTTCACGAAATTTGATCCATTTTTCAAAAACACACTTTTATACATTTAAATTAATTAAGCACTTTTCCCAAATAATGATTATTTGTCATTTACACAGATTTTTGGTTTGGTATTACATTCTTAGATTGGTATATTAACTCTCGTAACAATTTTTGATCCACGTAAAATAAAAATATTTACCTGAAAACTTCACTAGCAACGTTGAAATTCGTGTTTATGGACGTTGGATCGACTTTTGGTATCCCAGCACCAGGATAACCGTCCTTTAAGATTGATCTGGCGTCCATTAAGTACTCCACTATCCATCCTAGAGCGCCCCAAATATCAATTATCCTAATTATAGTTTAATATTACTAGCGTTTAACAATGGACTAATTTCTATAACAATTATTGAAAATTTTGTAGTGCACGGGTGCCCTTTAGCCAAATGAAGGGGGCAAAACAGCAATCTACCTCATTATTACAATAAAATGAAAATGGTACAAGTCTTAACACTACATTCCTAATGTGCATTCAGTTTACATGGACAAAATTGGCATTATCCTGTAAAAAAACATGACTAATATTTATTTTGAAAGGTTCTGAAGACTCTCAGAGCAGTTATAAATTTAGGCTATAGTTTGTATTTTCTTCCCATTAAAAGCAGCAAGTAGGTAGAAAGTTACTACAAACCTACTGAGCCGTTTTCCGAAATCGTTAGGTACATTTTTCTTCGAAAACAATTACAATAACGACTATTTGACCAACATTTATACTTCAACCTGTCTATCAAAAGACAGATGGCTTCGAAAGCCGTCATGGTGTGTGGGTCCGGGCCGGTCATGCGCGGAGGCTATATCTGTGATAGTCTCCAAACCACTCATATACACTCTCCACGAACATGAAAAAAAACAACAACATTTCCACAGAAGACAGAAGATAAATTCCCACTAGTGTCGAGGATACAAGATGCTGGACACTCGACAACTACAATCAATTCACCGCAACCCCCACAATTTTACCCTGTACTTTACCTACTTTGTTAAACTACATGTACATAATACACAAATCCAATAGATAAAAAAAAAAAAAAATAGACCTTCTCGATTCCGGCCCACATAAAAAGTTACTGATTTGAATTTCATCATAATCGTTCAGAAGAAAGGCTTTTGTCATTTGGGTTGTAAGGGAAGTAAGAGGTTCGTAATTACGCGAGTAAATCGGTTTAACCTTTGTTCATTTGGACAGCTTACTTTTAATAGTGAATTTTCGTAGAAAATAGAGTCATTGCAATGGCGCAAAAATTTATGAAAATGTTCATATATATATATATATATATATATATATATATATGGGATGTGTATTCCAGACGATAACTCTCCTTAGAATTGAGATGAAAATACCGTTCTTGCAACAACAAAAACCAAGCTTTTCAAAGGAAAGGACGAGTTTGTTGGCCAGAACTTTGTGAGCACATTAAATTTGTCAAATTTCAAAAAATGAGCTTAAAAAACACTACAAATTACTAAAATATGCTAAAAATTGGTAATTAAATTCATATTTTTATCAGAATACCTACTAGTCAAAAGAAGTTTTAACAATAAACTAGAGCTTTAAAAAATTTAGACACAATATTATGCTGAAAAATGTAATTAATTTCCATTAATATTTGCTAAAAAAGCTATTTTAAAGAAAGGCAAAAATCCAAAATGTTTCTTGGATTGCAGAATATCATTTAGAATGAGTTTGTTTACAATAAAATAAGTTAACGACTTCTTTGCACTCAAAGTGCTCACATTTCAAAACAACGTAACAAAATACGATAATGTACGAAAATTCACTCATTGATCATGCTGTATGACTAACACTTTTTTAAATTTACAAAAACACGCCTTTCTGTTAGTTAATTTTTTTAATTTGATTTTTATCAACTATTAAACTCTCAAGAGCCCCAGTTCCTGAGGAGAAACGTTGGAGGAAACATAAAAAACTAAATTGAGGACAGAAGCTCATTGTAAAGTTTAATAAAACGACGAACCTCAATTTTTTTTCATTTTGTATAAATAGAAATGAGAAGAGATGAAATACGTAAAACATGATGCTGTTATGCATTGTGAAATGGGTGGGGAGCTCTGGGTGGAATGAATTTCCATTCAACTCCCCTGGCGGCCAAACGCACTTGTAGGCTCTCGGAGATACCAGAATCCATGGCCTTGCGAATTTCTGAGAATAGTCGGGCGGCACCGGCGAAATTGGTGCCATTGTCAGACCAGATGGTGGTAGGTACTCCTCGACGTGCCATGAAGCGTTCAAGGCATTGAAGGAAACCATCAGTTGTAAGGTCATTACTGTTTCTAGGTGCACTGCTTTTGTAGCGAAACAAACAAACACAGCCAAGTACACCTGAAATGAACGGGATCCCCTTTTTCCTAACAAAGTGATTTCGAATGGACCTGCGTAATCAATGCCGACCGTTTGAAACGGAAAGGCTCGTTCAACACGGCCTTCGGGCAGCTGTCCCATAGTTGTCTCATACGGTACAGGTTTTATAGAGAAACAGCGGACACAACCTTTTAAGCAACGGGACACTACGGCACGACCATTGATGATCCATAGGCGAGAGCGGAGGTATGCCAGAGTGGCGCGGGGACCAACATGTAGACAGGCTTCATGTGCCTGCTTAACTATCAGTTCGGTCAGCTTGTCTTCCGAAGGTAACAAGGCGGGATGCTGAGTTTGATACTCCAAACTACTAAGGGCCAATCTACCTCCCACTCTGAGTAAGTTATCGGGGGCAAGGAACACGGAAAGTTGAGCTACAAATTTTGGTAAATTCTCCTCCTTCCCACGGGATTTCAGGGATTGGAAGATTTGCGGGAAATGCCTTTGCTGCGCACGGCGAACTAATCTTCTCTCCGCCGAACCAAGTTCAGCTGTAGTCAGCGGACCCGAGCGCTTCTTGAACGCCCGACAATTGTGCGCAAAGCGCAATACCCATCCTATAACTCTCTTTAAGTGAGAGTAGGAACTAAAGCGAGATTCAATGTCAAGAGGTACATCCTCTGTCTTGGTGATTAAGTTAATGGCACGGGAAGCTCGGATTTCCGAGGTTACATCCGGAGAGGACAGGTCGGGGCGTACCCTTCTAATGGGCCACTCCGCTCTTGGTGTGCACAGCCACTCCGGACCACTCCACCATAGTGAGTCATTCACTATCTGGGATGGTAGAGCTCCACGCGAAGCTACGTCAGCGGGATTGTCCTGAGAACGCACGTGAAACCACGAATCGGGCGCAACATGATTGAGAATTTTTGCTACCCTATTTCCTACAAAGACCTTCCATATTGGTGCAGGATCAGCAGTTATCCAAGATAGAGCTATGACACTGTCAGAGCAGGTGACAATATGCTTGTCTGTGACGGAAGGGAAATTGGGGCGTACTTTCGAGATCGTCTTGCTCAATAGTTCGGCGGCGAGCAGCTCAAGACGGGGAATAGTTTCTAGTTTTAAGGGAGCTATTCTGGCCTTAGCCATAATCAATCTGGGAATATATTGGCCATTCACATCACTGACCACGTATATCACGGCAGCATACGCCTTCTCTGAGGCGTCAGCGAAACCCACTATCCACTGCGAAACGTTGGAGCTGGGAACGTGACGAGGAATCCTAAGGAGCTGCAATAAATCTAAGGATTCGGACAATACCTGCCACTCTCTCGAGAGGTGTTCGGAAATAGGATCGTCCCAGTCGCATTTTGAGCGACAGACTTCTCGCTGTATAGATCTGGCGAATACCGCCACCGGGATCACCCAACCTACGGGGTCATAGATTTTTCCTATCTGGCTAGCCAACTCTCTTTTCGTGCGAACCATTGGGGTAACAGGTACTTTGAAAAAGAATGAATCCGATCTGGGATCCCAAGCCACTCCCAACATTTTGAGAGGCTTCTCCTCCTCTCCGGTCATATCTACACAGTCCGTATGCGGACTGACGTGCTCTTCGGGAATCCCTTCTAGTAGGGCGAGATCACTAGAAGCCCATTTTCTGAGCTGGCTAGCGGAGGCTAAAAGTGCTTGAAGTTCTTTTCTTACTCTAATAGCCGTTTCGATAGAGTCTCCTCCCCCGTGTACGTCATCTACATAAGTGTTTTGCAGCAACACTTGGGATGCCAACGGAAAGGATTCCGCGGAGGTTTCAGCTAAATGTTTTATCACGCGGTTGGCTAAAAACGGAGCACATGCTGTGCCATACGTAACTGTGGTAAGCGCAAAGTCCTTAATGGGATCTTGAGGAGAATCTCTCCAAACTATACGGAGCATGTCATCCGGAGAGGGATGTCTGATTTGCCTAAACATTTGCCTAATGTCGGCGATGAATGCGAATTTAAACAGCCGGAAGCGAGTTAATATCGTAGCTATTTCGGGGAGGAGACTCGGTCCTACATGTAATATCTCATTGAGGGATCTCCCATTTGAGGAGCGTTGCGAAGCGTCGAAAACTACTCTTATTTTTTCTGGAGGGTCGCCTTCTCGGCGAACGGCGTGATGCGGTATGTAATAATGGGGTTGACCTAACTTTGGAGGCTGAACGAATCTCATGTGGCCCTGATTAAGATAATCCGACATGAATTCCCTGTAAGCGGATGCTAGCTGATTATCAGCTCGGAATTTACTTTCCACACTATATAGTCGGCGGAGGGCAATGTTGCGGGAGTCACCTAAAGATGATTTATCTTGCGAGAACGGGAGTGCCACCTCATACCTTCCTAACGAATCACGGGAGACGGAATTTAGGAAAATTTCCTCGGCTTCCTGTTCAGCAGGAGTATAATGGGCAGCTTCTTCTACTGACTCTATTTCAAACATAACGGAGAAGATCATTAGTTTGCGATTCTGTTGCGCTACTGCAACTGACTTCAAGGGTGGATACTTGACAACAAACGTGTTCGGGAACTACACTCGTTCCCTGGGGGTTTTGCAACTTATTGGCAATCGTAAACAAGGAGACTGACTCAGTTGGTCCGACAAGAGGGGGAACTAACGAATACAAATTACGTATGAATACAGGTGGCGAGCTCAAGCGAGCGGGAGCGTCAACGGAAGTGTCAACGGAAACTAGGTCACTGACATCTGAATTCAGGGTCAAACTAGCGGGAGCGTCAACGGGAGTGTGAACGGGAACTAGGTCAGTAACAGCTGGTCTCAAGGTCAATGGGGTGTCTTCCCCTTGCTTCACACTTTCATTAAATCGGACCTTCCTTTCCTTGAGGAAGGGGAAGCGATAGCTTTTCTCATAGTTAGTGGGAAATTTTCTGGGTAAATATAAAATATCATCAAATGTGTAATTGATACATACATCCGCTCATAATTAGTAAAGAATATAGGAAGCCAAAACAATTACTTATTACCTGTATTCTCTGTGGAGAGGGCAGTATGGTCAACAAGGAGTACGGACAAAGAGAGGATCAAATGAACAATTCTTCCCACCATGCTTTCTTATCTGAAAATAAAGATACCATAAAATTATTTATTTGAGCGGATCGCAACACTAAATGAATACATTATAGGTACATCATAATTCATTATTTTACACAACTTATCACTACCTACATTCTTCATCCTCGATCATTTCAATTTATGGAAGGTAGCCCTCCAGCTACATACTTATGACAAGTAATGTAATGTAGGTAGGTACTTGAATTACTTACCTTGGTAAGTAGGTATGTACTTTTACTTAGGTTTGAGATTGGCTAATAAGTTTAAGGATAGAAAATCATCGTTTTTAAGAAAATATTTTTATACTGTAGGTACGAATATATGTACATTTTCTCAATGGTTTTTTGTTGCGGTTGTTACTTTCATTAATTAATGTAAATTTTTGTGAGGCCAGACAGTTTTTTTCTTTCAGCTCTCAAAAAATTTGAATCTATACAGCTTGATTGTTGTTCAGGATTTCCAAAATATCCTTTTGATTTCATGGTTAACAAGTGGTTTTGCATGCATTTTTAACATCTGGGGTTCGTAGCTAAAAGTTCGTTTTTAATAAATACATATTCCGATTTTTTTCAATCCCTAAATATAATAAGCTGATTTTCACTGGGCGTACAAACGCAATATAAGTTTATATAAAACGTATATATATACAGGGGTGCCCACAGGGGGAGGGGAGGGGGGGGGGTCACGACGCAAACTGCGTCGTTAAAATTTTTGGGAGAAGTTAGAAAAATGAGTATTTTTTAAATTTTTTTATGAACAAGTAATAAGATTTATACAAACAATTTGCCAGCGTCAGCTGTTTTCAATTCGAATTAATTTATTGGATAATATGTTGTAGAAACAGGTATTGTGCGCATGCGTACAGTGTATCATTTACATTACCTATTTAATAAATATTTTAGTTGGGGGGGGGGGGGAGTCGGAGTTGGGGGGGGGGGGGGGGGCTCGAGTCGTTGCGCTTGGGGGGGGGCACCCCTGATATATATATATATATATATATATATATATATATATATATATATATATATATATATATACATATATATAAACGGGGTGTCTACACCAAGGATGGGAAAAAATTCTACAACAACTAATTTGCAACAACTTTTGTCTCTTCAATTTTGTTCAACCCGCTCAAAATCCTTCTCTTTTACTTTTAAGGTTTTTTTTCTCGTGTTTTGACCTTCTCTCACAAAAACGACCATAGCTTCCTCATTTATCAGTCTTCTCCAATTTGAGAATACCGTTGTAAACTACGTTAAATTTCCTATAAGCCTGATATAAAATTAGGTTTTTTTAGTTAGTCTTAATTAATTTAAAAAAAAAAAAAAAAAACCAAAGCACAAAATTAGAAAAAATAAATAAAATCAACGTCCGTTTTTCTGCTGCCAGTATGGGGCTTTTCAGCGGGTGCTCTTTTGAAAAAACTTCCTCAAATTTGTAGCTTTTGAACGGTCTAGTCCCGGGAGAGTCAACCCGGTGACCGCAGACACCGAGGCAACCGAGCATAGCACCCGTCAAGCTTTGGTTTTTATTTTTATGCAACAGACTTATTTGGGATTTAATATAGGGTCTTAATATGGTCTTGGGTTTCGGAAACATAAAAATCGCGAATGACGACACTTATTGTGGTTTCCTGCGATTTTCTATCTAGTCGAAGAACCGCAGCAGGCTAACTGATTCGCATCTTGACAATAACTGTTTGCGGCGTTATATAGGTACCTAACGTATATAAGTAGGTGGACGCAATTCAGTGTCAAAACAACATCATAAACAGAAGAGACTCGACTATATTGCAAGTAATAAATACTTACATAAAATACTTTTGTTTTCCAATCTCTATCCAGTTTTTTTAATCTTCTCCAGAAGGGCGCGTTTTTTCTTACGAGTTGGCGTTAACTAGTAAAGTACCTAATAATATTGCCAAAGGACGGCCTGAATATCACCTGGGACAAAAATGGTAAGTGGGTGCCCGCTTCGCTTTCTGAAACTGCCTCGTGTGCTCCAGCACCAAAAAAGGTTGACTACCACTGGTCAAGTCAATTATTTTACTTTCACTTAACTAATTGGGGGAGAAACGTATGTTTTCATGTTAAAAAAAAAATATACATATATATATATATATATATATATATATATATATATATATATATATATATATATATATATATATATATATATATACATATATATATATATGTGTGTGTGTGTGTGTGTGTGTGTGTGTGATAGTCATTCCAGACTATGACTCTCATTAGGATTGAGATAAAAATTCCGTTCTTGCGCCAAACAATCAACCTTTTCGAATGAAAGGATGAGTTCGTTGGCCAGCATTTTATGAGCACATCAAATTGGTCAAATTTCAAAAATGTGCAGAAAAAAATCACTAAAAGTGGCTACAAACGACTAAAAATCGTTGAATTGATATTTTTAGCAGAATATTGCTCAAATAAAGTTTAAGTATCAACTATAAAATAGGACATTCAAAAATTTATGTACAAAATCATGCTAGAAAACAAACTTAAATAACATTAAAATTTTCTAACAATTCGATAAAAATTGCAAAAAGCTAAAAATCCAAAATCTCTTTTTGAATGGCAGATTATCATTTAGCACACATTTTCGGCCATAAAATTAATACCTAGTTAAAAAAATTTTTGCACTCAAAAAGCTCAAATTTCAAAACAATTATACAATATGATGATTTACAAAAATTCGCTCATACGATCATGCGGCATGACTGGAACTTGAGAAAAAAAAAAAAAAAATCGAGGGTTTTTGTAAAACTGACCCTCAAAGATAATATGAGTTGGGGGTTTCACGCTGAATCGAATGGTAACACTAAGAGATCTCCACAACTCCGTTAGAACCGAGTTTTACACTTCAACTCACGAATTTTTAGTTTATTTGTTATGCTCAATTTTATGTGTTTTCAAGGGTATAACAATTTTGTTAAAGTTTAAAACTCGTTAGGTATAAAACTGACAGTTTGAAAAAGTTTTTCCAATGGAGTAGGTACCCCTCCAAAATGTGTGCTTCAAGAGCAAACAGACAAACGAAAAAAAGTCTAATTCTGATTTTATAGTGATTCTAAGGGGAGATATGGCCTTTTTAATGTCATAAGCGTTTTAACAAAATCTCTAAAACGAACTTTAAATCAGAAATGAGCTCTAAAATCGATCCCTGAAGATTCCTTCGTCCTAACCCTAACACCCTGTAACACGCTTATGATATTTCTTGATCCCTACTAGAATTTCAGTCTTGACATAATCTTATATATAAAAAGATGATGTCAAGACTGAAATTCTAGGAGAGATCAAGAAATATTATCTAAGGCTGACAACATTGATCCTTCTAGACCGGCAAGAAAAAGCGTTCTAGTTCAAGAAAAATGAAAGACCACTAAATTCAGTTTCTCGGTCATTATCCATATTGTTGACTTCCATTAATTTGTTATTGAATTGTGAATCCAACGTCCATAACCCTGAAAACCACTACTTAACTACTGATTGTAAAATAGGTAATCGTAGAACAGACTCAGTGAATGAAGTATCTACTACTCGTAACAACCAACCTATACAGGTAGATGACTCACTACTCGTACTTAACTGCAGATTGCGATGAGTACCATCAGCTGCTGATTTCAATCTCCGAATTTGTTTGCTAATCAAACAACAGTTATTTTGAGAAACTACTTCGTTATAAACAGATTGTAGCCATATCTACTTCAACGATTCATGATATGTACAAACTTTCTACATAACTGCACCATAATTTTACGCCAACACTTCAACATGACGTACAAATAAAACTGAAATCCGAGCACCTACCTTGGGTTCCCGAATGTAGGAGTAAAACGGGCACATGACAACCCCTCTACTCACCTTCAAATCCTGACCACGTAGATATGTATCACTGTTTTCCACAAAAAACGAACAGTCTCCTAATTGTTTCGATAAAGGTTGAAGAGGCCACTTGAAGTCACCAGGTGGATCCGGACTCCGAATTATCTGGACGTTATCTGATGGTTCAACCGATCAACACTTCCTGCCATTAATAACCGAAAATCGCATCACTGCAGGATTGAAAATTCAAAGCATCGTTTATTTTATTGGACAGTTTAAATATTTTGAGACTTTAAGAAAAACAGGCCTTTCTTTACTTGAGCTAGATTTCATTTTCCTACTGCGTTTCTCTCCCAGAATTGAGACTTCTTCAGGGAAATTAATTATAATAATAAGTTTTAAAATATCTCTATAACAACCAAATGGGGAATATATGGATAGAAATGAAATTTAATATTTTCCAGGGGAGAAACGTTGGAGGAAAATAAAATTAAACTCGAGCACAGAAAGACATAGGTCTTGAAGTTAGAGTATCAAGAGGTTATGTGAAATTAAATTAAAATAAAGCAGAGTCATTTTTAGCCCAATGATCCGAAACCATGTATTTTGATGCATATAACTTGTTCAAAACGAGATGGCAGTTCGAGCTCACTACTACACTGAGCATACCAACGAGATTACGAGGGAAGACCTGAATGAGCGACTGCACCGCGTCCACACCAGCGCTCCACAGGAAGTATTTGCTGATGAAAAGGGAACATGGATGTGTGTGAATGGGGAGAGGGGATTGTCTGATAGGCAGACATATATTAAGAAACATTTATTGACAAGAGGAACATCTGCCTGCTATGCAGATAGGTGAAAAATACAGGGGGAATAGCTGCGTTGTCCTAGGTAAATAGTAGTAATGAGGAGGTGAGAGGTACAATGCTGAAAGTTAACCCTAAGTTTAAGTTAGTCTGAGTCTGCTGCCAGCAGCGCCCCTGGCTGCAAAATTAGAAACTATATCTGCCTGACAGGCCGCAGTTACTAGCAGAGGGTTAAATAGGAAAGTAATTAGTCTCAGGTCCCCTTCAGCTAATCAGCACATTAGGACAGCTAGAGATTGAAGCAACAAACAGGCACGATTTAAAACTCCATGTTGTACACAGGTTGAATAGAAAATAAAGAGAACCAATCAAGGTTCCATCATAGGAACTGAATAAGAAAAATTAGAACCCAATAAGGTAATGGATTGTATTAGCCAAACCACAACTGAACAATGCAGTAGAACATTTACGTGAGAATACTGGGGATTAATGCACTTTTTGGGAGATTATACAGGTCAGCAAGGGTATAACGCCACCCTGACTTCTGAAAGTGTCAAAACCTGTACAAAGCGATTGCAGTGAATTGGCTCACGAGACCAAGCAAGAAACAACCCGCCACACAAATAAAATTTTCGTGATCGGAAATCAGTTGATAGTGATTTCACCGAGTGACACATAATCGTAATCAGCTAATCAAATAGCCAAAGCCGCTTGATTGCGATCGTAGCCTACTCTACTATAAGCATCTAACCTGATAATCACAAACATTACAGGTCCCATACAAACATGTAGATCAAACACCAATTCTCGACTCAAAATTGTTTCTAACTGAATTAACTCAATTAGATTATTCAGTTAACTTAGATTAGCTGATTTAACTGAGAGTTAGGTGGAGGTAGGTAGGTGATTAATTAAACATTAGGGTGAAGTGGGGCAAGTGCGTACCCAAAACACCATAGTGCCACTTTGAGTTTGGCAGGGCCTTCATCGATATTTTTTCAAAAGTAAATTTTTCTTGAGGATCCGCTAACTATTTATGATTCAGAAGCAATTAAAATTTTCTCAAAAACACTTTTACTTACCAAGAAAAACACTATTTTTAAAAAACCTCATTCGCCCCCGCCTAGCGGGGCAAGTGCGTTTTTACCCTGGGGCAAGTACGTTCATGCTTTTTTTCCGAGTTTTGTCTCATCATTTGCAACGTAGATTAATTGCTTATTTTAATTATAATAATAGAAACAATCAGCAACAATTTAATGTTCTGGACAGCTGCGGTGAGGTTCTTCCTGCTGTACCCTGTTCCTCTCAAATTTGTTCTCTTGTAATGTCGTAGCATCCTAAAACATAACAGTTTCTTCTCATGCAACATGCAGTTCTATAAATTGCGGGTGGTCTTGAATGAGAATTTAAGATGTTAAGAATCATTTTAAATCAATGATGTGATTGATATCAATTCATTATCACCATGCAACATTCAGTAAGGAGGCATGCAGAAAACCTCACTAAGTGAGAAAATAAATTTTAATTTTAAACCTACAAGATAGTTATTGATGAATGGATAAATCAATCTAGATAATAGATATATAAATCTATATTAGGTATATTATTTAAATTTTATATCTACAAAACATCAAATTATTACGGCTACAGGAGGAGGGGGGGGGGGGGGGGGATCTTGGGTTCAAATTTAGTGAGTAATAAAATTTTACTACCTCCTTGATATTTGAAAGAAGAAAATATTTTTTCGTTGGGTTCTGTAGTTTATCTTTTATGTATTCGTATGTAAAAACATTAAAAAGGTTAGTCATAAATTGAGTAGGAACGATTTTCCCACATGTCTCTGCTATCTGGGGCAGGTGGGTTTTTGAGTTGCGGCAAGAGGGTTGACCATTTTTCCAATGTCCTAATTATTTTTAAACACTAAAAAGTTCAGTCATGTAACATGACCCCATGAGCGAATTTTTGAAGAAATCTTCGACATTTCAGTCGCTATTGATCGTGTAGAGAAATTTTAGTTTATGATTTTGATAGACAAACATGGAATCAAATTATTAAAAATAATTAGGAGGTACTCATACTTTATTATTATTAAACTAATCTTGTAGATTTAAAGACAAATGTAGGTAAATATTCATAGATTTCGATGTCCAATGTGGTCAGTATTGAAGGCAGTTGAAATCTTAACAGTATACTATCAAAACATCATCAAATCTTGACATAAAATGAAATAACATACCGACGTCATATGAAAGAAACGTATTTCCACAGCCAATCGATGATGAGGCTTTATATTACGAGTGATATAAATTCAGTTGCATTCGAATCTAGTATCCCACAGCAAGAAATTGACAGACAAACTGTAGTCTCTGTTTCGAACAAATATTACCGATTTTTACAACTAGCGAACGGTATTATTTCGATTTTTGACTGATTTTTCAACTTTGAAATTTTTGAAAACTTGATTAATATTCTTATAGGAAATTTTACGCTGATTCCGAATATACCACATGTTAGTATGCTGAAAAAATTATTTCGCACAACAAATCGCAAAAAACAGGCTATTTTGAAATTTTTGACTACATTTTTGAAAATTTCAACCCGAAGATGTAATCCGATCATGCTGGCCAACGAACTTGAACTTTCGTTTTGTGTCCTTAACATTTTAAAATTTGTTTGAAGTTTCTAGCACAATTCTACGGACAGTTATCGTCTGGAATGACACATACATACATATATACATACATACATAAAAAAATGCGTTAAACTTCAGAATATGATTCAGAATAGCCTGAAACGGATTTCTCCATAAAATTTTTTCAAAATTTCACATTCTACAAATTTTGAGGCGAGAGCAATAGCTTAATTTTCTTCAAAAATTCGCTAAAAAATGCGTTAAACTTCAGAATAGCCTGAAACGGATTTCTGCATACAAATTTTTCAAAAATTCACATTCTAAAATTTTGAGGCGAGAGCAATAGCTTAATTTTCTTCAAAAATTCGCTAAAATCACAAAACTAAGGATTTTTAGCGAATTTTCTTAGAAAATAAAGCTATTGCAATGGCTCCAAAAACTTTAAAATAAAAATTTTCAAAAATTTTCTTCATCGAAATCATTTTTGAGGCATTCTGAAATGATTCCTGGATTTTAACGCTTTTATATATATATATATATATATATATATATATATATATATATATATATATATATATATATATATATGTATATATATATATATATATATATATATGTCATTCCAGACGATAACTCTCGATAGAATTGAGATAAAAACTTCGTTCTTTCGCCAAAAAATCAAGCATTTCAAAAGAAAGGATGAGTTCATTGGACAACAATTTTTGAGCACATTAAATTGGTCAAATTTCGAAATATGTACCCAAAAAAATCACTAAACATGGCTAAAAACGGCCAAAAATCGTTAAATTTCTATTTTTTGCAGAATTTTAGTCAAAACTAAATTTTCAACGATTAACTTGGACATTGAAATTTTTTGCTCAATTATGATGAAAAACGTACTTAAATGTCATTAAAATTTGCTAAAATATCTATGAAAACTGCAAAAAAATTTAAAAATCAAATATCCCTTTTGAATCAGTGGAATTTTATTTAGAATGAGTTTTTTGCCATAAAATTGGTTTTTAACCATTTCTGTCAACTAAAATTGCTCCAATTTCAATGCAATTTAACATACTATAGTACGATAGATAGTTTATGAAAATTCGCTCATACGATCATGCTGCATGACTGGAACTTTTTAAAAATATTGAATTGTATTCACACCAGTGAAAAAGAATATAAACGCTAAAAAAATTCAAACCCAAGACAATATACCTAATGATCAACTATTCAGGTAAGCCCTCTACATCCTGTTCTGTTAATTTTTTGATAAAATCATCGAGATCATCTTCTTCGAAATCATCAGGAACATCCGAAATCGATGGCACTGAAAAATACTTCGACTATGACACCCCCACATACCCTTTTGCATTTAAAAAATAAAAAAATAAAAAGTGGCCATTAAATTGAAATTTGATTCTGAAATTCTGAAGCTATCGGGCTGGCCAACGAACTTGACCTGTCTTTTGCCAAGACGGATTTCCCTTCGTTGGAATGAATTTTTTACGCCGATTTTAAAGGGACCAGAGAGAGGGGGGTCTGGAAATACTCCCCATATATATACGACGTTAAAATCTAGGATTATGTTCTTTGATGTTGAAACGGATTTGTAGGGGATCCCCGACCCTTCAAACCCACTTCTAAAATTTCAAAGCCATCTAAATGGCTAATTTTTTCTTCAAAAATTCGCTAAAAACGAGAGAACAATCAAAAACTCAAAATTCGAATAATCACATGTTCAGAAAACATCGATATTTTAAGAGACCCTCTAGCCCCACGTGATAGAGGCCCACTTGCCTCTCTGTATCAGAAACCACGGTGTAAGAGGGTTTTGCGAATATTTGAATTAATTTTGGATTATGATAACAAATTTGTGATCTAAATAAACCAGTACATATTATTGATCATCTGAGGAACATACAATTAAGTTTTTTTACTAAGTTAATCGTGAAATTAGACTTGAAAGCAGGGTTACCAACATTCCCAATAAAATAATTTGAACTCTTAACTCATCAACCGAACTCCAGAGGGATGGAATACCCCCCAAGCAAAACGCAGGGTCCGGGGGTCCTCCCCCGGAAATTTTTTATGAAAGTAGACTCAAAAGTATGCATTTTAGCTATAACTGAACCATAACTTATTGTTTTTACTTTTTTCACTTTAGACTTTAGGCAAAAATAACATTACTTTCACTATTAAGGATCCAATAAATATGAATAAAAATACTAACTTACAATGTTAATAAAATGTTTGTAACTTAATTGTACTCTATTCATTTTGTGAAGGAAATCTTTGTGTATATAGCCTTTATTGTCAAAGTTGTAAACCCATTCCAAAATTACCTTTCCATTTATGGCATACTATTCTTACTATAGCATTTTTTTAAATCATGTAACTTTCAAATGCAAATTATAAAACATACATAGCCTACATAGATCAAAATTGACGGGTGAAGTTAAGATTAAACCCAATTTTGAATTGAACAAACTTTATTTCCAGGTTATTAATAATCTACATGTTATAAGAATACATGTTTACAAATAATATACATGTTCAAATCCATCCATCTGCTTCCAATCCAACAGTTGGAATAAAGTACTAATTAAGTTAGTTTTACTGCAGGGCTGAAAATATCGAGGCGATGAGAGTCCCGACTGAATATCTGTCAGGACGTGGGACAAACAACTGGGGGACTGTCCCGACCGAATCGGGACGGTTGGCAACCCTGCTTGAATGATGCATAACCTCAACTCGACTTTCTAGTTGAAACAATGAGTATTTTTCAAACACCAGTTATGAATCCATATGATGCCTTCTCAACAAAAAACCGTATTACATATGGTCAAAGACATCTGTTAAATTAGAATAAGGACAATTATAATATTCTGGAGTGACTAGAATAGAAAATACTGCAGCGCGACCCACCCGCCCCACCTCACCCTATATTAGAACTTATTGCAAGAAATATAGTACAATGGGAAACTAAAACATCAAAAAGATTATTTCCATTTAAAAAACATCGAATCGTTAACATTGTGAACGTTTTATTACACTCGGAAAATGCTTACCTGTCACTCGACGTTGCAGTCTGCAGTGGTTTCAACACTTCAACTTAAAACTTTCAAGTTAAAAGTCCTACAGAACATGCTCAAGACCGAGGGCAAGTGAAACAAATGCCAATCTTTATTCAAGACATCTGTTTAAATAACATACGATCAATAATAGTGTTCTCGAGGGTTCAAAACAAAAAATATTTCAAAAAATGCACTTGCCCCACTTCACCCTAACTAATCTCTGCTCTTAATTCATCGTGTCAATTACTTTACCTACTTAATTCATCGTGTCAGTTACTTTACCTACTTGATGAATCTACATCGTCAAGATGGTTCCATGGCTACTAACACAAAAATCAGAATCTTTGTTTTTTAATCTCTACCTTTTAGGTACATCCACCTACCTTATAGATTGCTGGTTAGGACTACATCCTTTGCCTGCCTACTTCTTACTATGGCGTACAAGATGCATTACCACCTAGAGACATGCTGGACTCTACCCTATATACATAAGTCATTTTGAGCTCACATAAACTTAGAACCAATTCAAACAAGGGCAGGGCTGCACAGCCTTCAGCTATATGTGCAAGAGCCAGCTATAACTAGATTTGTTAACACAGTATGAAAAAATAAAAATGGGCTCGACAATATCAATTTGCAGCATTGTTGAATCTAGTTATGTATACTTAGCGAATTTAAAACAGAGCGTACTTTTCAGTCTCCACCTTTGCCTGCTCTCTAGGTTTCATAGATTCAACACTACAATTTAACACAAAGGTGCTTAAGTCTAGAAATGAACAACATTGGATCATGTTTCAATTATCTTTACTTTATTTATAGAAATATGTGACATAGGATCAAGACACAAGCTGTCTTTCATTTTACACGTCCCACCCAAATTTACTGAGAAACGTAGGTAAGTTAATCAAAAAAGAAAATAATCGTCTACTGGAAAACAAAGACACTTTCAATTTAATGAATCGCACAAAATCCAAGAGAAATGCGCAAATAATAGGTACCTGATTTCATTTTATCCTATGTCCAGGATAAAAAATATACCATTTCGTAAATTTATATAAGTGATAAAATCAATGGTATACCATTTGATCATACAACTTCTTTTTTTTTTTTTTTTGTTAACTGATCAAAACAGAAACAAAACACCTCCATCATGAACATTTTTTTACGAAGGATTACAGGTCACAAGATGGAGGACTGCGACTTTATGGGACGCTCATTGGGATGGTGATGGAGAAGGTAGCAATCCTTTATTTCAGTCAAGACGTTGAATAACTGTGCGGTTATTCATAGAGTTGGGTAAGCTTACATAGTTTTAAGGTATGTGTCTTGGACCAAAACCAAGACCTACACCTCGCTGAGTATGTGTGGTGGCACGTGCAACTTCATACTGCATTTCCATAGAGGAAAACAACTCTTCTTGCTTTTTTATGATCTCTTGACCCGATGAATCAGTGTTGTCCCCACCCTGATTCTTTATGCCCATCAGTCTTTGGAACTTAGCAGTAAGCTTACCATCTGAATCTTGCGAGAACTTCGCTCCTTGCCAAATGCTGGAACTGGTTTTTGCTGCTTCTTCTTTTTCGGCTTTCTTGTTGTTCCACAACAGCTTCCTTTTAGCGATTTGTTCGGCGTATTTTCCAGCATTGATCGTAAGAGGGTTGTAGTACTGTGGTACACTAGGGCCACTACCTGCAGCAGTACTGGCAACTCCGGCAGATTTGTTAGGAGCATCTACACTTTCAGTGCCCTTGTAGTCGATACCCATTTTTGTGAGAATGTACAGCTTATTTTTGGCATCAAAGGGTTTCCTGTGTGGAGGGCTTCTGGTCCTACTCCTATCCTTGCTCTTCCTTTTGGGAGAGTCCCGGCGCGATCGCCTTGGACTGCGGCTCCTTGACCTCCTGTCATATCTGAAAGGAAAACAGAAAAACTCACATCACAAGTCAAGTCTTCATTTTAACTAAAGAACTAGGTAACAAAAACAGCCATACTGTACACAGAGCTTGGAAAATGAACGACTATAGGTATTGCAAATAAAAACGGTATAGGTGAATTTAAGATAATAATTTGAGGTAACAAATTAGAGAAACTTAACCTGGAGCCAATTGCGATATCAACTCCAACTTTTTCAAATTACGTTTATTCTACAAACTTTTTGAGTGACAATGAATGCATAAGTCGGTAGGTTATCAAATTTCAAAAATATTTCAGCTATAATAATTTGATAACCATTAAGAAAATAACTTGAATCCAAAATAATGGAAAGTTACATTTAAGCAAACAAAACATATATTTTCCTGGAAACAAGAACAACCTCAGAATAACGATCAGAAAAACAAACAGATTAATTAATTTACCTTTCTCAAACTTCAATTTTTTTTATCCAAACGATGAACGTTTATAATTCAACGAACAACAGACTAACACAGCTAAACACCATCACAATAGAGAATAACTACATCGACTTGTCGCCAAGGTCAAGCAGTTGAATGCTGCCCCTTCCTTCAAGTTATCACCCAATGTGTAGACCAAAGGGTATATATATTTATGGAAAAAAAACTACGTAGGGTTGTTCATAGCGAACCGCTTCACGCTTTATCGCGGTAGACTCGTGGGAAGAAAATCTGTTGGAAAATGTACAAACATAGCCATAGTGCGCCCGCTTGCCCGCTTTAACCTGTGTAACGGCCCAAAAATATTTGATACCTCGACAGGAGTTCGAACTCTGTCCAAACAACTATGGGGAAATTTCCCCTTAGCTGCAACACTCCAACGGACTGAGCTATGAGGCTGGTGTAATCAAACCTCATCCACTGTGAGTTATTTTCCTGGAGCGTAACATTTCCCCAGAGTCAAATACCAGCCGTCTCGGCTGGTTTGGGGTCGAACGAATGACGAAGTGAAACTGCAGGCTGCTGGCTCAGCAGATGCTCGCTGGACGAAGTCAGCAGTCGAGTGAGATCATTGTCACGGTGTGTTTTGACTCAAGTGAGTGAGGAAATGAAAGGTGCTACAACAGGGAATGTGATGTTTACAGTCTTTTGGCTCGAGAGGGATTTAATTAATAGTTGTTTTTTATTATTCGGTCCTATTTTGAGTGAGCCACTGTAACGGCTCAAAAATATTTGATACCTCGACAGGAGTTCGAACTCGTATCCTTACAACTATGGGAAATTTCCCCTTAGTTGCAACACTCCAACGGACTGATATATGAGGCCGGTGTAATCAAACCTCTTTAACTGTGAGAGTTATTTTCCTAGAGTGTAAGATTTGTATTTAAAAAAAAAAAAAGAAAGTTTTTTCGAAAATAACGACGATTTATCTTGACGACTTATGACTCTAGGACTATTGATCTACCCGAAAAGATCGAAGGAGGATTTACTGAGCATTTACTACATTTTGTGAATTTTATATGATGAAACCTCATACTTGCTATACAATGTGCCTATATGCCATTCAGGCAGAATATTATCCATTGTGTACAAATCCGCGTGTTCAACGTTAGAGGTTTCACTAAAATCTAGTATATTTCAGGCAAGACTTAGGCCTCTAGCGTCACTCAAACTTCAGTGTTTGTTATACCGATGATTTCTATGATAACCATTTATGGCCCTGGGACCATTTACATTAAACTCAAAAATATTGAAGGAGGATTTCCAGTGCATTTACAAGATCCTGTCAGATTAAAAGATGGAGCGAGAATTTTCTGCTTGCTCGTGCACTATGACCCCCACTTGCTAACATCACGCAGGTTTGTAAAGAGCCGGCCAATCCCATGCGGGTTTAAGCTGGCAAGCGAGATGAGAAATGGGAAGCGAGAAGCCCAGCTTGTCACTTTACCTGCTTCGAGCAACCTGCACGATTGTAGCAGGTGGTGGCCATAATGCACAGCTCGTGGGAACGTTTTCACAATTTATTAAGAACTTAATTTTTCATGGAAATACTTTATCTTTTCTGATGAACTTCATGTTGGTCGAAAGAATTGGATTTTACGGCAAACTGATCGAGCCTGTGAGGCCGGAAGCGAAAAAAAGAAATAATAATTCATTTTGGTAAATGTCAGTGAAGCGAGATGAGCAGGTTGAGGCTAACAGGCGGGTACACTATGGCCAAGTGCCTAGATTTCCACATACTATTCCTACCGGCTCCTATGCCAAGTTAACTTGAGAAACGAGAGGCAGATGCACTATGGACACACCATAAGTAAGGGATGTTTGTGATATCATTCAAGCAGAATCAGCCAATCTCAAGTGTTGGAAGGTTGCCGACCCACTGATCTAGGGGTTATAGGAAGAAAAACTCCAGAATAAAAGCTCCCAGAAAAAAAATCCAGCAATTTGGAACAGGCGGAGAAAAAAGTCCTGGGGCCAGGATTGTGAGATAGGTTCCAAAGACTCGTTTGTACACATTGAACACAGTTTATCGGGATAAGGGGTCAGAGGGAGAATTCAAACCAGTATCATGAGTGGATCACGCAGTTCTTCCACCTCTTCAAATGTCCACAAATACGGGGAGAAATTATGTTTCGACAATTATATGTACACGTAGCACAAACGTTTGCGAGGAGGTGTTCAGTTTGCGGAGGGAGGGGGTGCACTGTCTCCCACAAACGGACATGCATTTGGAAACTAATACAAGACATCCGCCTCAAGTCTCTTGTGAACTCACCACTTTGGCGCAATGGAGACAGCAGTGTGCCAAAGAGGAGGAAGAAATATATTCAGATGAATCTTCGAATTCAAGAGCTTACTGCACAGTAGGTACTCCTTAGTTCACACTTCAAGTTATTGTGGGATTCCATCTGAACTAATTGGTTTAAATTTCTTCCAGATATTCTGAACTCATTGAACATACTGACGGGGAAATTAAGAGTTTTTTTGGAATGTATTGCTCGCAACGTGAACCCCCCCTGCCAGCGAGTAAATCATTATTCCTTCTAATTCTCAATAGCAAACTATGTGCATACAAGAAAATATTAAGTAATTGGTACGACCCTCTTCCCCTTTATGCATTTATTGTTACAGGCTCGAATCGTTTCAACTGATTAGACATAGTTTTCAACATCGCCATAGCATTTGAAAATGCCAACGAATTTTTTTAGCCACTCTATTTGTAGCCCATTACGACCACATTGTACATGAGTTCAGCAAAAATGAGGTATAATTTTTCTTTTACTTTTCCCAAAAATGTCGACGCCAGGAATTTTTTCCGCCTTTACCAAATCGCAGTTTTTTTCCAGGAGGTTTTCTTCCGCTTACTGATCTAACACAGAATGTCTTATCTCACGAATCCGTCACACATAAATGGGTAAATTTTTGCAAGTTTCTTGAAGAGGTACACTACTTTGAGCATTAGCATGCCCATTTAGTGCCTAAATCAAGGGCTATCTTGTACAGGTACAATATTTCGCCACATGGTGACATTCGCAGTTGTTCCTCATTGTGACAGTCAATAGCAGATAATAAGTTATTTGTAGGCCTAATTATCAACTTATCAATTCATAGAATCGACGTCAACAATTATGTTAACCATTACATTGTTGTAAGTAAACGAGAGAAAAGATATTCGCGATAAGGAATCTTCTCTACAACTATGTAAACAAACAGAAAAATCACAAGAAAAAAGGGGGGAACCAGATAATATACATATATTCATTATAGAGCACTTAGATTCTATTACGATTTCCCAAAGTTATTATCACAGAGTTTTATAAATTCCCACAATATTAGCTGTTGAAAAATGGTTTTCCCCTTTCCCTACAAGTATTGTTACTTTGTGTTTTCCTTTATGAATACAAACCAAGTACGGACAACATTCGTCAACCTCTAGAAACCAGTTTTTAGGTATCTATATTTAAAGAAATAATAATGTACTCATACGACAATAATGATGGAAAATCATAATAAAACTTGTGTGGTAACACCATAATACCTTAAAATTTATAAACCAAATTGAGTTAATGGAACAAAACCGTTCACCATCAAGTTATTCTAGTATGGAGAAAAATTGATACTATGGCAGAGAACATTCAGTCTATTTTTCCCCTTCATTTTTTCAAATAATGCATCCGAACTGATTTGGCAAATGGGTATTCCCCGTTTTTTAATTTCACATAGGTAAAAAAGCCTGTCACACAGCCTCCCCCCCACTTACTCTCGCGATTTCTTTCTAGATAACTAAATCACAAGATGGAGGATTGAGAAGTCCGAACACTGTGTGATAATGTTAAGAACTCGAATTACTTCCTTTAAAGAATTGTAAGCTTCGAAAACTAAAAAGTCAGTCTATCAAACTAAATAACTACAGCAACTTTATCGACTTTTTTTGAAAAGTATCCCCAACGAAACTAGTTTTGAGCGCGTTGAATCGAACCCCGGATTTCGAGAAAAAAATTTGTATTGTTGAATATTATAGGAATTTTAACATAACAGTCCATTACACAAACATATACTCGTTATATATGCACTTGTCATATGATCTTGGATACACAAGTAAGAAACTTGTGGGGATGTGCCGGAAGAACAGCATTTCTTTGCTCTAGAGAAAGAGGACAAATTTCAGAACCAACATCAAAAAGCGGCGAACGGATCAACCAACCCATGGCGTTGTTTCAATAACACGCACAAATTTTCCTGGATCTGAAAATTGCCAAAAACTGGGAACTAATCAATTTTCCGATGAACTCAGATTTAAAGAAGACTGAAAATGAATTTACCTATGGGCCGAAAACAATAAACTAATCAAAGTAATAACTGTGGTAATGGCGGTGTAAAAAGTATCAATCAAAATGGGACACACTAATAAAAATGGGATCAATTTTTCATCAAAATCAATCCTATTACAATTTTTATCCATCTACGTACAAATACTTACTATATACAAAATGGTACATTAACATAAACTCAATAAACTATAACAACATTACAATTTTAAAAAGTACTTATCAGTGAACAATTGAATTCAACTAAATTCCGACGCTGATCTCGTCTCCACGAAACTATTTTGTGTCTCAAAGCGTCCATTTATCCAAAGCTCAATATGGCCAGTATGGCACAGAACCTAAAATTTGATAATCATAGCTTACCTACCACAATCACAACGATTGCTACCCTAGCTAAACACTAGCCTAGCATTGAAGAAGTGATTCATCGACGAGTAAGGCGATAGAGCCACGGGGTAGGGCGGTTGGGGCAACAAGCCAATTTTCCTTGTTCCTGGATACCAGATGTGTCTTTATATGGTTCATACACAAATAAATGAGTTAGCACAGCGGAAAGGGTAGGCTAAAGTATATATTTTAAATACAAAATATAAGTAGATGCAATCATTCCTATTCATATGAATTACGTTGAATGACAAAGTAGTAGATATGTATAGCATTTGAATCAATTTTTGATGGTTAAGAACAGTGCGCCATGGTTCTAGTTTACCTATATATTCTCTCTCACCTGCTCCAATTTGAGCAGAATGGACAACAACATCTACTGTGTTTCAATAAAAATGAGGAGGTAAGAAATTATCCCACGATTTAAAAAATGATCTAGCTCATTGGCCTCATTCCTAACTTCATCATGATAGTGGTAGGTGCTGAAAAAGAAATACTACGAACTGTCAGTCGTCCCACATATCCATGAACATAAAAACCCAACGTAAATTCTGGCTAGGAATATAAAAACCTATAGAACCTAAGGCTGGGTAATTCATGATGGTTCGTAAACGACCAGCTAGGAACAAGGTGATTCCCACATAACATTCATTGTCAATATTTTTCCGCACTTCCTTATTTCAGTACCACCATAAGCGATTTTAGAACAGTATTTTATCAAAGTCGCCCCCCCCCCCCCCCCCCACCCATTACAACTTACATGACTTTATGAGGAATTCATAAACATAGCATTAACATCATGAATGCATAAAACGGAAGTTAGTTAAAAAGTTGTCAATTTCCACGAAAATCTTCCTGGAAATAGACAACGTTTTTCACTAACTTTCGTTTTGAAATGGGTTTTCACAACTTCGTCGCGAGTGATTTAGTTCGTATCATAAATGCATGTTCGTAAATACATCAACTCTGAACTTTATGAATGTTCACAGAAATATTTTTTTAACAAAATCAAATTTCTTCTCGGTCATCTTCAACAACAGCTACATAAAACACATTGGTAAGTAATGCATGCATTACAGGGACGTCCCTATGACTGCATGTTTTGTATATGATGTAAGAATGGCGAATTGATCATGTTTTGCTGGATGACGCTCTTCATTATAACCTAACATGAATACGCGACGAGCAACACCTCGCCCTCACAACCATAATAGAGAGTTCCTAAACGCTAAGTCAATTGGGATAAGGTGCTTGGGGATTTCATCATCTGAGGCGAGCCACAGCATATGCTAACCTGATAAAGTCAAGAGGGTAGAATATGCATTTTATCATAGAGTGACGCTACTTATCTTCAAGTAACGCTGAACAAACAAGGGGATTTTCCCGCCTATCCCGTGAGTTCAGTTTCTAGCATTCCTAAGTTTTCTAGTTCTTTTCTTACTCACAAAAAGGTTTCTCAATGGCAGATTTTGAAAAAATTATGACCAAGAAAAGGAATATAATTTTCATAAATCATGAATACCAGCAAGAAATGAATCGAATCTGTTATCGATGTGTAAGGGCCATGTCATACGAGCGCTATTGCCGTCGCGTTAAAAACGCTCCAACCCGACAATGGGGTTCTTATGGAGCATGTCATACGGACGCTAATGCCGTCGGCGAGTCCGCGTTAGCCGGACGCTGAGCGCTGCCAACGCGGACGGTCGCGTTAGCGACGCTGCGCACGTGACGCCGGGACCCTGTCAATGCAAATGCGCCCGGAAGACGCTACGTATGACAGGCACCTGGCGTTGGCGGGACGGCATCAACGCGACGCATTTGCCGTCACGTATGACATGTACTTTTTCCGGCGCTATCTCGACGGCATCTGCGCGACGGCAATAGCGCTCGTATGACATGGCCCTAAGGTTACTTTGCGAAAGAGAGGAAGAGATGAGATAGGTTGGTTCGGGATAAAGCGTCTTATGTTTAGGTGAAATAAATTGGTGTTATTGGAGATGAGGCGCCTCGTCTTTCCGCACATGCGCAGTAGTGTTTCCATTCACAATAAGGCGCCTCATCTCTGTTTCCTTATCACTTTAGGAACTCTCTAATAAAGTATGAACTGCTTTTACATTGCGAAATCGAACAAAGACATATTTACGGAAATATATTTAAAATATCACGATATATCGGTATCCACCTCCCATCATGAAATTTTAATTTACTGAGGGAGAGACCAAATTCTTCGAGTAAAATAGGAAAATAATCAAATTCATGACTTTTAGCACATCTAAACCAAAAGAAAATAATTTATCGGAAATGCCCCCCACCATTTACCCCACCGATATACATTTGAAACTCCAAAGTTTTTTGTATAACTGGAAGAAAAAAATACGAAAATCGGTCGAGAATTGTAGCTTGGGCAGCGCCTAAAAATATCGTGTATATCCCCCTCCACCACCCATCTCGATGGCGAATTCAAAATTGCCATTATTTATTGAACAACTAAATTACAACTGGGATCAAACAAATTAGAAACACGAAAATCGGTAGGGAATAGTAGTAGGGGGAGCGCTTATTAGAATCGGCTATTATCCCCTCTCCAATGGCAAATCCAAAATTCCCAAGGTTTTGTTGCACAACTAGAATAAAATTCGGATCGAAGAGGGGAAAAAAAATCACAAAAATCGGTTGTGAACTGTAGCATGGGCAGTGCATAAAGGTTCGGCTATTACCCCCTCTACTCCCACCCCCTCCTATTCAAAAATATAAGATTTCCAAGGTTTCTTACACAATTAGACTGAATTTCGAAAATCGGCTGAAAATTCCTCTACAAAAGGCAGAGTCTACAAAATTTGTCTCTCACACACACACACACACACACGCACGCGCGCACATACACACCTGTTTTAGCGAATTTTCGTAAAAAATGAAATATTTCAATAACTCGGAAAATTTTAAAATAAAAATTTTTGAAAAATTTCATCAATGAAAACCGTTTTGAGGCATTCTTTTAATAATAGAGATACCACAAAATCTGAGTCATTCTTATATGCGGGTTTCACGGGTTTATGTGAAACGAGTGAGCTAAAACACTTTATGAACTTCAATAATTTCGAAGTATATATATATATATATATATATATATATATATATATATATATATATATATATATATTTCTCTCTCTTCACGGATTCGGTTTTAGGGTGGCCTTGAACAGGTTTGTATTCAGTTTTCTCTCTCCTTCTCTCATTCATGCTTGCCCCCCCCCCCCCCCCCTCTCTGAATCAATTCCAATAGGCGTCCATCTTATTGACGAAGCCTTGCCTATAAATACATAGCTGTTGAGTCTGATAAACAACAGAAAATGCAGAAAACTGTTCAATGCGTTATGGTCTTCAAGTTGGTACACCGCAAACCACGATAAAACTTTTAATTTTGGATATAATTTAATACAAGAATAAATTCTTGTCAACTACGTCTTTGCGTAATTGAAAAATATTGGATTGCCCAACGATTTTTTCTTTCTAATTTATCTACGTCTTAGCCCAAGAGAAACTACAGGATCAGTAATGGTAGAACATGAATATGAATATCATTCCACTTCTGAACCGTAAGCTCAGAAGAAGTCAAACTGAATTAATTCATTATTAAAAGGATAAGCTCATGCTAAACCGACATACATCTAAACGTCATTGAAAAGTAATAATCTATGTGTCAAGTTGTTGGATACAAATAGTTTTGACATTTCTTGGAACCTAGTAAAAAGTAGTGACTACAAGTTGATAAATTCAGCTACTTTTTATTGGGAGATAAGTATAATCTCAATAGGCATTTAACTAGCTTCCTCCACACGGGTAGTGTTATATTGTTATTAAATCAACGACGAATAAATCACAATCCACTTTACCAGTAACAGACAGAAGGATTTAAAGTACATATCTTTGATGAAAATGGATAGTCATTATGTTTGTAGCTATGTATTATATTAAGAAACATTAATTAAGCCGATAACTTTCCGTTGACACTTGAAGTTATAGAGAACGTAAAATATGGATTGTTTATAATTTCACCATAATTATGCACTCAAGTTTCGTTAAATTGTAATAAATTATTTTCCTACTGGTTTGGAGATGTTGAATTCATATCACAGTGTTTCATTTCAGTTGTCCTTCATGATTTATTACAATTTTTCAACTAACTTAGGATAACCACTCCCGTGCCCATTGAAGACAATGATGTAATCCGAACTTCAATAAAATAGCGATTTGGATTTGGTAGATTTACACTGCATGCAACAACTATCATTTGTGAATTTATTACCTGTGTTCTCGAGATCGATCCCTCCGTCTATCCTTGCTCCTGCTCCTGTCACGATGCCTGCGGTCTTTGTCTATACGGTCTCGATCGCTATGGTCTCGATGGCGCCTGCTCGACTTGTGACTTCCAGACCAAGAGCGGCGGGATCTGTCTGCCAGGTGTCTGTCCGGGGACCTTCTGTCTTTTCTGGAGTCCGGAGACGTCCTGCTGCGGGACTCCTGAGAACGACCTCGGCCAGGCTCAGAAGAGCTGTGCCGCTTGTCGGATGAACCTCGCCTCTCAGATGGAGGAGATTTTCTCCTAAAATAAAATTATTAGCATGTTATGAATTCCAAATCTGATCCTGAAAGATTTAAACAAATGAGCGTCAGCCACACACTCAGTTTATATATATATATATATATATATATATATATATATTGCTTGCAAGCAGGTTACTTAATTAGGGATAGGTATATTTGATTTGGAAAAGGATATTATCACTGGCTTAGAAAAAGTTTCATTCACCATATATAATTCATTATTTTTGTCGACAAATCCAGTAACTAGTGCTAGACTAAAATCCAAGTACATAAAATGAGACTAATGTGTACAAAAATAGGGAAGTACTTAACGTGATCTTATTTAAACATCAAATCATTAGGTTTAGTGATGCCCACTGCAAAAAGCAGTTTTATTGTGTCGCAGTGGAGGCACGTCAGCAGCGAACGTTATAGCAGTACGTAAGAGAGATCCCCCTTCTTACAGGAAGGTTGACATTTGCTTAGGAGAGCCTATCCCTCGTGGACTGCGCTTCTCCCCCCGCCGGTAAGCCAGCGGGACACAACTCAATATCCTTCCTCAAACTTCTATAACGTTATACAGAACAACAGAAGATGGTCTGGAGGCCACGAAAACAAGGGTTTGTGTGCTAGTGACTCCATTTTCATGGATCTTCGTGTATCCAAGCTTACTGACCCGAACATTGTCTCCTTGACCGTTCCCGCTGCCCTCTAGACTGATACGAACAAGCTTCAGACTAGACTGATCAGCTATGGAGGTGCTCTCTGCTCTCAACTGAACCTGCTCCGGAGCAGCAGTGGAAACAAACCTAGAAGGTACACCAGTATGCTTAGTACGAAATAGCCAGGAAAACGGCCGCAGAACCTCTGCTCGATTTCCTCATCCATCGGTAACAAAATTATGAAAGGTAGATATCGAGTCATTGGCAGCATGATGTGTGACGATACTCGGCACAGGCTCAACTCTCCATTGCCATCAAGCTGGGCCAACTGTCATGCGCCAGTGCCCATGCTAAACCAACGTGCTGATCCGGCTCAGGCTGTTGTGCAGTGGGGCCAACATGAGTTGAAATGCAAAGCAAGTTCAGAGCGAAAATAGAAGGAGAAGCAAATAGCAAGAAAGCACGACAAAATTTAAAATATCTAGGGGAAATTATTTCATTTTACCTTGTGCTGCTATAACTTCCGACAGAATCGTTGAGCTTTTTGGAAGAGCTGGAACTGGTCTGAATTGTATCCTTTCTCGAAGGCGCCTCTACACTGTCATCGTCAGACGATTCACTGGTCGAGTAAACGTATTGCAGTGTATCCATATTGAAAGGAATACGGTCGTCTCCAGAATATCCACAGTTGACTGACGAGGGTAAATTGAAAATGCCTTCTAGCAAGTCATTGTGCTTCGAACCTTCCAATTCAAATCGCCTGAAATCATATAGAGCTGTCAATCGTTTCTCTAAGGACATACATAAATATATACCTATACCTGCTATTTGCACAGCCAATCGATAGAATGCAAAACGATCAAGTAGGAACAATACCTGAGCCAAATGAAGGCACTTCAAGGAACATCTGAGTTAGACTTCCATGGATTTCCTCAATCTGAGCACAATCAAATCAGTTTGAAACCGACGTTGAAGATTCGAGTTGAGAACAACTCTAGACCAAATCCGAAAACACCATAGGTACAAATAGCTGCCTACAGCCTACAAGAGTAGGGAAAATGGCCGGCCGCAGTACGGAATCAGGGAATTCTCAGCTGTGAATTGGGGGGTTGTGAGACTTCAAAAAGATATTATTATGTTTAGGTGCGGAACTAGTTTTTTTATGATCAGTAAAACGTTTTTGTAAAACAAAACAGAGACTACTTAATTGGAAACTTGATCAAGATCTTTCCGATAGAATCAAAACTTCGTACGGGAAAGGGAAAAGTCAACCATGGGCAGTCCAGTCGAGTGACGATGACGTCATTCGGTTCTGAAATGGATGGAACACCCTACCTACCGGTCATGGAACCAACTAGAATACTTCAACCGCGCCGCGCCCCCCGCGTAAAGGAAAAAACATTTGCGCCAAGTTGAGTTATAGTTTCCTCGTTTACCTATCATGAAATGACCATCGAACTTTTGAAATTTTAATAATCGAAAATTGAATTTTAAATGATCTTGAAAAATTACATAGCGGAAAATTGAATCAAGAAAATGTCATAATTGGTGAATTTAGTGAAAAAAATAATACTCAATGTAATTTACATTTGTGCAAACGCAGAATGAACTGATGAGTTGAAAACAATGAAATAGGTACGGGACCATCTACAACCTAAACCTCGCATTCGCTGACAATTTCATCAAAATCAGATGAAAACTGTGGAAACTAAGGTCACTACAAGTATTTAACATTGGCAAATGCGCAGTAGCTATTAATGATACAACCGTGTTTAAATTGATGTGAGGTAATCATGTCATTTTCTTCCAACTTTCATCCAAATTTAAGTGAAATCGAACGACTAGAATGTGAAAAAATGGAGCATAATAGAATTTGCGTTGGTGCAAGCGCAGAATGAACTGATGAGTAGAAAATAATGAAATAGGTACGAGACGATCTACAACCTAAACCGCGCATTTGCTGACAAATTCATCAAAATCGGATGAAAACTGTGGAAATTAAGTTCATTACAAATATTTCACATTAGCAAATGCGCAGTAGCTTTTTTTTTTTTTTTTTTTTTTAGAATTTAAGCTGTGTCCAATAGTTATTAATGATACAAACGTGTTGAAATTGAAATGAGGTAATCAAGTCATCTTCTTCCATCTATCATCCAAATTTAAAAGAAATTGAACGACTAGAGTGTGAAAAAATGGAGCAATTAGCAGGGAAAAAATATTTAACAAACTAGCCGCTCCGGCTTACTTCGCTCACCTCTACGTCCGGATGCGGTATTGAGGGGCAGATTTGAACCCTCATTGATAATTCTGGTGTCTCTCACTATACAGCCGGGGATATTTTTCAAGCGTTCCCACGTGTTTATGAAGGTAAGTAGAAGGTACACTACCACTTATAAGATTTTTAAGAACCTTGGAGTAGCCGAAAATCAACAATTATATTGGGCTCTAAGATATGAGAAAAACCAATTTTGGAGGTCTGTAACTTTTTTCGTTGGGGTTTGTTTATCTTGCCAGTGGTCTAGTTTCAAACTATATAATGTAGAGAGTGTACGAAAAAAAAAAATTCATAACCATACCGAGCCATATGACTTGGCAATGAATTAAAAGAAAAAAAATTTAACTGCGTAAAAAATCAACTTTTTAAGAAAAATTTAATAAAAATTTTATTATTTTTAAATTGTTAATAATAATTAATGTCGATTAGGATGAGAGTTAGAGCTCTGAAAGTGGATTCATTCGATTCAGCATCCCTATAACATATTAAACCATTACAAACACGGGTCCGTTTGAAGAAGTTGCAAGGAAGTCGCACAGTAGAAGCTAACCACTGTCGCAGCCACTGCTATGGCCAGCCGCATTCGCGTCTCTCCTTACCCTCGTACTTGGGATGATCTTACGAATATGACCTCAAAATTTCAAGTGATTCGGACAATTTGTCTAGAAGTTATGAGCAATGTCTACCTAGATTGGCTGTTTTTCCCAGTGTGGTCAGGGCTTGGAGAGACGGTGTCTCTCAAAAAATGCACGCACAAAAAGTTTAAGGGATAATTGGTAATTCAAAATTGTTCGGTTTTGTTTCTACTTAGCTAAAAATCCTTTTGCAGGAATTAGAAAGTGCAAGGGCGAAATATCAACACTTCACCAGTATGTAAGCAATTATTCACACCTCACATTGTTGCCCTTTCACTGCACAGTGATTAAAATAATACGGTTCGGTAAATTTGGAGCTTTTCAACGATTACAGAACAATTCTTGTGCGATGAAAACTACAGCAGTTACATTTCCCTAAAAATGCGTTAGTTGTAAGTTAAAATCATCAGAAAGCTTGGTAAAGAAACGGATACCTAACAGAATTTTTGGAAAACAGAACTTTTGGGAAAATATGTTAAACATAAAAATGTATGAACACAAGTGGATTAGTATCCAAATACGCTGCAGTACGATTCTTTTCACATTTTAGTAGCCACCAACGGAAAATCGTTAAACAAACACAAGTAATTTGTCAAACTGATACTTATTCCATGTGATCCCGTTTACAAGGATTCAAATTTCTGCCGCTCAACTTCGCATTTTCTTTGTGATCGTGACCCAACTTTACCGTCATAATATCATCGAGCACGGAGTAAAATACATTTTACTCTGTGCTCCATGTGACAATAGTTGAGCGATTCAACAGTTGGCAATCCTGCTAAGTTTTCGTCCTCGTTCTCGATCTCTGCCATCTTTCTTAATCCGCGTGTGCTTGTTCTCTTCGAGCTAAGGCCTTTTTTCGGCGACTTGCACATTTTCTAACATAAAACCCATAATGTCGAAAGCTGAACTCGCTTGTGTATATTCCGCCCTCATCCTCATCGACGATGATATCACGGTGACGGTAAGTTATTACTTTGTTTAGTTGTGACAAACCCATATACGTAGGTCCATTAGCTCACGTGGACGATCGAGTCCTCGTGGGAGATTAACGAAGATTTCTGTACTTTATAGCTACTATAGTGAACGCTTTTCTGCTAACTCGATAAGATTCAATTCCGAATCGCACTGGTTGTTCGTTGGAAGCGTTGAATGTATATTTTACGAATATAGCTTTTAGGTTCATAACCTACGAAATGATGAGGATGAAGATTGTCTGCTGTTTCTCATGTAGTCATGTGTATGTTCATGAATAGGTGTAGCGCTATTATCAGGTTTTAAGGAAAACCTAACATTGAACAAATAAGGGTGAGCTTATTATGAACAAAGTACAATGTATTTTACCAAATCGCAAAATTAACAATTCGGCTAAGAACCTGTCATGGAACATGCTGCTCTGCTCTAAATGTAGGTTGTATAGTCTTAGATCTTACATGTGCTCGACACTGGGCATGACTTATCTGGATAGGAAACAGATGCCAAAGTAAGTTTGCTGAAAGTTTCCATTGATAATTACGGTGAATTGCTTAGTTAACTAAGTATGTATTTGTAGAGATGCAAAATAGATTTCACCCCCCAACCCATCCCTCATCACTTCTTTGGGTCATCAGTTATATATCGCAGCATTTTTGTGCGCACCTGTGCAAATCTTGAACGGGCCCTGTCCAGCCGAGGTTTTTATGCTCAGAGACAAATCAAAGGTATCACGAATGACTGTCATGTATTGTCTATGAACTACCCATAGCATGGATAATCCTGTCCGCTGGTGTGTTCGACAGGAACCTGATTTACACAGTAGGTACATAAATTCTACTGTACGTTGAAGGAAAGCTCAAACTCTCGGGTGCCGATTGCCGTGCCTTCCGCCTAAACAACTCATCGCTCCAATGGATGCGTAGTGCAAATTTACTAGGTACATAACTTATGAACTCAAGCCAAGCAAACGAACTTGTGATACAATCGCTATTTTATCAGAATCGAGATGCTTTCATGGGTGATTAAACTGGTTACATAAGCATTTTGGCTTGAATAAAGATTTGATAGTCAAGCAGCATTACCCATGGGTGTGAAAAGGGTAACTTTATTTGGTAAGTGTAAGTAGTTTTCATACATGGACGCTTGACTCCTGCCGTGGTTTCCTGCGATAAATGTCTTCCTATGATTTTTCAGTTTCGTTCACTGGTGACGTGGCAGGGGGGGGGGGGGGGGGGTGCTTTGACGTCACCGGTCTACCAAACTTCAGAAATCAATTTCGGTTTTCTTTCCGGAAAGCACATCCTTTCGTTGGCTTACAACCTTCCGTTGTAAGCTCCCTTTACACTTCCTGATATCGAATCCGACCACCAGACGCTCTGAAAACTGAAGGCTTACAAGCGTTGAATATATAGATATGCGTTTGGTTTCCTGCGATTCACATCCAATTAGTACCTCTGCCAGATTCAGTTAACACTTATCGAAAATCGTGGTACTTATAGATGTTCTTTAGTGAGCTGATGTGCCAAGTCTTATCGCGTTAAGCTGCCGAATTTTTCAAATAATTTCTGGCGGACTATTTGGATCGGTAGCGTTCTCGCCGTAGATCGCCTGCTGGACATCATGTGATATGGCGTATGGTAAAACGGTTGGGGGGTAAAACAGATGGAGCGCTTGTCGAGTAGTGAAATGAGGTTTTGTTGCCACATTCTGCTATTGTGATAGGTTATTCTAGGAAATTTTGCTCCCGATTAAGTATGTACATAATACATTTGGTTTATTTATTTATTTTATTAGTAAAAATTTCTCCGTAACCTGATCTGGACAGCCATTCTGAAGGATTAGGCATGGTTTTCTTGCTATACGTTTGTTATTAGTAGAGGAGAATAGTGCGTTGAACTGAAATTTATGGTATTTATTTTAATAATGGTATCTCATGTTATTCTTAGGGCGAAAAAATCCAAACTATCCTGAAGGCTGCCGGTGTGGACATCGAGCCCTACTGGCCAGGACTCTTCGCCAAGGCCCTTGAGGATATCAACCCTAAGGACCTCATCACCGCCATCGGAAGTGGGGTCGGTTCGGGAGCCCCTGCCGCTGGTGGTGCTGCGCCTGGTAAGATCATTTTGTTATGATAATAGATTGTTCCCCATTTTAATGAAGGGTTCGGAGTTTGTCATTAGTAAGTAAGTATACTCATCAAGCCAGAACATCAAAGCCTGGAAGTTGGAAACTATCTGAAACTGCCCACAAAATAATGTGTTTTGGTATCATGGCGTTATAAAGTTATTGTTTGATATGATTTGCTCGTAGATTGAAACATTCTGTAATCAACATAAAGCCTGATGCACATGAGCCAATAACTAGATCCAAATGTTATTTATTTTTTAGATTTTTTTAAAATTATCTATCTGACCACTTTCTGGCTGGTGCATGGCTGAAACTTTTTTCATTACCATTTAAACATGCTCAAGTACATCATGTCTCCTCTTTCTTATTTTAGCTGCCGCAGGTGGTGGTGCTGCTCCTGCCGCCGAAGCCAAGAAAGAAGAGAAGAAGAAGGTTGAAAGCGAACCAGAATCTGACGATGACATGGGCTTCGGTAAGATTTTAATCTTCATTTACCTAACTAACTGTATGCAGGTTCACAATGAAACTCCTTTTTCGAAAAAAATCCTTACCCCCCAATACATAGGTAACATCTGAACTCATCCTTTCTACACGTCTGATCTGTTGTTCTGAAAGACTACTTCGAAATTCTATTGCTTTCTTATTCTTCCAATCGTAGTCACTGCTTGAAGCCTGTCAGTCAAGGATGAGAATGCTCAGTTAGTTTTCAAATGTTGAATTTTGAGGCGAATCTTCGGTTGGATCGAATGATACGAGAGAATGGGGTGTGATTTGTTGAAGCTCAGCGATTGTGATGGATCATCCATATGATAAGGAGGCCTGAGGCTTGTTCACAGAGCAGTTCCAGACAGTTCTAGGACTGGACTCGACGGGCATGCACTCTAGAGATTGTCGCATTCGCAGTGCAAGTGTTCCGACTATGAGTCCCAGTCCGCAGTGACTTTTGTTGTTTTCATTGCACAAGAATAGTTTTCTATTCGTTGGACTTACCTAACCGTATTTGTTACCCACTGTGCAGTGCGTGGCCAACAATCTGAGTATGAGTGTGGTTGTGCGAATAATGGTTACATACACATATGAAGGGTACAGGGGAAGAAACATAGTTGTACCACTATTGATCCAACAAATAAGTACTTAAATTCTATCTTATCACGTTGTGATCTGGGTTATACCAGTATACCTTAAACATTCAAATATTGATTATCATAGTTGTAACAGTACCTACTCTTCTCACATTCAGCTTATTCTACTACCAATTCTTGGCCAAAATTAACATCAGTTTTAGCAAAATGATTCAAGTTATTCACAGTATCTTCCATCTGGAAATTCTTATTATTTTCCTCGCTACCTAGGGTAAGACCTTGTGCAGGACGTCAAAAACGTTAGGGTGTTCCAAAATTAAAAAAAAAGTCCACTCGCAATTTGCGTTGCAGAGCTTTTTGAACAATTTTCTTCAGTTTCTGTCTGTCTGTAGTCAAATTAATTCTTGTTCCAAGCAAAACTCTCAAAACTATTTCACCGATTTCGCCCTTAAGTTTGTTCAGGATAGTGCATCAGGATGACGTCGAGAAGTCGAAAAATGGTTATGCTGGCCTTGGCTAATCCCGAAAATCATGCCGTATCAAACAGTAACCAGCAGCCGTCTCCAGCGAATCCAAAGTCAATACCGAAGCCTTGGGGGAGGAGAAACAAATGACACAGGAGAAATTTGGAAAGAATTTGATCATGAATATGGATCATTCCTGAAAATGAATGACAAGGAATCTATGCCGCTGAGCACCCCAGCCTTGCAGTGGCGGACAAGATACACCAACATCCGGGTAATGAGGCATCCGTCAGTTACCTCAAGTACTCAACAATACCAGTAAGTCAGATTCAGTGCTTGGCGCTGATGAAAAAATTAACGACGAGAAACCGCTGCATCGTTTGAGAGAGTTCTATAGCGATTTCTCTCATGAAGTGACTGGTGATGATGAGCACCCCAACCTTCAAGATGCGGGCAAGTTACGTCAACATCCCAGTAGTGATGGTACGGATGAGTTCCCTGATCCCTGAAGTACCTCAATACATCCAGAAAATCGTTATACCTCAAATCGCTGATACCACAAATAATCCTAGTGTGTTCAATTCTGAGCTTCACACTCGAGGCTCTGAAAGTGAGGAACTTATGACTCCAGCGTGTTATCATCTTCTGACAGTGATAATGTACCCTTAAAAGAACACTGGAGGGAGGAAAAGAAGTTCAGAAAAATCAGAAAAAACGTCAAGATGCGTTCCTCTCAACGTTATGACTCCCGACAATCGGGCAATGAGCAGCAGGCAAGAACATCTGACGGCACTAACCCTCCAGAATCTGTCAAAGAGCAGTCTACAGATTCTTTGCATCAGGATGACAATACAGTTCCTAAAAGAAAGACGAAGAAAGTTACACAGCATGATACAAATAAGAGGAAAAAATCAAGGAAAGTTTCACGTAGGCCAAAAACTCAAGCAAAGGAGAACCGCCCTACTGGTCTACAAGTAGTAAAGCGTATGTCCCAGGAAAATTTTTGCATGAATCATGTAATGAAACCAACAAAGTCAAGTGTTCTGAGAAAATATCAGAAGCGCAAAGGCAGTCCATTTTTTTCTCGTTTTTGGCAAATTGGAGATTTGGGACGTCAGAGTGAATTTGTGCGCAGATACACTACAGATGTAAGTCGACCCCTCAATAGTTTACCTAATAAACGAGCCAATAATCAAGCATTCAAAATGGAAGTTAGTGGACAAAACATGCGAGTTTGCAAGAAATTTTTTGTCGCCACATTGGGAATCAGTCACCGTTGGATCACTACAGTTAGGGAAAAAACTTCTGACGGATTTGTACAGCCAGATCGTCGAGGCCATCAAAATTACTAGAGCAACCACCGAAAAGCGCAGTGAAGATAACAACCCCATCGAGAAAAGGAAAGAAATTCTATGAGGATGGAAGTTGCCAGCATACAATCAACCTTGTGGGATTGGTCAACAAAAGAAAAACGATCTCATGTCTCTGTTGAATGGTGTCCTCATACCAGCAGCGTACAAAGATTTTTATACAAATCTCGCAGTTAGAAAAGTGTCAAAAAGAAAAAATGAACTCGAAGTTGCAGACGATGACTCTGATTTCGACACCTGAGCTTTCATTAGATACTTGCTGGAAGAAAACTGGACTAGTCGCAACAAAAGAATTTTTACGATCTCAACACTGCTTACTATTTACTATCTTTTTAAATAACGTTTTCTCAATGATTCCCTAGTCAGTATTTTTAGGTAAGTCAAAAAGTTTTAAGACTGCAAGCTCAGTGTAGATTCAACATTTGTTACTTGCCATTTCCTGAAAAATCTAGTTCATTGGAGTTCATGATCATAAATTGAAACTGTATTGCTGCCAAAAGCTCTTCATTACAGTGGTTCACGTTTTTGTTTGTATTACCAAATTTTATCAGTGCCAAAAAGCTGTTCTACGATTGTACCTACTTTCAATTCAAGAGTTGAAGTTGATTTTTGTGATAAGCATTTTTCTGTGATTTACTAACTAGGATAAGGAGTGCGTTGTTTGACGGCAATTTCCTTCTGAAGACTGAATGTACCTACCTAAAAAAAAAAAAAAAACTTTTTTTTTTAAATCAAATTTAATGTTGCACAACTGTTTTTCCATGGGACTTAAGCGCTTAAAATAGTAATGACAACAACGTTCTTCCCGGTTTTGACTTCACCTTTCTAAGGGTTCCTTGAAACCCTAACAGGTGGCACCACTATCTCAATTTCGCAAAAAAAAATCACACGTTTTTCCCCGGTGCCCTACATTTAATTAAATGACTTATGATCCTTTTCATTTAATTTTGTGAACATGATCGCAACCACTATTGAGACTTTGGGAGACGATTGACATTATGGGACCTTTCTTATTCAGCTGAGTGAGCTTAATTCATCGAATACTTTGGTACGCATCGTCCTGTCCTTTCGATAAAGACCTATACCTCCAATGTCAATGATGAGAAAAATGCCAAAGGGCATATACATGTCACAATTTTTTCGAACGTTTGTGTTTCGATGGACGTAATTTGGTTTTGCGTATAAATCTTATAAAATGAAATAAAGAGTTAGTTTAAATTTGATTGACTTGCATAAATGTTTTCATTGGCAACTACTATATTGTATGATGACGAAAATACTACATAGTATTACATAGTACATATTACATTACAAAATATTACATAGTATTTTCGTCCACGTTGCTGTTACATACCTCCTATAACTTCAATTTTAGGCTCTGTTCAATATAACTTGAATAATGTTTTCTCAGTATACCTTAAAGTTTTTACTCAGTTTTCTCAGTATATCCAAAGATGTTGTTCAAATAGATAGCTATATATCATAAAGCTCTATGACGAGGATATGAAATAAGCAATACAGTTTTCCAAGCCCTGAAGATGAAATATAATTATTTCGAAACGTCGGCCTAGAATATAGACTTTTCATTGACCAACCCTCGAGAAACCCGAACATTTTACACTTAACTCAGTGATCGAGATAACCCAGCCTGATTTATGGAACATACGGTTAATTTTATTCACTTTTTTCCATGCTTATTTCTGGCACTTTTCCATTCGTTAATGGTTCTTATTCTTTTTCTGTTTCAGGTCTCTTCGACTAGAGCATTCCATTGCGGGTTCTCACTTGTTTTTAAAAATTTCTTTTAATAAATAAGGCTTTTAATTAAAAAAGAAGAAAAACCGTTGTTTTATTCGTCTTTTCCGTTTTTTAAGTACCTATACAAACACTATGATGATTGATGAATAACGAAGTTCCCTTATTTTCATCTTACAGAGGTACTAAGCAGTAAATTGATCTAAACATTCGAAATTTCGTGTTTCTCATACACAGCTTTTGGATGAAATGTTATTGGTTGGTCTGTCATAGAGTTTTAAAACTCATCCAAGAATAACTTATATTTTATAGATCCAGAATACCTACATTACCAGTGTTTGATTTGATTGAGATTATTTAGATTAGCTCCATATTTTCCAGTTTCGGTATCTATTACAAATTGGAAGTTTGATTATTCCAGGGGGATGAATAATACTTTATAATTTTATTGGTTCGTCTCTATTGCGCTACCCAAAAGGAGGAGAGGGATGTGAGGGTGAAAATATCAACTATCCTGACTTCGATTATTAGGTATTTCGTAATCCCGCCAGTTTTGCTGTGCGTCTTGTCGGGAACGAACCTTGTTTTGAATTTCCCTCTGCGAAACCCTCGGCTTATATTTATGTTGATTTGTACGTTGCTTATTGCTTGTAATTATAGCAAAATGACTGTAAAATAATGAAACGTATAAAAGCTAATTTTTAACACTAGTTGGTTAGCAGTTGTTACCGACTTCTTTTTTTAGGACGTCCCTCTGAAGCTGTGTCTTATAAGCAAGGCTTCGTTAACAAAGGGGACGCCTATTGGAATTGATCCGGGGGGGATACCATGAAGCGCCACGTCCACACCAATGCTCCGCTCCGAGCGCCAGTGTGGACGTACTCACTCACAAACCCTGGAAATTTTGAATTGCATGATACAAGGAGGGGGTAAAGCCGAAAAACCGTGGTTTTTAGGACGTCCCTCTGAAGCTATCTCCTAATAGGCAAGGCTTTGTTAATCGGAGGGACGTCTATTGGAATTGATACGGGGGGGGGGGGCAACCATACCATGAAGCCGCGTGTCCAACCAATGCCCCACTCCAAGCACGATGTAGGGAGCAACAAAGGGGAGCGCCAGTGTGGACGTACGCACATACGGGAATTTTGAATTCCATGATGGAAGAGGGGGTAAAGAGGAAAAAAACGTGGTTTTTAGGGCGCCCCTCTGAAGCTATGTCTTAAGAGGGACGCCTATTGGAATTGATCCAGGGGGGTGGAGGACAACACAAGCATGAGAAAATAATAACCACAAGCAAATCCGTTCCAGACCATTCTAAGACCGAATCCGTGGAGAAAAAAATAGTAGATGTATGAGTGTGTGTCACAAATTTTGCCGACGCTGCCCAGGCCTCAATTCTCAGCCGATTTTCGATATTCTTTGTTCAATCCCAATTTTAGTCTAGTTGTGCAACAAATCTCGGAAATCTTGAATTTCAAGATGGAATAGGGAGAATGGTATAGCAGAAAAAACTTTTTCCACAAATTTAGTCGATGACACCCAGGCTACAATTCCCAACCGATTTTTGTGATTCTTATTTACTTCGATTTCAATTTCAGTCTAGTTGTGCAACAAACCTTGGGAATTTTGGATTCGCTGTTGAGGTGGGGGCGGAGGAGATAATTACCAATTCTGGATAAATACTGATAAGTCATGGTCTTTTAACAATACACTTCCGATTTTCATTTGCTTACATTTATTTTGTTAACTATGAATTCTGTTGTGGATCTTATATATCAGGAGTCTAAGATTTCATTATGGAAGGGCGTGAATGGAGAGGGTAGGTAATGCTGACAAATTACATGATGTTCTAACTAAACTAGTCCCGTCAGATTTTCCGTTTTTTTTTTTTTTTTTTCATCTATGAATTCGGTCTAGTTTCGAAAGGAATGTCAGGAGTTTAGAATTTCATTATGGACAGTGGTGAATGGAGGTGGAATAGTAATAAATAATGATGTTTTAACTCTTCTCGTCAGACTTCCGTGATCTTTATTTGTTCGATTATGAATTTGGTCTAGTTTTGGAAAATATGTCAGGAGTTTTAAATTTCATGCTGGAAGTTTTATGATGAAAATTTAGGTGCTGTGTCGGTGGAGGGGGTTAATTCCGAAAAATCATTATCTTTATGTTTTTCTCTTATTTCAACTCACACAAAAATTATATAAAATCCATCCTTAGGGACGTCCCTGTATTGCATTGGTACATTACTTACCAATATGTTTTTAGCACATTATAATGTCATTGAAATACATTCTTTTTCGGCACAGTTTTGTACAAAAATTGTGAATGTTCTAATTCATAGTTAATGAACTTTTTCGTGTTCCACAAAAAAGTAAAAATTTAGCTTTTGTCGAGTTTTGCCGTTTTTAAAAATTCATTGTGTTAAAAAAGCGCTGGCCAACGAACTCATCCTTTATTTTGGAAGGCTCGGTTTTTTAAAATCTCAATCCTAAGGAGATTATCGTTTGGAATAACATGTATAGGTAAATAAAGACGCAACACACACACTATTAAGTTAACCAAGTTACCATATCAGATCTCCAAACGAGCAACCTAAGAACTGGATCACATTCATTCATGCTGAAGCACCAGAAATCATCTCAAATAAATCAATCACCTCTATCAATAAAAATTCCATCTTCACATAAATGTGAAATCCTATCCACGTAAGAAGCCTAATTTCTACATTTGTCTTCCGATTTTGATGACAAATCAATACTTCACTCTGCGCAACTTCTACCAAAAGCACTTTTCTCATCGCCTAATTGGCCGATTTTGACGTTTCACGCTACATCTTGTCATACCTACTAATTGTCCCAACCATCGGAATCCGCTATGGAGTAGGTAGTTACCTATTTAAAAATCAATTTAATTACAACATTTCAATGATCTGTGCATTGATGGTACGAATACGAGGAAGCTATGTATGCCTTGTGATGTAAAATTCCTTGGGGATATTTATGTGGATATTTTTAATAACTTTTTGTTAAAGAAATCTGTTTTGAAAATGAACGATTATTAATTCAGCGCTTGAGGAGCATTGTGATTAAATTTCAATAAATAGCACTCCCACAGACCCAATATTAGGCTGCAGGTGACGAAGAGTGTTATTTTTTAGCTTACCAACCCACGTATGTATCTTTGTCGATTCATTTTTAGATAAATACATCAATATTGAGAATCTTCTTCACCCTGAAGAAGCAATGGTGATTATTGTATGAAAATGACACTATAATCATCATAATAATTGGGAGGGGGAATCAGTATGTTATGCAAGCATAGTTGATCTGTGAATTTATGGCTTTATTACAACTTTAATTTATTAAAACACTTATTACACCGAAACAAGTGTACCTACTAATCCGATTGCCAGAGTCTTCTGAGGTGTCCTGGGCACGCTTCTTCGGGATCATTAGAAAGAAGCCAGTTGTGAGCAATGTATGTTGTTTTCCCAACCCTAGCTGTGTATTCAGCTAAACGTGCTGAAAAGGAAGAAGACGTGCCCCTGAAATTCTCAAGGGACCTGGTCGCAGGACTCTCTCTTTTAATAAAATTGATCTCTTCTTCTATGATCCAAGTTATAAGTCTTACGTGCCAATGTAGATAATATAGTAGACTGATAGATTCCTGCCCTTCCCAACACCACCTTCTCTCCTTAATTAAATAGATTCAAAACCATATATACCCACTTTTTGGATATTTATGAGGGTAAATGATAAATATCGGTTAAATATCCAGTTTATAAATATCATATCCTCCGGATAGTTGTCCGACACATCACTAGCCACACCCAAATTGGCAGACGTTTTTTCAAAGGTTATCATCAAACAATTGTGAAGAAAGTATAGTCTTGCGTAGCTCAAGCTGTATGTACTTTTGTATTTCGTGCTGTATACAGGGTGTCCCGACTTGAGTTCATCAAATTCTCGGAGTCGATTCGAGAGCTCATTTCTGATAAAGAGTTCCTCTTGGAGATTTTTTTTTTTCGCTTAGTTTTTGAGTAGTTTAATTGTTAGCATTTTTCTTGTGTTTTGTACGTTTTGACATTAAAGCAGCCGTAAAGAATTACTTTAAACTAAAAAATAAGGACATCGTTGGAAAGAGCCTATCTACCTGATTCCAAACCAATATTTTTTGAGCCGACTTAATTCGTAAATTAAGTAAAGTAAATTTTGAAAATATCACAGAATTTGACTTTTTTCCATTGGTAGTTTTGCTCTTAATACAGACTATCTTGGAAGAGCACCTCTACGGGAATCTCTTCCTCCGAATCTCAGCTTTTCAACGAAATAATTTGTTAATTAGGGGAGAAAATTATGCATGATGTTGAAAAACAGAGTTCGGGGCTGGTTTCTACGTAATTTCCCAGGCTGAATCGAATGGGAACACTTATAAATCTCTCCAATTTCGTTATAAATGAGTTTTATACTTCAACTAACTCCTTAGTTTTACCGTTAAAAACACATAAAATTAAGCATAACAAACAACTAAATATTTGAAAATTTAAGTGTGAAATTCGATCAAATTGTTTTAAAATTTGAACACAATGTGAACAGAAATTGTTTACTTGCTCTTCATTTTATGATAAAAAATTCCTAAATAATATTCACAAATAATTAGATCTTTAAAATGTTTTGAAGAATTTGTTAATCGATTATTCATTAACTGGACAGATTAATGAAATTTCAATACAATTCTGAGAATAATTTTGTGCTCTTTAAACAAAAAAATCTCACTCATATTGTCATGTTGCATGATTGGTACCTTTTTGACATCTTTTACAAAAGCTCGTTATTCAAAATAATTAACAGAAATGGGATAACAGATGTTCAGATCAAAATTCAAATTTTCACTGTGTTTTATTGAACAATACTACTTATAAAACAAATTTATTTACAAGGCTCTTCACTTGGTGCCAAGAAGGAACAGCAACTACCTACTTGTTTTTACCACATAGCACGCTGGACGCCAGCTAGCTTATTGTAGTCTGCCAGATGTCTGAAGATTATACGGCTAACTCGCCATCGAAGGACGTTCCCCCGGGGGCGAGAGGTGATAGCGCAGCGACCACGGATTCTTATTCCAACTGCATCCCTCGGTAACTCCTGGATCTGCAGGTCTGCCATTTCCTACAAGACGGGCAAGAATAAGAAAATGTTATATAATGTTCAGTCTAAAAACAAAAGCCTTTAGCCAATCATTTTCTTCCTTTGCAAGAGAAATCACTTTTTTGCTAAGACCGTGGTGACATTATGCATGCAAGACAGGCTCAACCGAAGATGGAAAACTAAGGACTGGCGTATGTTGACAAATTCACGTACTGAATATGGGCATTGAGTGTATTGAAGGGGATTTATATTGGAAGAAAGTACAAGTGCCTTAGGAGTGATGTGTGTGACGGGGTCACAAGTGGCAACCAATCCGGAGCCGGAACGCAGATCTCGTTTTGGCTGAGTCAAGGGCACCTAGGATATCGAAAACATTAGCGAATTTTCGTAAAAAATGAAGCTATTGCAATGGCTTCTCAAATTTTCAAATCAAAATCTTCGATTATTTCCTCACTGAAATACATTTTGTGGCATTCTGAACAATACCTAGATTCAACACTTTCATAAATGTACATGTGTCTTGTCTCCTTAGGATTGATATGAAAAATCCGTTCTTGCGTAAAAAAAAAACAAAAAACGAAAGGATGAGTTCGTAGCCCAGCACTTTGAGAGCAGATTAAATTGCTCAAATTTCATAAAATGCGCTAAAAATATCACTAAAACGGTTAAATTTACATTTTTTAGCAGAAATTTAGTCAAAAGAAGTTTGTTAACGATGAACTAGACCAAAAGTTTGCACAAAATTGTGCTGAATAATGTAAAAAATCCATTAAAATTTGCTAAAAAATAAATATAAGCTGGAAAAAAGGTAAAAAATCCAAAGTTGATTTTGAAACGCAGAATAAAATTTAGAATTAGGGTTTTGTTATAAAATTAGTAGTTAACAACATGTTTGCTCTCAAAGTACTCAAATCACATTTTAAGAAAATTCGCTCATACGATCCTGCTGAATGACTGGAACGTTTTTTATTATCGAATGATGTATTGAACGTAGTTACAAGCACCTCAAGGGGGGTCCGTAACTAAGGGCAACTAACCAACAAGATTGATGAAATGACCAAGACTAATATCAGTTTGAGGTAGAACCCACTACTTTCATGGCGGCACCATGAATACAAATTTCTTCTTTCGTTAGTGCAAGAATAGTAACCATTATACATTATTCATCAATGACTTTAGTATTTAATACTTGACAACAACGTAAGTTACACATCTATAACTCCAAAGAAGGAAAAAATAAGGAGGGGAAAGGGATCCCTATGCTGCCAGCAAACAATATTTTACGTCATTTAGGATGTGCAATATGATCCCTTTTTTTTTTTTTTATTATTTTCAATAATAAGCCTATGTGATCGTATAGCAAAATTTTTTATAACCCCCCCTCAAACTTTGTTATTTTACGTTTCAAAGTGCGTAGAATCCAAATTTGCAATGTCCGTTCGCCGTCCGGGCCATAAAAGGCCTTAGAATTGACTTAAAAAATCCGTTCTTTCGCACATAGACTCCACTTGGGGTCTAGTTGGTCCTAACTTCTCGCCAGCTCGATCGCTCCACACCCATAGGTGCTATGAGCCAAAAATAGGTGAAAAAGTGTCTTTTTCGAGCTTTGAGTGTTAGACTGATGTACGCGCGCACGCCTAGCATACTTAGTTTTATTGGAAAACATTGGCAGTGGAAAACATTGGCAGTGGGTCATGAGGGGGGAGGGGGAGGAGGCGCGCCGACTTGTAGGGGCATAGTGGCACGTCACAAGGGGCGTAGCAGAACGGCGCCAGGGGCGTAGGATAAAGGATATATATATTGTATTACTTTTACAAGTAACACCCATATAATACACCGCGGCACCATGAGGTGGGTACGGCGTTATGAGCAAAGCGGAACGGCGCCAGGGGCGTAGGAGAACGGATATTCATTACTTATACTTGTAATACCCATAAACATATTATACCTTAAACAAGCCATAGTATATTTCGTATATTATATCATACTATAGGATGTTATAAATAATTATCCAGCCCATCTAGAATGCAAATCATATTCATAAATTAAAATTGCATTACTTCAGCGGATTGGAGTCCGAACCCTCTGGATGAATAGCTATTTACTTAGAAATATTTAATTCTTAATATTTAAAAGTAATTTCTCTAACAAAAATTTACTCATTGTATAATTTTACTTGAAACATTTCTTTCTTTTATACGCTCTTTTCTGCACTACTGGTTTTGCTGTTTTTTTTTTTTTTTTTTTTTTTTTTTTTTTTACGCTCTAGTCGTCTAATCCCGCTCAAATTTGGTGCACAGTTGGGGGACAATGGTTTAATTATTCCATGTTAATTTCAACATGATTGCATCGTTATTAGCTCCTGCGTGAAAGTGTACTCTGAGAACAAGGTCTAGTTTTCATCAGATTTTGATTACATTTTCTGGGATTTTGTGGGTTAGGCTGATGATTGTACCTACCCTACCAATTTCATTTTTCTCAAATCATTCATTCTCCATTCTGCGCATGCGCTAACGTAAATTACTTCAAGCATCATTTTTCCCGTTTTTTTTTTTTTTTAATATCTTTACTATGAAGCGTAAAATTGCGGGGTCTTGGAACTGTAAAAGTGTGAACCGTTCTCGGAGGCACGATGCGCCCATGTTCTGATCGTATATTACATAGGTACGGGGTTTAATAATTATACTCGTAGACCACTGATCTGCGAAGAAGGGCTATCTATCTATCACAAAAATAATGAACCATTGTGTAATAATTTGCAGCGTTTTTTAAATAATACAGTCAGGTGGTCTGGTAATACAGTATCTGGTTGAACGACTATGCAAAACCTCCAGAACTCACTGCTAACTTGATCCTTTTTGAAACATAGATGTACACAGTTTTGGAATCCACTATCTCAATTATTTTTTACTCAAGAGGTACGAGCAACCATATCACTCATCTATAACCAATTGATGACTCACATCTTTTAGAAATTCACCTGTGTTCAGATTTGCCTACTCAGAAATAAAGTCAGAAAGTGCTTTTTGAACTTCCCATACAATTGTCTGCATGGGGCTTCCGTAGAAAGAAATCTGAGGCCTTACGGCTTATAGGTGATATTCTCGAGACTTCGACACTAGCGCATCCTTACATCTTGGGAAGTCGAAGTTACTTCACCTAGTTGTCATGGTGTCGAGTAAACTGAGAGAAAATGCGCCATTTGTAGACACGGCTGGACATACTGCATAATACAATCTTACCCAGTTCCTTGTCAATATTTTCATTTTTTGTAATATGCAAGGTAATAAATTTCATGCAAATTACATCAAGTTATTATCACGTGACGACCTCAAACGCTACGAGCGCAAGATTAATCTGTGTGGTTGAGATCCATATGAAATGTGTGTTGGGGAGTTGACATACAAGTGTTAGGTGTTCCAGACATCAGCCTTGAAGATGTTAAGTTGATTACCTATCTAGTTTTCAGAACTACCTGTGAATCAATTAAGAAACTATAAATCTTTAGAGTACTGTGAAAGTGGTCATGTGGAAGGATGTGCCATGAGAGCTCTGCTAGACAGGAATATTAGGTAAGTATCGCATGTAGAAAGGGAAGGTATACCTACTTACTTTCTGTATATCATTCCTTGTTCATGTTCATAGATCGACTTCATAGATAAAAACAAAAGAAGGTGCCTAATTAACTTTTTCGTCTGACTTCAAAACTCGCGTAATAACAGCACTACCAATGCCGTCTTTATGAAATCTTACCTTCAGAATGCATTTCAAGGTTTTTTCCATACAGCTGGTTTTTAATTTATGTTGCATATTTCCTGATCCGATACTTGAAAAACTTGATAATCAGTAGTTTTATTCGTCGGCAAAGCAACAACCTACCTACTTTGTTAAGGCACTTTTAACCAATAGCGAATCTGGTTGGATGTACGTACCTACCTAAGTAGTTTCGTTTCTTGGTGTAGCAACAACCTGCCTTGTTTACTTTGACAAACTATCAAATCTCTCTTTTATTTATTCAATATAACAAGTAAAGCTTCCTCAGTTAAGCATAATACTACGAACTTATAATAAAACGCTGATGAAGCTACCTGAGCAATGGCTATGTACCTACACTGCAGTACAGACACCTGAAGAATTTTCAATGATTTTTTTCCTCACTATTTTTCAGGTTAATTATTCTCAAAGTCTTAACGAATGAAGTTCTTTAGTTTTCGGACACTGGTTAACTACTACTACAATAGTTAGGTTCCTAGTCCAAATAAACTCGTTCACCGTTAGATTGGTATCGTTGGCTACAACTTACAACCAATAATCGCGCCAGCAGGCCCGATTATTGTAACTATTTAGTTGAATTGAAACTGTATTGCTACAATGTTACTTTTGCAAAACAAAACTGTAGAAAAGTTCCAGTCATGTAGCATGATCGTATGAGCGATTTTTCGAAAATTATCGTATTGTATAATGTTAAATTGTTTTCAAATTAGAGCGGTAATTGTTTACTATTACTTTGTCACCTCTAACTTTTTCAGTATTTAGATATATTATCAGCAATGGACTACCAACGACAGATAAACATGTTTGAAGGGCCGGAACAACCAGATATTGCTAGTTACATGGGGTCAAAGTACAGGTCTCATCCGACTAATCTGTATTTTTACTAAGGGATTGACTACTTGATGTTATGTAATTTTGAGATGCGAGCTTGCGAGCATCCCGACCACCAAGAATGCAGAATGCTGTGTATAGGTTAGTGGTCTGGATGCTCGCAAGCTCGCATCTCAAAATTACATAACATCAAGTAGTCAATCCCTTAGTAAAAATACAGATTAGTCGGACATGTAGGTCAGAATGAAGTGTATGTCTACGGGCTCTAACATGTTTCCGGCATTCAAATACTATCTATTTATATTTCTATACCTTTCCACTACAATATATGTTAGTATCAAAACGATTAGAGGTGACAAAGTAATAGTAAACAATTACCATTAGAGCTTTTTGATTGCAAAGAAATTGTTCAGTACTAATTTTATGGCAAAAAACGTATTTTCAATAATAAAGTGCTATTCAAAAAAGAGGTTTTCAATTTTTAGCTTTTTTTGCTTTTTAAAGCAAATTTTAATGAAATTTAGGTACATTTTTCAGCATAATTTTGTACCTACATACATTTTTTAATGTTCTATTTTATAATTAATAAACTTTACTTGAGCAATAATGTACTCAAAAAGTGCTGGCCAACGAACTCGTCCTTTCTTTCAGAAAGCTTGATTTTTGGCTTAAGAACGGAATTTTTATCTCAATCCTAAGGAGAGTTATCGTATGGAATGACACGTATATATATATATATATATATATATATATATATATATATATATATATATATATATATATATATATATATATTCATGAAAAAGTGTTAAACTCTAGGATTCGTTTCAGAATGCCTCTAAATGGATTTCAATGAAGAAATTTTTCAAATTTTTTTATTTTAAAATTTCCCGAGCCATTGCAATAGCTTCATTTTCTACGAAAATTCACTAAAAGGTTTTATAACCACGAAATAGGTTGACGTGAGACGGCGAATGTCTTGTGAAAAATAGGTTGGTCGAGTTGCGATTAACTGACAGCGCAGTCATGGCCGACTGGCTGAAACTCTAACCTACTCCAGGCGTGACATAACGAGAATACAGGCTATACAGAGTTATAATTAGCTCATACAAAAGTTATAAACTTCCCATACAGAGTTTCTTAATACTCAGTAAGAGCTGGGCGCAGCAAACAAAATTAAGAACTTGGAGAAGGCTCACTTATTTTCTCAATTGTAAACTCATTTTCTTCTGACCAGTACTTAACTCACCCGAATCTCTTTTGGAAGTGTGTCATTCTTTCTCAACGCATTAATCCTCAGCTTCATCACAGCGTTCTCAGCCAGAGTTTTGCGTTTTCTTACATCCTTAGCCATCCTCCAGTCAGTCCATTTTTGTCTCACCTGTGTTTGCGCACATTGGAGTATTGGAGGTCTCTAAAACGGAAATGAACACATTGAATCGCTCGTAAAGACAGTGGAATTAGGATTCTTTTATTTACAATGCATATTTATAGTTTATTTTTAATGCATAGTATATTGACACTGGGATATTCTAGGACACTATTAAATAATATTTACATAAGATATATTTTCACAAAATATACATACCTAGTACCCATGTTCGTAATAACGACATACCTAATAACCATACATAGTATCGGTTGCATCTCTACCTAACTCGATTTCAGATCTAACAAGGGTAATTCGATCAGTCATCCACAGGATTTCTCAAGGTAATGGGATCGAGGATCCGGTTTCATGTTGCACTAGCCGACATATCGAAGCGATACACCCTACCAGGGAAACGGTGCCTGCCCACTGCCTACTCCAACCTATGAGATACTACCTACTGTAAGTTTCCCTAATGGCCTTATCACACTTGTATTTTTTTTTTTTTTTTTTTCAGATTTCTTCTCGCATCTTTAATGCTCAAACGTGAAGAAGGCAGTGTTTTTTCCAAGGTCAGCTTTTTCGACCATTGCGCACCTGGCAGAGCATTTTTAAACTCACTTGGAAAAATTAGAACAGGTTCTAACATAACCCTTGGGAAGGAACCAACTCAATGGAAAACCCCTAGGAGCCCTAACCTGACAGATTTAATAAACTGCATTCCGCCGAATGCGCTCTTTTTGCACTAGCCAACATATCAGGTGCAGCAGTACGTTAGTATGGGTCTAACGTACCGCAAGACTATCCGCGGCTGGAGTCCCTATAGTTTCTCACATGTGCTCTTAAAACACATAAGGGCTCCTTTGCATCTGTTTGCAACATTATGTTGGGTGTCTGTTCCAGGTGTGTTGCATCCAGATATTTGACCTCACGCTGAAAGGGCACCCTGGAGTTAAAAAGAAGGGGTTCGGAAAGACCCCTCAAATCTCTTATCCTGGTAAAGGTTACAAGCGTGGTTTCATTTGGTTTTACTCTTAGGCCGCCATTGCCACACCATTCCTCCACCTCTTTCAGAGCTGACTGAGCCAGTTCTGAGACTACACCAACAAATGACCCTTTAACCAGGATGACCACACCATATCAGCATAGCCTTCTGCGAGGAAGCCGAGTGCATTGAGTCTCTCGAGTAGAGAGTCCACAACAGGGGGGAGAGTACCCCCCCCCCCCCCACCCTGTGGGCAACCCCTCGCCACATACACCTCCACTGACATCCCAAAGAGCTCCGCTCTTACTGATCTACTCGTAAGCATTGTTTCTATCCACCTACATATGTTGTTGTTTATATTGTGCCCACGAGTAGCCCTTATGATTGAGGTCACTAAGGTCACAAAAGCCCCCTCAATGTCCAGAAACATATCAACTGCGAATTCCTTGTTGTCTAGCACTGTTTCCATCCTGTTAACGAGATGGTGCAGTGCCGCCTCACAGGATTTTCCTTGTTGGTAGGTGAACTGATTGGGATGTATAGGTCTCGCTATCAAGGAGGTTTCCCTCAGATGCCTATCAACAAGTTTTCCCAGCGCCTTCAAATTGAAGGACGTTAGACAAATGGGTCCAAGCCTTTTCCTGGTTGTACCAGGGTTTCCCTGGCTTTGGCAGAAAAACGACCCGAGCTTGACTCCATCTCCTAGGGATGGTGCCTGTTGCCAGACGTGCCCTAAAGAGAACACCCAGGATCCTGATGAAATCACACTCTCCTTCCTGCAGGAGTTTTGGGATAATGCCGTCTGGGCCAGGCAAATCGTAGGAGTCAAATGAGTTGATGGCCCACATCACGCACTCCGGTGACTATACTCTTTGCCACCTCCCAGTCAGAGTGGGTAGCTTTTCCACTGCTAGACCAGGCTGGTAGATCAGAGTCTCCTTCCAGAGCATTGGTTACCACACAGCCAGGGAAGTGAGTCTCCAGCATAAATGCCAGAGTGCCCCTCGAGCAAGGGCAGCCCCCTGTGACTTCTTTCGTTCCAGCTTTGTAGCCGAGGGCGGGGTTGGGTGAGGGGTACGGATGTTACCTACGTAACATTATACGAAAGATGTTTTGAAATTTACATTACTATGAATGAGGATTGGTAGAATAGTAACATATCGTTAAGGAATATGACAAGCAATGTGAAATTGAACAACTTTGAAGTTAGAAAAAATCGACGAGAACACAAGAGCCCCTTCATTGTTTCCCAAACAGACGTTACAAAACTACCTGGTACTATCTGAAAAACAAGGATTATGCCAAATCAAAATCCCAAATTTGTAAATGTAGAAAATTCCTTTCATTTCTATCCACCGCATTTTCATTATGTATATGGGTGTTTCTCAGAAAAAGTGCAAAAACGGATCTTCAGAAAATTGGTCCTGTGAACCATTTCCAAAAAATCCATAAAAATTCATACGTGATCTAGAGGAACTAAACAATAAATTGAAACCCAGTTTTGAGGTCAAGAACAAATTTTGAGCAGAAAACTCCAAATTTTGAAATTTTGGATGTGGCGGTAATGATAACACACGTTTTAACTGCGGGGCGGTAATGAGATATAGAAGCGGTAATGAGAAATTGCTAACTTACAAGTGAATTGAGAGCTGCTTCTGGATTCTGTATATTATTCAATCTGCTCTTCCAGCATAGACTCTACATGTCAAGTTGAAGATATGAAGGAGAAACCTAATTTGAACATTGAAATCGTTGTTCTGATGTATCTATCGCAGAATAATCGTAGAACTTAAGGGGAAGGGAAGAAAAGATTGAAACAGCTGAAATTTAAAAAACTTTAATAAAAACTTTAAAAAACGCGCACAAAAATAGTAAAGATGTACTAAGTAGCAAATAATTAGGTACTTATATCAAGGCACGGATTTTTCTCACAAAATAAACTCAAGGAGAGGTAGGTACTGACATGGAAGACATTGTACTTGGCAGGACTTGAAAAATCAGTCTTTAAAAATTTGACGCACAGTACATATACGAATAATAGCAATACGCGTCATGAGTCATATCACAATGAAACTAAAATACATCATACTAATTTGGTAAACTTACTACTATTTGGACTCATTGCTAGAAGATAAAGACTAGAAACGTCTTGTAAGACTTGAACACAAACATTTTAAAATGCAAACTTGCCATTTTCCGACTGATAACTATGTAGGTACCTAGTTAAAAAAAATCAGTCTACCAACAACTTCAATAAATCATCAATTTTTTAACAAACTCATCCATATACCAAACAAGGAACTCAACGAGGAAATTAACTAGGGTTGATTACAAATTGCTCAAAAGGTTAATGAAAAACTGGTGTAAATTGAACAGGAATGTAAAAAAGAATTTAAAAAAAAAAAAAAAAAAATGGAACTTACAAGTTCAGACATGGGTCTTTAACATCTCAATATAATCATATTCCTCTAACTTGGAGAGCCGTGATGTGACGGGTGTTGGAGGTTTCGTGATTTTGTAGAGAAGTTCGTCCACTTTCAGCTTCTGTCTCTGGGGTGGATGTGGCCATTTGAACAGTTTATTTGACCCAGATCTGACCATGAAGTTGACGAGTGCCTCTCCATCTTCTAAATGTTCAACAATTCCCGGGTACCAGTTTTCGTCTTCATAGAGCGCGGCGACCCAGTCTGCTTCTTTTACATTGTTTATGGTGAAAAGGGGGGTTATTTTATTTGGGGTGCGAGGCAAGGAAATATTATCATCAGCAGTGGTGCTAGTTGATGGAATGGCTCCTTCTTCAGTATCCATGCTGCTGATGTTGCTAGTTGATGTACCTCCAAGATCTGACTGGCGACTGAGGCAAAATGGGGGAGAAATTGAAAAATGTGAGCACATTTCTCCAGGTTTGCAACGTACGCAGGATAAGGCGTTGCTTTGAATCTGCTGGAAGGACGAATTCCAGGATGCCTGATGCATCTTCATAGTATTTTTCAGTGTTGGTATCAACACAAACTTTTTTCTGGGGCTTAGAGGGACACTCGCCTTTTGGATGGCTAGAAGTTTCTTCTTCAGACGATAAAACGTCTGCTTCCAGCGGCGCGCTATTGTTTCTGAAGCAGCTCTATTTATTTTCTCAAACTCCAATTTCCTCACAGTTTTTGACCTGTTCCGCAAAATAATTTTATGTCCCGCATCTCTTCTACTGCTTCCAGCACGACCTACAATAACAGGAACAACCTCTTGCTGTGGCGGAGGAAGCAGGAGCTGAGGACTATGTTCAGGAGTTGATGAAGGAGTCAGGCTGAGAAGATTTCTTACTTTCGTATTCAACGCTTTTTTCTTTGAATAATAATTGCGGGAGTTGGCTCTCCAGCGTTTTCGCTCAGCTCTTTGACGCCTGGCAGATAAATCAGAAATAAGTTTTATCTTACCTTCAGCTTTTCTTCTCAGATATCTCTGTTTCTCTTGCTCGAGATAGGCTCTTCTGATATCGGGGTTGTTCTTCCGCTCTTCCTTCCTCTTCCTGTCTCTCTCCTTCCTTCTTTCTTTTGCTTCTTCAGCAGTGTATTTTCTCCTTGGGACCATTATAGTGAAGATCTGAAAAGGGAATATCCAATGTCAAATGAGTACCCTTGGGGATGGGAGAAAGAAGTTCAGAAAGTTATTACTGAAGTATTATATCCCATAACCAGCTGCCATTCTGCGTGAGCCAGAATCACAACTGCAGCTTGGCTTATGCAAAAGGACTCACTGATGTGTGTCAAGAAACAATTTCAACAAGCAAACTTGATATTTTAAACGGAAATCACCTAATATTCTTACTACCACACCTTTATCTCATCTCCGCCACAAAACGAAAATGTGGTGGTAATGAGACGATTTCAGGAGTGGTAGTGAGAATTCAGACTTTGAAAGCATGTCATTCGAAAAGTTATAATGCTATTTTGAAAAACGAAACGGCGTTTCATTGTGGTTTTTATGTAGAATCTTTATACGTGTTTAAAAGAAACAGCATAGGCAGGTATACATGAGAATCATTGAGGGGCGGTAATGAGAAGAAAAAAAATACTCACCAAGCTGACATCCTTCCTGCGAGGCTCGTGAAGCTGGACTGGGGGGTGGACTGCCGATAGAGGGTTCAACGATCTCTGCAGGGCTGCCACTTGGTACAAGGGGCTGTTTTTTCTTCAAATTTCCCTTCCAATATCGTAGGTGGTGAAAACCGGATAGTGTGGCGGTAATGATAAAAAAATTGGAGACAAAGTTCTGAGTAATGTAAAATCATTTAAATGTGGGTGAATGCTTGAAAAATAAAAATTCTGAACATTTTCAACTATCTGCTTTTAATTATGGAAAGCCATTTTTTGAAAAACTTCGAATAAGGTGGTTCAATTGGCTGCTGAAATTCAAAAACGTGTCGGGAGACATGTGGTGGTAGTGAGAATTTAGGTTTTTAAGCTAATAAAAAAGTACATTTTTTCGCGAAAAGTCGCTGTTTTTGTGTTCAACGTGTTAGAGGGTAACGAAATGAATGTAATGGATGAAAAACAAAGTGACCACTACTCGTCCATTGGAAGCAATGCAGCGGAGACACGGTTTTTGCACTTTTTCTGAGAATCACCCATATAATTTTAATAAGAATAGGTAGGTACCTAACAGAAAACCAAGATAGTTACTAGGTACATGCTTGCATGATCTGCTATTCCAAGCTCGCAGGTGTATTTGAAGTAGAATATATTCTTGAAATCTTGCGATCGTAACTTTTATAGTGTGAGGATGTTAATTGATTAATGAACTTTGTGGAACAAGTGCATAAATGTTGGAAGTCCTCTCAATATTATATGCTGAGCATTTCAAGCTTCAGTGAAATGACGAGAATCGGTTGCGCATTTTGCGTACCTAATTTGTGCACAATCAAATCACCGTACGGTCATGGCCGTCATAAATTTTGTATTCAGTTGTTGTTCATGATTTATCAGTAAATATTCAGTGAAGGAATGGTAATTTGCCTTGTGTAGGTTGGAGTCAGGATCAATCCCACCATGAGGACGCGACGGTGGCGCCACTACCGTTAATCAAAACGCAAATTGGCTTGGCACGAATCGGAAGATATGAATTTTGTGGCTTGGCATCTTTTGTAAGGAATATCACACATTTTTGGAGGAAAAGGTTGGAATGTACGTGGACTGCTCAGGATGAAGTCAGTTATTTCATCGACTTTTGTTGTCCGAGAGAAGCTCCCTTGCAAATTTCAACTTTCTAGGGTAAACTGGTGAGAATTAAGCTCACTCAGCTGATTAGGAAACGGTCCTTGAGTTTATTCGTATCTTGATGCCTCGCTATCAAATTTCAACTTCCTAGGGTGAACGGAGAGAATTTAATTCACTCAGCTTATCAGAACTTGGTTGTAGCTGCTCCAAAACCCCAAAATGCATCAAAATTGTCTAAGGAGAACTGGTAGAAGTGGGTGAGACGGGAAAAAGGTATAAGTCCGATAACATTACTCGTTTTAGGTTCGTCCTATCGTTACATATCTGGCATCAGGTAACTCTTGGGGACTTACCCCATCCTGGATATGCTGAGAAAATTAAGTTTGAGCCAACAGGGTGAGGTCTGGAGGCCAATTTCGAGCCGAAGTTCTACTTTGTTACTTATATCGGCGCATCTCGGTGCAATGGTTTATTGAAAGCTTGGTCGTGCGATTAAAATGGTTTATTGAAAGCTTGGGAATGAGAGACTAGCGTTTTGCTGGATAATGGATCAATAGGTAAGTTGTTGCATGACAGAAACGTCATCCTGGCTACATAAATCATTACACACGGAGTTTACTACAAAGTGGTCAATCGCCGTTCCCTAGATACAACAAATTACCCAACTAACTAAGTAGACAACAAAAATTGTGTAGCTAAAAACTAAAGATATCCATAAAAGAAATTTAGGAACATACCAAACTAGAAAAGAGTTGCGGCAGAGAGATTCTCAACATGATGCCTCGTTTCAAAGATTACGTGCTCTATTACAGAATTCAAAATGAATTATCAACGCCTATTTAAGCCATTGATGATGGCACACGAATCACCGATAATTAACGAATTTTATAAGAATTGATAGGAAGAAAAAAGTGCGTGATGGTAAGTTTTATTTTTGCTGCACTTCACAATCTGGCTGAATTTACTCTAATTCAACGATACCATGGAGGTCTCTTCCACTGTCCATGACTGATACACTGATATGGCTGGGGAGATGATCAGGGGAACAGTCTTGTGTGAGCTCTTTTGTAAAATATCCGCTAGTAGCGCTGACATAGTAGGAAAGACCAAGGGAAATTTGCACTGGAACATGGAGAACTAGAATTTTTCAGGGCAATATTCCGTAGGTTTTCACAAGATTCTTAATAGGTATCTAAATTCTCCGCTCGACATGTAGAATCTCAGCAGGAGACTGTTATTAATTTCTTCTTGTTTCAATGAGACTGACAAAATGCAGAATGTTCCAGGGGCAAATTTTCCTGTTTTTGCAGGCTGTTCTAGTACCTAAGTATAAAAATTTTCAGCTCGGCATGTAGAATCTAAATACGCTAAGGCTGTCATAGATTTCTCTTCATTTTAATAAGAGTAGCAAAATGCAGAATTTCCTGGGATGTTTTGGTAGGATGTTTGGTAGGTGCTCCCTATAAGCATTTTCAGCTTGGTGTATAAAATCTAATTCTTCTGAGACTGCTATCATTTTGCTCAATTTTAGGAAGACTGGCAAAATGCGGAATGTTCCAGTTCGATTTCCCCAGGGTTTTCTTGAATGTTTTGGTATAAAAACCTCAGCTCACTTTGTTGAATTAAAACCGTTGAGAATGTCATCTATTTAGCCTTCTTTCAGAGTGACTGACCAAATCTGGTTCATTCATTGGTGGATTTTTGGTACCTACCAAAATTCTCAGCATGGCAAATTAAGGAGGCACTACCTAAAAAAATATCTACTGTGAACCAATTCGTTCTCTAGAACGGCATAGACAATCTGCTCTTATTAAAAAAAAAAAAGTATTGTTCAGAATTTTAAAAAAATTAACTTTTTATCAAAATATATGGGTCCTTGAGGTTGAAAACAAATCAACTAACTACAGTATCCACTGCAACTTGTCATTTCATAGATAACTTGGAGAGAGGGACGGAGAACACAGGCGCCATATATACCTATGTGACCTTGCAAGGGAAAAGGGAGCTTAACTTACCTGAGGTCAAATTTGAGTTTAATTTTCTTTTATTTTTTTTTTTTTCTCCACATCATGCTGAACAAAATCTGTTTTAATTTTTTTAATATCATTTTCCAATCAAAATTTATGATTTTTCAAAGTTTGAAAAAAGCAGGCCCAAAACTGCAAATTTTCAGAATGTTAAAGCAGATTTTCAGCCGACTTGCAAATTTGCAATTTTTCGCTATTATGAATACAAAATAATACAGCGAATTCAAGTTTTGATGATTATTAGGGAAAGAGAGATAGTTTTGGGACCCAAGAAAATACCTAATAGAAAAAAATCATTTCAAGGGAAAAAGGAGCTTCACTTGCCATGGCTTTTTTCAGGAGAACAAAAAACCGAAGATAGGGTCAAAAAATGATTTGTCATTTTGTCAAAAGAGAAAAAGGTCCCAAAATTATCTCTCTTTCCCCAATAATCATACAATTAAAAAAAAAAAAAAAACGGAAAGTTAAGTAAGTACTTTTTTTCCCCTTGCACGATTAGGTATGTGTGGATCGAAAAGGCTTTAGATTTCAACCTCGAGTTTTCTGGATTTAGGGACCCATATCTCAGGTTTAAACCTAAATATTGATTTCTATTGACACATTGACAGGATAAAACTTTAATCTTGTTTCTAAACTTGTAAAAATACCAATATTCCATCGTATTTAAAAAAAATTTAAATTAGGTAGATGTGCGATGATTAGGACGATGGTCCAGGCGTTCGTGCTCCTCTCAAGATACCGTCACAGTACCGGGAGTCGAAACGCACGCAAACTAAAACTCCGTCAGTTCAAATCAGAACACTACGTTTTCCCAAGACCATGGATTTTGAAAAATCTTTTCATTTTTGAATCTATACCTTAATTATGCCGATAGGAGTATGACGTCATTTTTAGATTGATAAGTTTGTTGTGATTGTGATGATCGTTCTTTATTAGTTCAATAAAATAATAAGTTGACCTATAATTAAATTACGTTCTATTCCTGGTTTTACTTTGCTAATTTTATCGCTGATTTTATTGTAAACAAGTATTTCAGGTGTCTTTGTTTTGAGAGTTGCCATGTTTGAAAATTCGTGACGTCCGCCAATATCGCCCTGCCGTCGCCCTATATGTGTACAGTGACGTTAACGAATTAACTGATTAGTAATAATTTAATCCTATGTCATTTCGGTATTTATTATGAGTATATTATTAATTGTATACCTATGATATTTATGGCATATTCAGAAACATCCATCGTCTAAAATCAGTTCTCGATGGAGGGGCAATCGACTTCTGAAAACGTGAGTAATAGTGTTTTATTCTCAGTTCCCTACTGCGATGTTAGTTAAGCCTCGCTAATTTGGTTTTAAGACTAATCACGTAATGAGCATTAAAGTAACTCTATTGGAAAAAAGAATTGGTTATTTCTTCGTTATTGGCGTTCCGCTGTCGATTGCCAAGCAGATAGAATGTACTTATGTGCTTTCCTACAAGGCTGATGTTGCAAGTTCATTTTTATAAGTTAAAGTCGGTGCTAAGGTTAAACATAGTTTTAATATAAATTAATCAGAAGAGAGGTACTTTGAGGTAATTGTTACCTTGTGATGCAATTTTGATGAGCACCTACCTAGGACCATGAATTTAATTATAATTGAATTAATTTTCATATTGGCTCCATAAAATTATTGTGATGAAATAACGATGATAAAGAAATGTAGAAAAAAAGCAAATAAAAACATTGGCACTCCTCGTATTAATAACAGTGGCTAACCCACATGGAAATGGATCTTCGAAATGGAAGAACAGAGCTAATGCAAAAATATCTGAAAGGGTTTGAAATATTCTCTCCGAAATGAGGTTTGCAATGTACAAAACTGTTGACGATCAGTGAAGTTTTCCCCGTCTACAATTCTATGGTGGAATTCAATAGGAATGTGATACATGCTTGTTTTTCAGAGTGGCTCCTTATCAACAAAAAATTATTCAGCAAGTATACATTACATACGTGTGTGTTTTTGTGTCAGAGCTCTCTGATGTTCACTTCAACTTAGCGTCTCATCAACTCAGAGACCCTATAGGTAATGTGGCTGAGGAAGAATGCTGTCCCCTACTCTGAACTAAATGCAATTGGTATTCGACCCCAATGGTGTCCACATGGACATTCAGCACCCTAAAAAATTTCAACGTTCGTGGTGGCATCAAACACGTTCTCCACACTCGCCTCCTGAAAAGTGAAGATACCCTCGAAATCCTTGGAGGTGGTGACGCCACCATGAAAGCAGAGAAGCCATTTTTGTACCCTGTTGAGTCTCGAACCATATCTGGAGGTTATAGGCTCATCAGTAAAGAAGCGGACACGAAGCCTCATGCATTGATTGTTGTAGACCTCCTTAATCAAGTTGGGTTCTTTGCTTGTCTGTGTCCATAGATCTACTATTTTCATTTGATTAGCACGAAAATCTCTGGAATTACGTTGGTTAACCCCTAGGCCCCTTTATTGAATCTTTAAGATGTTGTTTCTAGCCACTTGATGCTATATTATTTATGTGGCCGCTGACTAGCGATCTATCGTATTCCCCAAATACCAAGAATTGTTATGGGAACCACGAGTACACACGTAGGACAGTAGAAGTGGGACGCATGACTTACAAGAGTTGTCAATATTTACACGTAGATGCGGATGTATTGGGTCCATGCTGCAGTGAACACTAAGTTGGCAAGCCTGTTCCCTTGTGTCACTTCTTGTGAGTAGTCATATCTTGAACTGTGGAAAAGCGACCACCACTCCTGGTGTCGACACCAGCAACTGCTTTCTTTCAAACGTGGAGGATAGAGGAGGTTGAGAATTGATCGCTGACTTAATTAATGAGTTCCATTCGACTATATGTCAATAGTAGCCACTGTGCTCGCACCAACAAATAATCCTCAAAAATCCAACCTTTTTTCTGATGAATAGTTACTAATAAAATCGTATTTTCATATTTCTTCAAGTCACGTTCCAGCATAATAATGTATTAATAATTAATAATAATTCTAAAACACTCCTTTAAACACATTTTAATAAATAAGCTGTAGATGCAATCGTGTTATGGCTGCGAGTATGCATTATGCTACACCCAACTTGGCACACTTTTTGCTTATTTTCACGTCACCATAGAAGAAAATGGACTAAAGTAATCAATTTTTCAAATAATTTCACCTTTCTAACCTATATAAGTTGATGTTTTTATAAATTTTAGTGGTACATGATGTCAATCGATGATTTGGCTTACGCTCATTTTCGTTAAAATTTAATTTTTATAATACCTGATTTCTCTCGGCAATTTATTTTTAGAAAAACGATGTATCAAAAGTACCTCTACCTAGTGCAGACACTTCTTGTTGGTACAACTTTTGAAATGAGAATCTACCTAGTTACTGCTACTTACTATTGATTTTGTTTTCAGATTGAATCCCCCCAGGGGGAACTTTCTAGAGAGAAGCTTGTTCAAAAATACAAATCCCTTTTAGCTATTTCACAGAAGGCTAAAATAGCTCGTGATGGTATGTACTTATGTAACTAATTACTCAATGATTCACTAATTAATTTACTGCACAATCACGTCTCAGTGTAATGCTACTAAATTATTTAATTGTGATGTTATTGTTTTAATTTAATTTTATTTTGTTTCGTCCAACTATTTGTAATGGTCATTATTGTCAGTTACTTTTGGGTCAAATTCGTTTGGGCGATGTTATTAAGTTTCCCTTTCATGTCATTCCGCGTTGATATGTTTTCCAAGCTTTATCGATACCTACCTATAGGCAGTGGCGTAGCAAATCCATTTATCATGGAGGGGCAACAACAGCAGTCAAAAATTATATATATATGTAACTATCGTATATGTACCTATGGTGGGTACTACTAGTCACAAAGAGGGCATTGTAGCACCTATAAAGGGTGTCCCACTTAAAGGTTACAAGGTTAGTCAATTACAAAGGTTCATTATTGAAAAATGAAAGAGCGAAAACAATCACTTTAGAATTAATTTGAATTTGAGTCCTATGTACCGACCTATCTATCTACTCCTATGAATTATACCTACCTATCTACCGAGAGAAAATGAACGTAATAATGTAGGGAAATAAATAGGGAAGAGCAGGCATACTGTATTATTTTTACAGCATAACCTTACAATCTAAAAATTACGGTAATTAAACCTTCTCTTGGTGGACAAAAAAAAAAAACATTCTTACCAAACCAAATTTGTCTTGCTATATGAAAATGCTCATGAACTTGGGAGCACTAGGCTTATCATTGACTTACCGCTTCCAATCCAATCGTGTTTGTATACCTATGAGGATGTATCTCTCCAAGGGGTTCATAACTCGTAACTTTAGCACTCACTTTTACACTGATTACGATTTCTTTTATGTTACACATTGTACGCCAATTACCACGAAATAAAATACAGGATACAGGGCATTGAACATCGACGATTGACATCACAAAAGGTAAACAAACCGAAGCCGGCTTGAAGGTTATGGTACAATCATTTATCGGTTGGTTCAGATATCGATTGTTTCAATCGTTTCCATTCGACTATGGATATTTCAATCACCACAGCACAGACATGTTTTAGTCCGTGTAAGATTCAATTAATGTTATTTTACCGTTACTTACTTCTACTGGGATTCATACCAAAAATAAGGGACAATATTGAAGACTTTTATGAGTTAGAAAACTTATTGATGGAAAGAAGGACGCAATCGATGCTACTGCATTGAATCGATCAATCGAACGTGAATCGGAGAAAGTTAGGGACTGTGAGAGAGGGGCGAAACGACGTATGGCTTCTAGAGGGAAATGAGGATGGGCGAGCCCAAAACAAAGAGGGGGAACTACATAGTTTCACCATAGTTTATAGTATCCACACTTTATAGTATCCAGCATTCCATTATTTTCACTGTAGTTATTTCGCTTCTGTTGGATGGGCAATAATATTATCCACGGCGTTTGGCCCTCCCTGGAACCAGCCTTGGAGGAGCGTTCTAAGTTGCTAGGTAACTGGACCCACATAACAGGCGTGCTTTGCGGGTTGCATTCTCAAATTTACCGTAATTGGTACTTACTGACGTTAGTTACGTGAAATTATTAACTATTTTTCACGCAGCATCCGTTTCAAGAAGAACTTCTACATCCTCTGTGATCGTGGGGGGGGGGCTCTGCCCACCCTGCCCCTCCTCAAATTACGCCACTGCCTAAAGGGGACATGAAAAAGCCCACGTCCGCATCCTCTCTGACAGTCAAGCATCGATAAAAGCACTAACGGCTCCATCCATCTCATCCCGAGTGGTATGGTGCTGCATGCAAACCCTGAACAACCTAGCCAAACATAACCGTGTTCGCCTGGAGTTGGTGCCGGAGCATAGCGGCATTATTGGTAATGAAAAGGCTGACGAACTCGCGAGAAGGGGCTCCCAAACCCCATTTGTAGGGCCTGAGCCAGCAGTCGGTTTACCAAAAACTACCTTCAGAAGAACCATCAACGCGTGGGTAAACCAACCAACCACTAAAAGATGGTCCAATATTGAAGGACACGCCCACAGTAAACTCATGGTGGCTGAACCCAAAACCAAAATTACTGAAGGGCTACTTAGGAAAAACCGTGGGGAACTAAAAACAATGGTTGGCCTTATAACCGGCTTTGCTCCCCTACGATTTCACCCACATCGCATAGGGGTCACCCTGTGCAGACTATGTGAGGAGACTGATGAAACGCATCCCACATAATCTTCGAGTGCCCTGCACTCACCCATCGCAGAATTGAACTCTTTAGGGCCCAAACCCCTATGAGCTCTATTAAGAGCGAACAATTAATCAAGGGCCTCCCACCCCTCATCAAGGGGCTGAGTCTCTGCGAATAAACAAAAAACTCTCAGGAAAGTACAATAACCCAAGGCTTCCGTGCTGGGGGCTCAAAACCCCCGCCCTGAAAGTTTTTCTATCTACATCTACCAATAGACCCTAATGATGTATTAGGTCGCACTAGATTGAAAAGTTATGGTATTTATTCTCGCTGTTTTTGCACTTATATCTTTTCAAACTTCTGAGAAACAATAAGTTCCGATTTCATGTTGAATCCTCCTTGTGGGAATCTGAACCAGAGTAAACTCAGACTATATTGGTTAAACAGTATTATTTATTTGTGAGGCATGGTATTAAGAAGACCTAGAGATGTTCTGTAGGTGGACCATAAGGCCTATTCCGGTTCGTCTAGTCTTTAATAAATTATGATAGTTAGTTTATTCAGCAAATGGCTAAACTACTCTTTTAAGACTATTTTTTCTACCAAGCTGTTGATTTCGATTTAGAATGGTTGATTTTTTATTGAATCCTATACCATTTTCTTTTCAGAGGCTATCGAAGAGCGTAAGAAACTTCAACAAGAAATTGAAGATGCTAGAAATGCTGTAAGTGATTTATTCCGTATTTATTTTAAATTTGTTATTAATCATACTACAGACAATTTTGTCAGTACCTACCTCTTTCTTTCTTTTCAAGCTTCATACCAGGGATCAGCAGTATAAAAACGTCGAAGAAATCATGGGAGTTCTCACTGAACAAAAATTGAAGCTCGCAATGGATGTGAGTACCTACCTAACTACTCAAATCATTTCCTTTCTAGTACCTTTAAGATGTACTCCAAATGAGGGCAGTTAATTTGTTATTGTGTAGTAAATAAATAGTTGTTTCCTACAAAATTACTTTATCCTACATGCGGATCTACTTGTGTTAACTATTTGAAGGTAATGGTGAAGAACAAGAATCATTATCTTAGATTAGCCTGGTTGGCATCGGAAGTATCAGTTAAGTATATGCATGCACTAATTTTTACTATAGATTGATACGCTGAAGAAAGAAAAGAACACGTACATCAATCAAATCAAATCGTTAAGCAGTGAGAAAGAAGCATTTGAAACTGAAGCTCAGAGCTTTAGGCGTCAGTACGATAGGCTACTTGCTGAAAACGAAGACCTCATCGGTGAACTGCAAATCCGAGAGCGTTCAGGTTAGTTATCATTATTGACATAATATACTGAGATTGCTAGCGATTCGCAATAATTTGTCACGAATTTATTGAACAACTCTTACTGTAATAGGTAACTCTTCCTCACTTTTACTTTCCCAACACCCCAAAAAGTTAGAAAAGATTTTGTAATCTACTTGGGGGGGCTATCATGTACTCCTTTAATGCATGGATCTAGGGAACAAGCTTGAAATATATCATATGGAAAAGCCTCCAACATTAAAAAAAAAAAAGAGAGAAAATGTTTATATGAATCGATTTTGGAGCAGTAAATCGTCCTTAAACTAGTTTGTACTGCAGGATATTATTTAGAAATTAATAAGTTTGCTATTAATTTTATAGTAAGTTAACAGTTTCTGTGCCTATAAAAATGCTTTAAAAAAAGCTCCTATGGTCATGCTGCAAGACTGGGCTTTTTATTTGTTGAAAAAACCAACACCATACCGCCTTCGTCTGCTAGAGAAGAACTTTAACTTTACGAAAATATTTCGCTTGCTTTTGATATTGCTTTAAGGTTGAATATTGCAGGTCCCATTAAGAGATTGCTACATTATTGAATTGATTGTGCGGGTTTTGAAAGGAGATTTAATTCTGAATGAATAAATTTCCTCAAAACCAGAAAATTGTGCTAACACTTTTTCTCCCTCTATAACAGCTTTTATCGTAGTTCCCCAGGTATAAGGGTTCCTGCCTCTGAAAAGGGGCAGGGGAGGGGTCTCTGCCTCTGTGAATTTCATCAATTCCTTCGATGTCCATTTTGGTGATAATTCCCAAGAAACCCTAAAAATGGGCAAAAAACGATGTTTTCAAACCTACTCCGATTTTTTCACTTTGTAAATTTCTATATAAGGAGTTGGTTTTTATAGGGTGGATTAGCTTTCACTTCATCTTCAACCTTGTACCAGTTTAGCTGAATGATTCACAAGAGCTGTATGAATATGTTTAGTGCATCATTTATGAATATTTTCCCCAGACAGGTACCTTCCTGAGACTTTCATTCTTCTAAAAATCGTTCACAAAATTGTCAACATAACTACAAAATACGGTGAACATGAAAGCAACCAACTATTTTCCGGCCTTTGGTCATCATAACAACTAAGCTCTCTGCCTTCTTTTCCTCTACTAATGACCATGTTCATTTTTACCAAATTGATTTTTAATGTATTTATTTCTTTGGAAGCTTTATGCTTTGGTTATTGATTTTCATTTTGCAGAATCTCAGCTGCTGAATGATATCAAGAAACTGCATGAAAACAACGAGAGTGTCAAAGTACTGTGTACAAATGTCACACAAGAAAAACTCAATTTGGAAGAGGAGCTCGAGAAATTGAGTCGGAGGATGGAGGAATTAGTGTTAGAGCGGGAATCATTAGACAGATTTCTGGGTCCAAAACTTGGTATGGAACATGTGGACGTGCGGACTTTGATTTCTTTAATCGGTAGAACTTTTGATAAATCTCCTGAAGTTAAGCCAGAGCAATCCAATACTGCAGAAGAAACTGCAATGCTGTTGGTGTCTACCCAGAAAGAGAATGAGTTGCTCCAACAGGAAGTTAGCTCATTGAAAGATAAACTGCTGAAGCTGATGTCAGACTTGGAAACTGCCAATGTCGACCGGGATCAAATGATGAGCAATTTAGAAGAAGTGAGGGTGGAAACAAAAACTCTTATAGAAAATGTTGAAAAACTGAATGAAGAAGTTGAACTGGTAAAAAGTGAGAAAACAAATTCTGAAGCCACGCTGCATAAAGTGATAGAGTCAAAGAATGAAGAGATAGATAATTTGCTGACAGAATTGTCAAATAATAAGAAATATGTTGATGACCTATTGTCGAATATGGAAAATCATATGGCAAATAGTGACAAGTATCAAGATAAGAGCTTAGAGTTCAAGGAAAAAAGTGAAGAGTTGTTGAGGTGTAAAGATGAAATTGAAACACTGAAGAACAAGCTTTCTTCAGACCCTAATTGCTACACAGCAGGTATTGGAGATTCTGGTAACATCGATTGTAACGTGCTGTTGATTCTTAAGGAAGGAATTGTTTCAAACTTGACTGACTTGGCTGATACAATGCCTGAATATTCTAAAGAATTTTTGGATAAATTGAACGTTATTCTGGAAGGAGCAGACTGCAAAGAGGGCGTAGGTGCCGATATTTTTGTTCATTATTTCAATGAGTGTTTGTCACAACTGAAGATCTCTTTGAAAGAAAATGAAATCCTGACCAAGGAAGTGGCTCACTTGAACAATTCAGTCAAGGAGCTTGAGAATTTGGTTGCTGCACATAACAAAGATTGCGAACAGTTAAGGTTGGAACTAGAGGAGCTCTCTTCCGATAGCAACAGGCTACTGCACGACCTTGGAAATCTCAGACACGAAAATTCTTTAAGGGTTTCAGAAGTTGGGGAACTGATGGTGCGTTTAAAACAGAAGGATGAAGAACTAGATCAGCTGAAAGAAAGTAAAAACCATCTTGAGTTTGAAATGCATGAGCAAATCGTAGAACTTTCATCTAAATTGACTGATTCTAACAACAATGTGTCAGAACTTGAAGAGCAAAAGAAAGAAGCAGTTAGGGAGGTGCTGACCCTTCGTGAGGAACTCAGTGCCACTAAAACTCTTGTAACTTCTTTGCAATCGAATTTAGAGAACTGCGATAGAGCAATGCAGGAAAAATGCGAGCAAACGGAGCAATTACAGAAACTTCTTCTTGAAGCGGAGTCATTGAAAGAAGATTTCGAGTCGTCCAAAGTGCACATGAAAAGATTTATGTATGAAAATGAGTTATTGAAGAAACAATTGTCAGATTCCAACGAAGTCCTTGAGAGGCAAACTAAGGAATTGGAGGATGCATTAAAATTTATTGCTGAAGCCTCATCATTAAAAGAAGATTTGAAAAATTGCCACCTCAAGTTGGAAAACGCTGAAAAAGCCCTTGAAGACAAGGCGACTTTGGAGCAAAACTTGACAGAGTTAAGAGAAGCTTTTCATGTTAAGTCGTTGGAACTTGAGAAAGCACAAAAATGTCTTTCTGACTCCTCTACATTGACAAAAGAGTTGGGGGAAGTCAAAGAGGCCTTAATAAAAAAAACAGATGAGCTAAGAAATACTGAGGTTATGCTGAATGAACGGAGTTCCTTGATTGATGGCTTGAGTAAGGCAAAGGGTGAAATAGTCCGACAGTCGGAATTGTACGAGTCCTGCTGCAAAAAACTGGAAACGTTGAATGCAGAGCATCTTAAATTGGAACAAAATTATCAGTTATTGAGGGAACAATATTCACAGTTAGAAGCTGAAAAGAAGGTGCTCTTAACCGATTTGGAAATTACTCGTGCGGATAAAACAGAACTAGAATCTGCTGAGAAAAAAGTGCTTAATTTAGAGAAATCCTTGAAAGCTTGCGAAATCGAATTGAAAAATGCTGGAGCCCTGAAAGAACAAAAAGCATTGCTTGAAGAGGAGCTATCCCAATTGAAGGGGATTCAACAAAAAACCATGGAAGAACTCGAACACACAAAGAAAATGCTGAATGAAAGTCACTTAATCAAAAAGCAATTGCAGGAAGCAGAAAAAAATTTGAAAATTAAAACAGCCGAATTAGCAAGTGCTAATCAACTTTTAGAGCATAAATCTTCGATGAACAAAGAGTTGGAATCCCTAAAACATGAAATTAAAGTAAAAGACAATGAACTGGATCGCTTCAAGATAATTGCAACTGAAAATGAATGTGTAAAGAAGAATGTGCAACAGTTGGAGTTGTCTTTGAAACACAAGACTGATGAGTTAGAGATTTCTCAAAAACATCTGACCGAGAAAGCAGAACTAGAAGAGGAGTTGACAAGGTTGAAGAGCTCATTTGAAAAGGATGCAGAATCACTCAAAATTAAAATAACTCAATTGGAAAAAATGGTGCACGAGAAAGAAACTCAATTAACGGATGCAATTAAAAGGCTAGAAGAAAGTGAAGCTATGAAAACTGACCTAATAACTGAAAAAGATGCTTTAGTGGTAAGGGTGGCTGAAATGGAGAAAGGTATTTGTGCTCTTGGCGACAGTCAGTCTCAAATAAACAAACTTCGGGAGGAAATTGTTTTGCTACAAAAAACTGTTGAAACTTCCAAGGGGATTGCTGATGCTGAGTCTGAAGAAAAAAAGAAAATTTTGACTGAAATGAACCAACTTTGTGAAAAAGTGCAGAGTCTTCAAGCTGAGAACAATACGCTGCAAGAAAAGATTACGAATCAAGGTCGTGCGATGAATGATGAACTCAAAAAGAAGAGAGAAGAAATCAAGATCCTCATGAACGAAGCTGTAGAGTTGAAAGAAATGGTGAACTTCAAGAAAATGGAGCTGGAGGATATCAACTGCATTTGGGCTGGAAGAATGAACTCCCTGAAGGTTAATTTCATTAGCTTAAGCCGTTCTATCAAAGAGCTTGGAAGACAGGCTGCTGAGCTTCAATCCATGTTCCTCAGGAAAATATGCTCTCTCAAAAACGTTATTTCGGTGAGTTCAACTCGAATTTAACTCAAATTATTTATTATTCGAATGAACTCTACAGTTATAGTAGGATAATAACTATTATAGTTTTTATTATTATTTCTAATAACGAACCTTTGAAATCGGCCAAAAGAAAAATAAGTATAAATAGACAATTAAATGAATAAATAAAGATAACATCCGGTCCCTCAAAAGTTGTTGGTTGTTGGTTAGAGTTTTGTTCCCCTATTAAGTAGATAATTCTGTGAGATCAATAGGCTTGAAAATAAATTTATCATCTTAGGCTTGAAAATTGAAAAAGTGTTTTCTGTTAAGGTTATGTAGCTTCATAATGGTTCCTCCCTACTCCAGTAGTTGGGATACTGGTGCCATACTTGCTTCCATGGCATCAATATCTTTTCTTTTACCTTATAGCAATTTTATTTTGTTGAAGATGATAACAATCAATCTGGTTGTATCATATTGTTTTGAAAATGTATTTGGCCAAAAGCTGCAACCCTCAATATCTTTTCAAAAAGTTAGTTCCTTTTCATCTTCTTGACAATTCAAAATGAAATGAATCTCTGCAATTTCACAGAATTTAACACTAATTAGGTAACTAAATAATTTTAACTCGACTAGTTCCTATTATTATTCCTGCCCTTCATCTGTCACCTTGGAGTCAGGCTTTACTGATTGGTTCTGTTGTTATCAAGCAAGTATAGTTCTAAGTTCATAATCCTTTTTTCCTCGTTACCTGTCCAAATATTTCATTTTTTCAAGATTGATGATTGCGTTTTGTTGTAATATAGGCGAAAGCAGAAACCGTGGTTGAGCTATCTGTGGCTGAAGCTAAAAAGGAGTTGGTTGACGAGATGCATAGGATGAATGAGGTATGTTCTCAAGTATTACGGGTGAAGTCGAATTAGTAGTTCAGAAGGAATGAAAGCTTTTCACTCAACCAAAGTCCTGTTAATCTGACCGAGGTATTGGTATCACTAACCTCCTATGAAATGTTATTATTATTATTTTTAAATAGATAGAATGAATAAGAATAAGAATTTATTGGCACTTGTTACATAAGCCTCATGGGCTCTCTTAGTTGTAACTTGGAGAATTAACTTACTAAATAAATACATTCTTGGGCCTTAAACTAAAACACTGCACTATTAAAATAAAAAATACAAACAAACAAAAATTGAATAATACATGAATATGGCAATATAAAGAAAGAAGAATATATAAATAATATAAAGAATGAAGGAGATATTCGCCTGAAATTATAAATTTGAGGTTTCCCTTCTTCTTTTGTCGCTCTCTCTTTTCTAATTTTTCGTTTTATTTCATTTATTTTTCTTATGTTTCCTATAGTGGCATATGGGCGCCGTCATCCACTCCAAGGCACCTCAAATGTTAGGAATTAGTAATACGGTGTAACTGTACCTCTATCAATAATTGGCAGAGATGCAAAAGAGAAATTATTTGCCACATTGCCCCACGGTTTTTTATTTTCCTAACAACCTGAATGGTCACAGAAGTGATATTTAATCAGCCTGAAATTTCATTTTCTTAAGTTGTCAATATCGCACCTAATCCTTGGTTTATATCTATGGCTGGATGAGCTGGTAGGCGTTAAATCTGATTTCCAGTTTCGCGTGTTCCTACTTATTTATGTATCGTCTAAAGCCAGAGGGAGAAAGAGAGAACTAAAGTTTTCATTTTGCGTTTTCGACCAGGGATCAAAGGAGAAGAACATTCAAACTCGATTAGACTTCAGTTTCTTACACCCGGAAGAACTTTGGTCAGTGTTTCACCAATCGTCCACTGTATATTTTTTTCCCCAGAATAACGCCTTTTTATGATCATTATATTTGCGACTACTGATTTGGCTTCTGCAATATATAGACCTACTTAAGCATTATTTACCCTTTGGGAGCACTGTGAAATACAACATTCTGTAGGTTCGTTTCAGGTTTAAGACCAACTTGTTTTGTTTTAGGCTCTCAAAGATAGAGGCGAATCTATTGCTAAACTTCAAGACTGCCTGGCAGAGACTGAAGGCAAGGTCGAAACAATTAGTAAGCGAAATGCCGAGCTCAGTGAGGAGCAGATCAAACTCGTGAGTGAATTAAAATGCAAAGAAGAGAAACTTGCATCCAACGAGGTCTTAGTGAAAGATCTTGAGTTAGAAATAGGCCGGCTTAGAGAACTCAAAGAATCTACCCATGGTGAGGAGATTATTTTATTTGATCAAGCTAGGGCTGAATGATAAATAAGAGGGGGAAATTTTTTATTTATTTTTTATCAGTGCACATTTTATGAATAGTGCTGCTAATAGTGCGAATACCTGCCTTTTGTTGGCTCTTTCTAACACTCAATTTATGGAGAAAAAATTGTCACAATTTATTTGCAATCAAGTTAGGAATTTTACTGGAATTCAAGTTTTTGTTGTTGTTTCAGAGAGTGATGTACTGAGCACAAGTACTATTAGTAAAACCGAAGACCAAATGCGCTTGAAAGAAGTGGATGACAGCATTGAGGAGAAATACCTCAAGGTATGAAAAGAAAACTTTAAATTTATAGCTTTGAGGAAGCCTTCAATAATGATCGATGAATCTAAATTGTGCCTCCTCAGTAGCGTAAAATATGTGGCTCATTTCCCATTTCAGTATGCATTTTGTATATGTTTGATTTTCTCTATAGTTAAGACACGTCGCTGTGAGACTGAAGAAAAGAGTATCTGAGCTTACCCAATCATTGGAGCTGGAGAAAAACAAGTCAGATAAGTCAGAACTCTTGGAAAAAATGCAACAATTGTCATCGGCAGCAAAAAATGCCCAAGTGAGTTGCAGAGTAGTTGCAACATAGAAGAAGCAAACCCCCTCCCCCCACTCCACTCTAAAATCTTAAGAAGGAAATTAGTTAAATGACAGTTTGGCTGAATTTCTTTCATATTTCCTCAGAATTTTATTGTTTTCAAATATGGACCAGACATCCTCAAATTGAGAGCACATCCACTTCAGTAGTGGTCACAGCGTACAGTTAGACTAAAAGGTGTTATAGTTTCATACTCCATACTTTCATACTCCTTTGGGCCTTCTTTAAGATTTAGGGTGATATTGTGTTGGAACCGTTGACTGCATGTGGCATGCATGTCTTGATAGGTGTTTGGTGGTGGTCTCGATAGTTTTAGTATGTATATAAATTAGCCCTGGCTGGGAGTTTCAAGTCTTCATTAATTCAAATTTAGGAGGTAGATAGAGAATGGGGTCATTTTACATTAAAAACGTTGCAGCTCATCTCCACATTCCCCTAAAACAGAAATGGCAACAACCCAACAACATACTAAAAATACGAGGATAAAGAAACCAATATATGTAGATAGAGAGGCAATCGGCGAATGGGTCAGGTATGTGGGTGAATGGCTACCTAAGACTTGCTCCTCCAGTGAAGAGGTTGAGTGGAATGGAAGGGACTTATTCATCTCTAAATTTTGCTTATGATATTTTGACATATCTCGATTTTTATTTTATGTTTAGTCATTATGGTTATGAATCTCAAATTTTTCAGAAAGTGCAGGAGTCTTACGACAGGACTTTGGATGAGTTAGAAGAAACAAAGAAGCAGAACGCAACAATGGCGGTGTCATTGAAGGAAATGAAAGAAACCATTGAGGGGCTTAAAAAACAAGTTGCTACGTTGGAATCATCCAATGCCAATATTCCACTCATGCACAAGCAAGTCGAAAGGTTAGCGTTTTGTCATTACTAGATTCACTACGACCGAAAATTTCCAACCAAAACTACATTTGCCCCCTGGTGTAGAGGTTCCCGAAGGAGGAGAATAGTTTCTTTCACGGACCTATGAGGGACTGTTTTCGGTTTGTGTCTACCCCCCGTTTCGGTAGTTTATAGCAAACAATTCCTAAAAATAAAAAAATAAATAAATAATGGAAACGTGGACGTTGAGGAATTAGACAACGTCCTTCTTTAAACTTCCGTTTTTATTGAAATGAGTTTCCACAACTTCGCCTGAGTGATTTGGTTCGAAACAGTTCCCAATTAATGAAGGAATAATAAAACATTACGGTCTATTCCAAATCGAAAGCGCATCCAAGCACGTTCAAGAGCTACTGCCATTAACCAATCTCTCCTGTTAAACCTGGAAAGGGGTGGGAAAAGTGTGGTTAACTTCCTTTTTCTAAGTGGTTGACACAGATTGGACCTGGTAGCATTTTAATGTCTAGAGTTGGGGTACTTTAGAGAGGGGTAACTACCTACATTTACTGTATCAACTCTGTACTAAATAGTGCCCAAGCAACTATTTCAAGAAAAAAAAAAAAAATGTTTTTGCTCCTGCAATTTTTCTTTTTTTTACTTCCATGTACCAATCATTACTACGTATTTATAGATGGGGTTCAGAATTACAGTCAGAGAAAACAAGAGATGATATCATTTTTAGCAGGTTCCTTCTGTTGTATGGCTGTAATAGACTTGTGTAATTATTGAAGATCTAGAAATTCATTTTATGATTTTTAAGAAATTAAATGTTTTGAAAAGAATAATTTGTAAAACCACCAGAAAAGGCGGGGTTGGATTTTGAATTGCTGTATGGCCTTTCCTGATCTTCAGTAGGGCCTAACAGGTGGTCAAGGCTTTAAAACTCAGCAGTGGAAAATATCTTCATCTCAAAACTCTAGGGTTGTTTCATATCATGCTCTATCTACTACTTGTAGAGACACTCTAAATGTTTGGGTTTGGATATTTGGTACCTACTGCCTACTGAAATGACGATTTTTAATTTTACAGCTTGAACATCACCATCAAAGAGTTGAAAAATGAACTTACCAAGTTGGAAATGGAGAAAAAAGTTGAAGTAATGAAATATGAGGAATCAAAGAAACAGTGTGCCGCACTTGAGAATAAAGTTGAAAATCTTTCACAATCATTAGAACACGCAGTTCAACAAAGCCGTTCAAACAATGTATTAGAGTTGGAAATGAAAAATTACGAGGTATGGATAGCGTAGCTTCCTATGTTTTTGGCTGGTTGGTAGATGTGTATCAGTTCTTTATGTTTCCAGGTTATGTATCAGGTCTTTATGTTATGATGTTATCAAAGCTCCAACCCGACGGCAAGGCGATGATTAGGTTTCCAACTAGTTTGGTGGCAGGGAAATACCTATGATATTGAATCCAAAAAGTGCGTCACTGGCTGAAGGAGGAAAAAGAGTACATATGTATAAAGAAATTACAAGGGAAACTCCTATATACATGTCCCTGCGCTCCTAAACCTCCGTGTCAAGACATATAGAGAAAGAAATGTCGATTTTCTGTTGCAACCAATAAATAAAAATAATGTATCATGTTTCTCTCGTTGTAATGTTGCTAAATACCAAATTTCAATTTCCTCCGTCTATTAGGAGAGGAATGAGCTAGCGCGCTCACTCAGCTGTTCTGGGTGGTTCCTCACTTTGTCGATTGTACAGAGCAGCTGATCAGTGTGGTTCCTCACTTTGTCGATCATACACATCAGGCCTATAGAGGCTTCACTAATCTGTTGGGCTGTAAGCACGTACCATACCAGCAGCAGATGCGTTGTTTTGTTTTCATTTTCATTTGGACCATCTGCTCAATAGCAAATGGTGCGTTTAATATGAGCGACCTCATTTCGTGTTGCGGACAGGAAGTTGTACAACTTGTTGCTCTTGAGAAATATGGCACTTCATTCCCTTGAGTTTTTCAGGAAGCAATCTTCAGCACATATTGATGGGCAAGCTTCCTAACTATAAAAACCTGTATGTATGTATGTAACTAAATATTTGTGTACAAAAGTTTTAATAGAAATTACTCGTGGCAAGTGGAATCCGAGCTAAAAGGAGTGGTTGCGAATATCATCAAGGTCGTGGTGCGGGGTGTAGTGCGTGAAAAGTGTCAAGGAGTTACTCAAGTTGGGCATCTTGGCATGAGTGCTGGTGGACGTAACATCCAAAGATAATAATAAAAGCTTTATATACGTAAACACTTTAGTTTTATTGTTTCTTTCTGAACCATTTTAAATTTATTTGTTATGTTACAATAAAACAATACAGTTACTATACTACTAAAATAATACTTGTACACAATTAGGAACAATGTTCTTTGCACATGTACAATAAGGATTAGTATTATTATGAGCCCAACTCAAGAAATTATCTCAGTTGTCTTGGTATGTGTATTCACAGTCACCCTCTGCATTTACCTTTCTGGGGTCTGGCAAGGTCCATTCTTTAGTAGAGGACTCAGACGTGACCCCATAGTCTAAATGTTAATGAACCAGCTCATGCAAAATGAGTGTTTGTGCACTGTGTTGGGCCACTCTATTCACGCAAGAATCAATTGGAGGATTTATATCAATCCCATATCTTAGCAGATTAGCTCAGTTGGTTGTTTCATCATCCTCTACAGTCCTTCTAAAGCCCACGTGCAAGTAGATTACTCTTCTTGATGTAGCAATTTCATTCATGGAGTTGAATTACTGTAACAATCACGCCCAGATGCTACCTCCCCCATCGCAATCTTTCTGTCTCTAATCTAACTGTAAATGGCCATTTATTTTATGAGAGATAATATATGGGTCACTCAGTGGTCTATGTGGTTTGATTTGTTGGTCTTCGTAGTTGAGTGGTCAAAAAAGTGACAATTCCCTGAGAATCTCTCTAGCAGAAGGTTTGCGTTGTTTGATCTATATTGTTGAGTAGTACATCCAGTTACAAATCAAGGTAACTATCAGGTAGGTACATGAGGGAAATAACATTTCATATGTTAATATGTACAATTTCCACGTGCCGTACCACTAATAAAATTATAAATTTTGCAGAAAGTAATTGCAGACCTCACAGCTCAACTGAATAGTGAAAAACAAAAGTTGGCAAACGCTGATAAAGAATGCAATTCCATCAGTCTTGTGAAAAGTGGGCTTGAAGAGCAGATAGCTCTTTTGGAGAAACAAGTGAAAGCTGAGGAGTCAAGGAATGCTAACCTTCAAGTTAGTTTGTTTTGACTTACTTTTTCAGTGATCCTACAATTAAGTCAGATAGATGGAAATTCCATGGCGATCACGCTACACCTCTAAAGACGTACTTGGTTTAAGGATTGCAAATGGCTAAATTATACCAGAATGGTAAAGACCGGGGAATTTTAAGGTACTGCGTTCTGCCTCCAGCTTCTCAAGTATAGAGATTTTGAGCAATCCAGAGGTTCTGTAGGTTATATTACAATTAAATTAATTGCAATGGGTTACTAGATTGATTCCTACTCTTTTTTTTTAAGACTTCTAGGCTTCGTAAAAGGTACTGATATATTTCGCACATAATGGAAAAGTAGTAAACAAAATCTTTTCCAGCTAGACATGTGAACTCAATTTTCGTCAGCTGCTACAGTATTTGAACTCTATTTGTTTTTGCAGAATGAGAAGGGGTTTAATGGATGCATGGCATGTAAAAATTATTCTCCGTGGAATAATTGCTAAAGTTACCAATTCAGTGGTAGTAACAAGTACTGGTGAGAAGGTGAGCTGGAGGTGGTCATGGGATTTCAATTCAGTTTAATGTAGAGGGAGCTCACGAGTTTTCGAATTAACATACCTCTTGTTGCACTAAAAGTAATGGCTTTCCTTACTTTACCCGAAGGGTGAAGGGAAAGTCTTGCAATCACCCTGAAAATCAATTTATGAAACTCATGCTAGGATGGGTATTTTGTTCAACCTGAACATACGTTTCTACATATATTTATATATATACGTATATGTATATGAACATACATACACACACACACACATACACACACACATACACACACACACACACACACACACACATATATATATATAGATTAAATTCGGTGTAGGGTTCTTGAGAGTCGGTCTTGGGGAAAAAATACTCAGATTTTCATGCCAACGTTTCGTTCTATTTGTAGAACCTCTTCAGGGCTAAAAGAATAATACCATTGGTTGGAACAAATGCAAACATAAGTGCTCTAAAACTTAGCTATCTACATAATTTATGTAGCTACTACATAATTATGTAGATAGCTAAGTTTTAGAGCACTTATGTTTGCATTTGTTCCAACCAATGGTATTATTCTTTTAGCCCTGAAGAGGTTCTACAAATAGAACGAAACGTTGGCATGAAAATCTGAGTATTTTTTCCCCAAGACCGACTCTCAAGAACCCTACACCGAATTTAATCTTTATATAGCGGTCAAGAACAAAGTCACATTATATATATATATATATATATATACGTTTCATGAAAATGTATGTGTGTGTATGTATTTAACTCGTGTACACGATTGCAACCTTATGGTACGCCATAAAAGAATTCCAATTTCGGGATTGGGTTTCTATACCCAATATCTATATCTACTGTAGAAAAATCAGCCCGAAATGATCATTTTTAGGGGGTTGAACAAATCAGAACAGGTGAAAAACGTCATTTTTAGCACTTTTTTGCCTTTTCTCCAAAACGGCTCGAGGGATTTTGATTAAATTCACAGAAGTTCTAGGGTCTTCTTGTGGGTACAAATGATATTAGATACCCTGCATGGGAAAAACTCTAAGGGAGGTAATTAGCAAAATACTTCGAAAAATAGGTTTAAAAACGTAGTTTTGTTTAGCACCTTTTTGGTATTTCCTTCAATGGGTCATCCTACAGAAAGTGGCAAATTTGAGTAAGTCGTAAAAGATTTTAAAAAGTGCTTAAAAAACAATTTTTTTTCCATCGACTTTGGTACTTTAACAGAAGTTGATATTAAGAAAACTCATCATAGAAACGACTGGTTTTTGAAAAAAGGCCAATTTTAAAGTTTGATGTTCCAGTGGTGTGAGATCAGTCACTGGAGTATGAGAAAATCAATAATTACAGCATCGTTTCATTAATAGATCTCCAAACAGGAAATGATCTTTCTTATAAGGAATATGGTAATTATCACAGAATCATTGTCGCATAGTGTGAATCGCTCAAGTGACTAGGTACATTGTCTTCGGGACAGAACAATGGAGGGCTTCGTGAATGCGTAAAAATGTGTGTCCACACCTTCGAATCTCACACCCTTGGACATTTATTGAAGCCAGGGAAATATTATAAAACAGGGGTTCGAATTACTTGTTTTGGTTGGCATTCCTGCCTTTTCCCCTCCAAAACCATTTGTAACCACTCTTATCATCTCACCACGTGCTCAGTTGAAGTTGTGTACTTACTTGACTGTATTTACCCGAAATGTAAACAAGCTATACTACTTTGTATCCCGATTCAGTTGGACTGTTTTGGTAGCTGTGAAGAGTACTGAAGTTAATGAAGAACGTTGTATATTTTCACGAAGTTAAAAGTTACATTGTTCCCTTTACCGATTTTGACAGTTATGTCATCTTTAGTTACAAACAAAAACGTTATTTGTCGCGTGTGGTTTATTGTTCATTACAACTTGCTCACTCAACTTTTTTTTTCAGGAACAGCTAATCTCCATGAGGGACAATTCTAACTCATGTCAAAAGCAGACAGAGGAGCTCAATTCTCAAATGTCAGATTTAAAAAGAGAACTGCAACACGCCAAGAGCTTAGGTGAACAGCAGGCTTTGGAAATGAGTACTCTGACTTCTGAATTCAGCCGGAAGGAAATGGACTTGCAAATCAAAATAGACTCTTTTTCGTCTCACGTATGTATTTCAATTTAGGTCAAGATTATGTCGTGGCCTGCCATATTTAAATGTTAGATTTACCAATAAAAGCATACTAGCCGGGGCATCTTTGTAAGGCGCCAGCAAGAGACCGTTGCAACTGCAGGGAACAAACGAACAAACACGTGATCACGCCAAGAGGCTGCAGCGGTAGGGGTACCCCCTAATAGGGACTCTACTCTACCTGTATAAATCAGCGCATAGGTCTATTATTTCGAATTTCCGACTTCTCTGTTCACCAATACCAAACCTATCCTTCCTTCCATTCAATCAACGGTACCTTTTGGAACCAGGTTAAATTCCTCTCACACTAGATGGTCTATATTACGTACAGGGGCGAATCTTTTCCTCTTCAATTAGTCTCCAAGTCAGCATTAAGTTGAAAACTCGAATTAGCAACATTCTCATCAAATTCAAACACAAAATAACAACATTTTATTTATTGATCACGTACAAAATAATGTATTTAACACATCCCTACTTGATACCTTCCCGTATTTTTTCTTCATTCTTGGTTCGCTAGCCATTCAGTAAATTTCGAAGAAATCTCACATAGAATTAAGAAAACTAAATAGTGAAATTCTGTTTGCTAAATATGAGCATAAATTCTAGTGGACAATATGAGCAAACAGTCCTCGTTAAGCAGCAGAATACGGAGCTCAGATTCATATCGGGGGTGTATTTCAGGACTTCCAGTCGTCCTATTTCCAATAGCTTGAGTAGTTATTCTTCTCTGCTCCTGGATCTTGCATTACTGAGCTCTTAACGATGTTCTGTAAATCAAATTATACCGAAACACAGGGATCAAAATAACTGACACATCATAGGGAAAAATGCATTGCAATTTTTAGCTGATGGCCTAATAGCTAAAATCCATTAAAGCTGCCCATACACAATCCAACCATTGCTTGTCTTGTAGAGGGGGAGGCTAGAACGGCTCTCATTTTTTGAAAGTTGGATGAAGGGGAACTCCCAAATGACGACTTATGTTGTTGGGTGGTAGGTGGCAAAACTTTCCAACAATGTGACCTTGTTAACCTAACATCTTCTTCCAACCAATTTCCTATCAATTGTGTTGATTTGGCGGTGTATGGAGCAACATTGGTTTTGTTTGGTGTAAAGCGCGTTTTTTCTTTCCCCAACCATAGTTTTGGTCCTAATACGGCGTGTGTGGGCTCCTTACTTGGTTTACTTTCAAGGAAAGAGTCACTCAACTTCATCATGAATGGAGGTATGAAGGCTCTCCTGAAGAGTTCTGGAAGTTCTCTGACTTACCTTGTGGCGTGGAAGGGGTCTTCGGGGGGGTATTTCTGGTGGAGGCCTGATTGTGTACCTAGTGGAAGTTCGATTCTTACAAAAATCGTGTTAATAATCTACAAACTGATAGAATGTGTGTCTAGTGTCACTCCTACGTATTATAGGACTAAGAGAGCCTAAAGGTAAGTAAGTATTCTTGGGGTTAAGGACGTTTCTTGGGCATGAAGTGCCAAAATACCTTGATATAGATTGAATACAATGAAATTAGTGCGTGATTGAACCTCAGGTTCGTAGAAAGAAAACATGAGAGTACGGTATGGAAGTATACTTCTAACGGTAGTAAGACAAATATCGTTCTCTTAGTATTTAAAGCATTCATGAAATGCAATCAAGGATGATATGTATTCTTAAAACTGAACAAAAAATGTAAATAGTGCATTGGTTCAACATGGAAGTCAACATAGATGAAAACTTAATTCAACACGAGCGAATATGAAGAAGACTAAAAATCGACTTGAGAACCAATGGAATAAAATTGTGTACAGTGTACTTAGGGTGACAATTAAAAAATGCTCAGAGAACGAAAATTACTTATCGAGAACGAATTTGAAATAGACGAACGAATATTGGTGTTCAATATGACACTAAGATCGACAGTATTTACAATTTATACAACAGACATGTTCCCGATGAAACAAAAGAATATTGTTAGTTCTACTCAAAATTGACTCTGGTTTCTGCACCTCGTGCACTACTTTCAGGGTTTCAGACCTTCTATTCAACAACACGAATAGTTCTCCCATTTTTTTTTTCTGAAGAAATTAAATGGTATATTTTTATAGATACATAGAATGAGGGGGATATTCGCTTGAAAGTTTTAGGTTTCTCTTCTACTTTTGTCGATTGCTCTATTCTTATTTTTTCATCTTATTTCATTAATTTTCATATATCCTTCTTAGCGGCATGAGTGCGCCATCCTCCAGCCCAAGGCACCTCACCTTCCTCCTGGTGCCTCTTATCCTCAATGAAACAGCCCGTACGATAGAAATTTGGGTTTTCACTCTCACCCATTGGGTGATGTGCGACAAGGGCTTCTGCCATTTATCAGATAGCACGCATGCAAGCCTCCTAGGAAAACATTCAAATTCTCTGTGCAAGGTGCCGTCACTTGAAACCACCAGTGGTGTGAAGGATCCCCTGCTGCTGCATTTTATTTGGCGTGTTTGGCGTTCGCTGCATTTTGGGATATTGTTTTCCAATCCTGAGAGCAGTAAGAGGCGGCGTCAGCGTTAATCACGCGCGTATCAAAGTACGCCGTTCTCTCTGTGCCCAGAATCCGTGTACTTTTATATCTGCAATTAGCTTTGGAGTGTCATCTATATTTTCTTGTAAGATTGGTTCCAGGCCGACGAAATTCCAAGCCATGTTCCAAGCAAGGCTTGCCATCTTGGCACAGGAATCTCGAATTTGGTCGTGGCCATACTTTGTAAGCCCTCCCTTTTTACAATTAAGCACATGACTGAGGTTCATTTGGTTGCCACATCCGTCGCAACGGCTAGGTAACCCCTCTGGCTCCTTCCCATACCTCATGGCGAGTGCATCTCGAAACTGCATGGGGGAGAGATCCAAGTCATCTCGAGTTATTGGTACAACCGTGAGCCACTGAGATGAGTTGCTGGAGGTGACCCTCTCCAATGCCCTCCTCTGCCGGATAGGTAGCTGGGAAATTATATGAACACTGCGCTCCACATTCGTTGCAACCTTTAGCCTTTTCTCCTCTGTTATAATAGCATGCATACGTTCACCCCTATACTTAGCATCAAAGTTTACCTACTTTAGATCAGGCAATTTTTCACCAGCTATTAATCCACGTTCCTACCTATTGCATTGGAGCCCGGAGGTATCCAGGACGAAGAGCTGTTGGGTGTATCACTGTTGATTACCGCTTTAGTCTCTGTCTCGGAATCGCAGGAATGAAAACTACGTACTGCTGGAAACAAATCTTTCTCAACAAAAATCACGAAATATAGGCTTTTAAGAACGTTTTGAGTTTACTGTGCCGTAAATACTGAGGCCTAATAAACTTACTGGTGACGAACTGAATCAAAATTGTGCTGTGCCACCCTTTTATATTAAATTCTAGCAGGCCGACCTCTATATTTTCCCTTTGAACTAAAATGTCCTCACTAATTATTTCAGGGCCCTCTTTTGTATTACTTCTGTCATCCATCCCTCTTTGATTTTCTCTCTGGTTTTCACATGGTCCCTCTTTCTACCACCTCCTCCTGCTTGCCGTCACGTAGGCATCCTGCAACAGAGGAAATAACTCCATGAGCCCAGCGGTGGTCGACTCATGGGTATAAGTACTACCTATATGAAAAAGGAGTGAGATTAAAAATCCGTTCCATCGCCAAAAAACGTAATCGCACTTTCGCATTTCTATGGAAGGAATGATAATTTAATTGTTGGATGATAATTAAATTTGTAAAATAAATAAAAAATGAAGAAGAGATTATAAAATCACTAAAAACAGCAAAAAACGGCTAAAAATTACAAAATTGTTTTATTTATTCTTATTAATCTCAGAAATTAACCAAATGAAGTAGAACTTCAAAAAAAATTTCTGAACAGATAAATGTAGTTTTTGTATGTAAAATTCGTCAAAACGTGCTTTTAAAAAACACCATTTATGGTCAACAATTTCCGGGCTCACAATGTTCTCAAATTAACATAACAGTTTGAAAAATAAGTTGAGAACACCAATGAAAAATGATATGATCATGCTGCATGACTGGAACTTTTTATTTATTGTTTTTTTAATGTTTATTTTAATATTATAAATTTGTACATTGAAATGTTAATTTAAAATTTTCTGTTTTATTTTAATTTTAAAATGCTCATAATCATTAAAATAGCTTTCATGTCTTCGAAAATTCGCCAAGTCCACAAATATATACGCAAACATAAAAACTGCAACAGTAGATAATGCAATAAATAATATGGTAAAACAAGATAAACTATGCCGAAAAGAATGGATGAAGAAACTGCCCCCATGAGACGTGCGAACCTTGTGTCTGGTGTCGTGCCTTGTCAATTGCATGAGTTTTGAAATGGGGGGGGAGATTTGAAATGCAAACTTAGGTACGAGACGAGTGCCAAACGCCTCGTGTGCGGAACCACCCCTAACTATGAAGGAAATGGTGTGAAGTGGAGAGGCATCAAGTTTCATATCGCGTTGTAAGTTTTGAGCGTCGCCCCTTGTACGGATGGCCTAAGGTTTGCGATTTTCGGTCGCACGATTAAATCGCCGCTGAAATGAAACTCACAAAAGTAAATCGGAGAACCCGCACCTGCGACAGAAAAATCGCCGCGATTAAAAAGTCGCAGCATGTTCTATTTTTCGGGCGACGCGATTGTTGCTGTGGAAAATGTGAAACACAGAATCGAATGACCTCCCCCGCACCTGCGACCATTCAGTCGCGCGACTTTTTCCCACTCGTGTTTTGTGCTCTCCACAGCTATGTCAGCAGACGGAAATTGAATGTTTTCAATGATCTTACCTCAATTTGACTGATAGGCGTTCTTCAGGCGGTATAGAACGTCTCCACTTGGTGTCCTGCTATGTGATCCTTGGTCGTATCAACTCTAGAAGTTGGGCAAAGCTTCTTGAACTTAGCCGATAATAATAAAAAAACTTGGCCGGGTACTTAATCAAATCCTCATGGATCTTATGGAATTGCCCCTTCGCCTCTCTTTGGGATATAATTGGATGCACCCATATCCTTCTCTTAGATTTTCCATCCCGCTGCCGTTTTTTAAATCTTAAAGCCAACGCCACTACACAAGTTGCTTCTAAGTCGTCCATTGTCGCACTGCTTTTAGTCGCAGGTGCGTGGACGGTACTGACAAGCTGCGACTGCGACGTTTTAATTGCCGCGACTAAAAATCGCAAGTGCGGGGCCACCCTTAGTGAATTTTCCTAAGCAAAAGTGACGTTTTGGTAGAACAAAACGCCCACATTGACTTTTTTTTTCCTAACAAAACGCCCACCTGGTTTTTCATTTAACTCCACATTTTAGTAAAACTTCTGCATTACTTATCCTCACTGACTTATCAATACCCAACTAATAGAAATTGTTTGAGGTTTTGATCAGCGACAGTCAAACGACATGTCTAGATTCACCTACTTTGAATATGAATTTGACATCGTTGTAACTAACGAAATCCTATCTCTGTCTCATCAGATACTGTCTTTGGAGAACAGCCTAGCAACTATCAAACAAGAGTTGTTGACGAGCAACTCCGAAAAAGAACACTTGAGAGAAGAATTTGAAAGTTATCGACTTAGGGCACAGAGCACACTTGCGCGACAGAAAGGAGATTCTGTGAGTCAAGGGGAAAAAGAAGCCCGGGAACAGTTGGACAAACTTAAAAAAGAACTTGATGGAGCACGAGAGAAAATTGAAAACAATCAGTAAGTACAACTAGACATATCTCTGTCTTGTATGAATTGCTTAAAATTTATTCACAAATCACGCTAATCTCTTCCAGAACTGAAATAGAAACTATGAACAATAAATTATCGTCCCTCCAAATGGAAAAGGCCCGAAGCGATAAGCGATATGAGGATATGACTAAAGCACTTCATCAAAAAATCACAGACTACGATACTCTCAACACTGAGTATCGTGCCTTCAAGTTTTCTTCAGAAACGTTACTCCAAAACACTAAAGTAGGAATCTATGTTTTATCTTTATTATTTTCATCATCAGTACCATTTAGTTTTTCCATTACCTACGCATAGGCTCTTCGAAATCTGGTGCTTTAAATCATTTAAGGTGGAAGCATCATTTAAAGTTGGTACCTACCTGTATTCTGTATTTTATCATAAAATATTGTGTGCTCAATGAAAACAAGATTAAACGTATTTATTTCAGATCGATTTTGAAGAGAGAGAAAGGAGTTTGAAAGAAGAGGTTGCTACTTTGAAAGAACTTGTGAATTCTCTTAACGAAAAAGTCAGTTTAGGGATGAAAGTCATTCCTCAAGAACATGATGCAAAAAACAATAGCATTGGTTCTAACTTCTTTGAAGCTCTCCAACATCATGAAAACTTGCCTTCACTTCAAGAGCGTGAAGATGGGGAGGTAAGTGAGGAAGATTATAGTGTGTATTCTCAAATTTTTCAATTTCGCTTCCAAGTTCTTCTGTTGAATTAGTTTAAGAAGAATTTCGTATGTATTGTTTGAGGTGTATTGATATTGAACATATTTTTTAAGTGGGGGAAGTTTAAGCGGCCATACACGACGGACCCACCAGACTGAAAGGCCTCACGCCGATCCAATCTCGCCCGTGGCGTTGGGAAATTCAAGTTACTCAATGAGGCTAGGGGAAAACTGCTCGATTTTCGGACTTCTGGATTGAACGGGCTTTGGCCCACTAGCTGGCTTGGCAGTGTTTGGTTATTCTCGCGTCCAAACTTATTCAGTATTCAATCAGACCAATATATTTGGATAGTTTGTGAAAAATGGTGCCGATTTGCGGGCGAGAACTCCTGCACGTCATTCAGCTGATCAGAATGGAGTCCGTAATTTCACTCGTCTTTAGATCACCCAGAAAGGCTTCTTTTGAATTACAACTTTCATGGGTGAACAGGGGAGAATCGAGCTCACTCAGCTGTTTAGCTCGTATTTGTTCAGATTCTTTTTACACACTCTCATTCTTACCTATTCTAATTCATGAATGAGTCACTGCTTAGTGATTCCGAATGAGAAGGCAGACTTCCATAGAGGCTCCCGTCCGTTCGTGTGTGGGACCCGTGTTGGCTCTCTTTTACATACGAACGAGCCACTCATACTTTTTTTCATTACTTCATTAACAAAGGAAGGCTCACATAAGGGAGTTTATAAAATATAATTATAAGTGTTATAAGCTAAATGGTGGGAATGTGGCGCTACTCCCGGAGGCCTCTGGCTAGGATGTTTCACTTTTTGCATAGATAGGTACTTCTAGAGCTATCATTTGTGCACACACAGTCAGAAAGCCCATATGAGCCCTTACCTATCGCTAAATACAGCGAATTTGTCAGTTGATTCGTGCCGTTGAAGAGCATTTGCAATTGTATACAAGCATACACTTGGATATTCTTACTTAATTATGATAGTTCGATGATTAGAACTAACACTACTGAAATACTTAGAGCCATAATTATATATAGGTAAATAGGTTAAATGGGCAAAAATGAAAAATTTTGCTTGGCAGTTTGTATTTACATCTGCGGGAAACCTCCTGAAATGAGGAAATTTCAGTTTTCTATGTGATTTTAATTCCCTCATATTTACTAAATTTATTATTAAGTGTACATTTTTTCAACGTTCTTAGGGGTCAGAGAGCGTACCACTGCCGATGAACAATTTCCGGAGACTGAGTAACCTCGTTCCTCTTGATATCCTGCTCAACAACCCCATTGACGACGAAAACAGAAGTAAGAAAAGTGGAAGATTTCAAACAATTAAATTTTTCTAAATCAATTTTTTTTCAAGTGGTCTTTTAATGGTACGATTCAAAAGTTTCACAAGATTTTAAACGCGAAAAGATAAGTAACAATTAAAATTGAAGATGAACATGGGTTTTTGGAGAAAAGTGGTATTTTTAAGTAAAATTATCATTTTGGATTGAGAGAGAAAAGTGCTTTCGACGGCTTTTTACTTACTTTTTTTTAATGTGGTTTTTTTTGCAAAACTTTTTTTAAAAATCTACGAGCAACAAGTTAGAAATTGGGAATCAGAGGCTATAGTATGAAATTCTGGCAGTCAGAATTTTTACTTCAATTTCTTATATTGGTTCAATGGTTTAGGTTGTTCAAATCGAATATTTCTGGTTTGTTTGATTTCTTTGTTTTTAAGATCTGCAAAGTATTTAGTTAAAGTGACTTTCACTGTCGTTAATTTTCAGTTCCAGTGTTGCAAGAGCAAATTGAGAAGCTGCATTCGGAATTGAACAGCTATGAGGTACGGGTTAAGCATTTGGCATCACTTCTTAGTGAAGCTGAAAAAGATTCTGCCAGGAGTTCTCAGCAGAATGCCGTCCTTAAAGAAGAGTTGAGGCGTTTAGAGCGCAGCTTGCAGCGTGAGCCACACATCGCTAATAGCGAGTATTTGAAGAACGTTATATTCAAGGTTTGCTCATTACTACTTCTTGCAACTTGAGAATGAAAATTCAACTCTGTATTTCACCTTACCTATAAAACCTGATGAGAAATTGCCAAACCAACTGCTAATTCTCTCCACCCCCTCAACCATGGAAGAGGTTTGATCAAATCGGCCTCATAGCTCATCGGGTTGGAGCGATGTTGCTAAAGAAGAATTTCACCTTTGTAATTATGGACACGAGTTCGAAATCTGTCAAGGTATCAAATATTTTGGGCCGTTATACCCTCATATATGCATCCTGATAGGTAGCTTTATCATTACTTCCAATACAGATGCATTTTTAGTTAAGGTAGAGACAGATCCACAATGCTTTGAAAGAATGGGAAATTACACCATTATACTTTATTCTATCAGCTGAAAGGTCTTGCCTAGAGGTTTTTAATAAGGTGCAATAAGGTATCAGATGATTGGAAGTGGCTAAAACATTTGAGTGAAGAATGCTGAATCACATTTTAGTGTAGAGGGTAACTATTATAACTAATCGGATTGGTGATGTTTCTATTTTGATATGTATTGCTTGAATAATAAATTACGGTAGGTGAAATTATATTTATTATTTAAGTTTTTTTGATAATTATATAGTATATATTGTATATATATGTATTTTGGCCTCTTTTACTAAGAGGGCTCAAATTCCTTTTTCTTCTTGGCTTCCAGCCGCTATAGCGGCTCCTACCCCTGTTTCTGCTTTAGTTCATTCTTCTACTTTGGTTACGGCAGGAGTATATTTAATAATTCGTTTTAGTCCATTTTTGAATAATTTAAATTGTGATTGTGTAAATTGGAACTCAGCGAGATCTGGTGAAAGTATGATTTATTAAGGCTACTCCTGGCCCTATTTATACAAGAGGCTTGGAGAGGGGTGGCAGGAGGAGCATTGCACATCATAGGGGAACGACCTCATCCCTCCTCTGCCTGAGGGGGAGCCTCAGTGCTAACCATCTATGTCGTCAATTTCGGTTTTTTACTATCAACTTTTTGTCCAAACTATTTGGAGCTTTGAGCTGAAAATTAGCAGTCTGAGGTTTCAAGGGCGAAGGAACCAATTCTTAGATTAAAAAAGTATAAATTCCAACATATGGTAGTTGCACATTTAACAGTCATTACATAGTTGAACTTGAGGAATTTGTAGCTTTACGCGAAATCATAAGAACGAATCCTGATCCCTCATTTGGAAGACAGCTGATGACATCCACGATGCCTGAGGAAGTCGGACGAAAATTTCCAACTTGAGATGGTTGTTCGCTAGGCATTTCTCCTTTGGCCCTAAGGATGTTGGAGGGTATAAAAATCCGAGTTCAACCTATGTAGACGATCAGTTGGTCACATTTAAAGGGGCTGTTGGAAAGACCATGTAACCATTTATGGCATAGGGGTTTGCCTGTTGTGGAGTCATACTACTCCATCAATGGTGTCTGCTTTGAGAGAAAACAACGCACTTCTGGTTCTCGCCTTTGTGCGTATCGTGACCGAGAGTCCCCATGTGCTTTCGCCTAACTTTGTATCCCACTGAACGGTAATTATACAATTCCACCAGAGACAGCTTGAGGTTCCATAGCTCACACGACACCCGACTAAACCTGGGGCTCGATAAGGATACGAACAGTTCATGTTTCTCGAGTCAAGGCCATGACTTTTGCCCCACCCGATACGAACAGTCAACCATCAACAACAAGGCCTCGTCACTTTCGACGCCTGGTCACAAAGGGTATAGCGCCCTCTCCAGCCATCTGTGTCCATCAGCACTCGGGGTGTTCCATTTCCTTACCAGAAGCCTCCCAGCTTCGTTCCTAACAACCAGTGACAACAGTGTCTCAAGTCAGGATCCAGAACTTTGTCCTTCTCGCTCAAACACAACGTTGCCAAGAAATATTGGGCACTGGAGACTTGCTTCCTTCATCCAGATATCTTTACGATGGTGCTGTTACGCTCCAGGAAAATAACTCTCACAGTCGAAGAGGTTTGGTCACCCTGGCCTCTTAGCTCTGATCGTTAGAGTGTCGCAACTCCGGGGAATTTCCCGTAATTTTCTCGTAGTTGTGACGACGCGAGTTCGAACTCCTGTCGAGGTAGCAAATATTTTTAGCCCGTTACAGTGGTGCAGTCGAAATAGGACCCGAAAATTATACGAAACAATGATTAATTAAATCCCTCTCGAGCCAAAAGACTGTAAACATCACATTTCCTGTTGTTATGCCTTTCATTTCCTCACTCACTTGAGTCAAAACACACCGTGACAATGACCTCGCTCGACTGCTGACTTTTTCCAGCGAGCATCTGCTGAGCCAGCGGCCTGCAGTTACACTTCGTCATTCGTCCGACCCCAAACCAGCCGAGACGGCTGGTATTTGACTCCGGGGAAATGTTACGCTCCAGGAAAATAACTCTCACAGTCAAAGAGGTTTGGTCACCCTGGCCTCTTAGCTCTGATCGTTAGAGTGTCGCAACTCCGGGGAATTTCCCGTAATTTTCTCGTAGTTGTGACGACGCGAGTTCGAACTCCTGTCGAGGTATCAAATATTTTTGGGCCGTTACAGTGCTCTTAAGCTGGCTCCGGTTAATATCCAAAATTTACCTCGCCCTCTGATCATTTGTCTGGTGGTGCCCTAGTTGCTCCTTGGGATAAGATCAACCTCAATCTCTCCGTGTATTGTTGATTTATAGATCAATAGGGCTTTACCATTTCGAGTCCCAACACACTCAATTATTTTCAAGTTCAATTTAATTTCTCAACTTGCTCACTTAGCAAGAGTTTCTTCTTACCAGACCCACTTGGCTCAATTTCAGTTTTATACCTTGCACGTAGAGATCACAACACTATGGATAAAATTATCAGTCAAGTACTTCATTGTCTTTTTTATTCTTTGGTTTATTCTAGTTTCTGGTTCTGCAAAGTGGCGATGAAAGAACGAGATTGGTTCCGGTGCTGGACACCATACTCAAGTTGAGCCCTGAAGAAACCAATAGGCTTACTGCTGTAGCTAAAGGTGAAATCTAGAATAATTAACTATAACTACGTAGATCAACATGTGTATTTGACCATAGCTCCAACCAACTATAGGCTAACCTCTGTAACCCCTGAGAATGTAGGGGCACTAAATTATAAAGTTATTTTTGGAAATTTTCCTTTATAATATTCATCCCAGTAACTATGCATTTCAGATAGAGATATAGGGTTAGGTAGATCTACTTTTTTATTGCTTTATAGAAGTTATTGGTTAATAGTATTATGTTATTTTGTGAGTGATAAACAATCAGCTGTTTATTACTTACTTTTTCTCAAAGATATGCCTCGAGTGGGCTAAGGAAAACAATATCATGCTGACCTAAACAGTTCACTCTGACAACTCTGATCATCATCTTCTCCCATGATGTGGACTACAACGTATATTACGAAATCTAAACAAAAAAGTGGAACAATGTTCGAGTATTTGTAACAGCTAAACCGAATTATAAACTGCATCAAATAAATAAATTAAATGAAAAGTGAATAAAATATAAAAAAATATCTTCTATCTAGCTACGTACTTACAGCATCAATTGTAAGGCTAAGAGAGCAAATTTACTCATTAAATGCTTTGTATATAGAAAAGTTCGGAAACACTTATAGTTTGGAATTCTAACAAAAAATATTTTAAACTGCAAGTGGAAATGATGCCACGAGTTCTGTCAGAGAGTCAGGTGACACAAGCGAAAATTGTCTTGAAGCAGTATATTTCGCAGACAGAAAATGAAGGCAGTTTGAAAGGCAGGTAGGATCAGAGAGCAAATTTACTCATTAGATGCTTTGTATATAGAAAAGTTCGGAAACACTTATAGTTTGGAATTCTAACAAAAAATATTTTAAACTGCAAGTGGAAATGATGCCACGAGTTCTGTCAGAGAGTCAGGTGACACAAGCGAAAATTGTCTTGAAGCAGTATATTTCGCAGACAGAAAATGAAGGTAGTTTGAAAGGCAGGTAGGAGAATTAGGACTTAATTAGCTACGACCATGCCTAGGGTCCATCAGCTGATTAGCTTCTAAAGCAATTTCCTATGTTTACCCTATGAAACTGGAATTTAGCATGTAGCCTCTGCGGGACTTACACTTGATGATGCCTAGGGCCCAGATCAGCTGAGTAACTCCTAAAGCTAATACCTCAGCTATCTACTCTATGAAGCTGGAATTTTGCATGTAGCCTCTGCGGGACTTCAACTTGATGATACCTACGGCCCACATCAGCTGAGTATAGTACCTAAAACTAATTCCTATGCTATTTACTCTATGAAGCTGGAATTTGGCATGTAGCCTCTGCGAGACATCAAGAGACCAATAAAATGATGGGCTCTTTCCTGATCAGCTGAGTAAGCTAAATTCTCTCTTTTTCAGCCTAGGAATGTGAAATTTGACAGAGAAATCTAACAGCTGAAATTGCTGTTTCATACTGTCCTGGAGAGGCTCCCTGTCAAATATCACATTCCTAGGGTGAAAAGGAGAGAATTTAGCTCACTCTGATCAGGAAAGAGGTCTTATTTACTCTTGATGTCCCAAAGGATCACTCTCAGATTTCAACTCTACACGCTAAATTCCAGCATCATAGGGTAAATATGATAGGAAATCGCTTTAGAAGCAACTCAGCTGATGGGCCCTAGGCATCGTCGTAGCTAATTGAGTCCTAAGATAACCCCCCTTCTGAACCGAATTTTTTCTACTGGGCCAAAAAAATTAAAACTTGGCACATGACTTCCTACTAGTCCAAGGGTGACGAGGTTCTAATTTGGTACAATTTGGTCCACCCCCTCAAGAGATATGCAATGTCCCCTATAGTGGACGTTGGTTCTTGGTTGAGCTGCGTTTGACAACCACCAACCTCAGAAAAATTGGTACAAGTCTCAGGAAGGTTCTGTAGTGGTGGTTTTCAACCTTCAAGCACTCTGGGTCATTGGGACACCATGACCGACACAGGGAAAAAAGAAGATTCGAGAAGGATTGATGTACATGGTGCTGGAGCCCTAGGAAGTTCATGTCCTCTATAGGGTGCGTTGGTTCTAAAGGGGTTAAGACGATTTTACTATAGCCTATGTTCTATTCCGGAACTTGTGGAATACACGATTCTATTTATAATTGATGGCAGAGAATGGAACGAAGAAAAGAAAGATGGTGGTGAATTACCTTCAATGTAAGGGATGTTGTGATGTTAGATTAGGCATATTACTTGTAATGCTTGATCAGCTCATCCCTAGCCTACATTATAATTCATTGGGCTTGTAACCTTCCTCTAACCTGTAGGTCATCTGCGAACTGGCAAGCAATGGCCTTTCATTACTAATTATTGTACCTTCTTTAATTCTTGTTCACGATTTTTCTTCCAGGTGAGTCAACTTCATCATGGGGGAGCTACCTTCATTCCTGGACGGGTCTTTAGCAACGTACATCTGTGATGAAATCTTCACATTCCATTTTGTAAAATCGTGTAACATACTCACCCACCATGTAAATATTTAAACATTTGGGCAATATTCACCGTTATTGCACAAGAATGTATATTATTTAGAGGAAATTAAAAATGTATATTACCTCGATATTTATTTTGTGTATCTGTTTTGCTTGATTAGTGTTATTGTTCATGAGATAGGTACCTATTATAAAATAAAATTGTGATGATCGCATTCTGGGAAGATACCTAGTTTAGAATTTATTTACTTGTTCATCTTTTTATAACTACTCCGAACCCATATAGGTAGTTTAAGGAAAGCAAGGTTAGTGGTAGTAGGTGTTACTCGAACCTCGGCCCTTGAGAAGAATGAATATAAACGTCATAAAGAACAAATGCTGTACTTCGAAAAACATATAGTGAAAACAAACAGCATTTTATAAATGCCTCATCCATAACATGTCACCTCTCGCTCGCCATGGTGCTATTTACTATGCATGTCTCAAATTGAATGTGCCTACACAATTGTGTCAGAACCAGCCATACTTGTACTCACAATCAACTTCCCAATATTAAGAAAAAGGGGGAAAGAACTTGTGTAGCCAAAGAATAGAAAGAACATACTCAACAAACCTCACACACGACGGACCTTGTAGCTGAGAGAAAATGATGTAAATTTTTTTTTTTTTTTTCATCTTCCGATGCCATATTTTATCATGTTTTGAGTGTGTTTGGGCACTTACATGAAACTTCTTTTCCCCTGAAACCAATTTGACTGGTTTAATAGTAGCTGGTTTAAATTCGAGTTATGTTTCCATTGGCAATTTTCACTTGGGAACCGTTATTATCTGATGTGGGGGACAAAAAGTCAGAGTTTTTGAATGAGGCAAAAGCTGCACTTTCTTTGAGCAAGAGTCCACACCCCTGATTATGCGGTCTTTATCCTCATTTGAAGGGATTACAATTTTTAACAAATGCTCAAAAAGTTAAGCTAGTGCAAGGGTCAACAAATTTTAAAACTAAAATTTTCTAAACATTTCTTCGTGGAAATCTGTTTTGAGGCATTCTGAAACGATTCCTGAAGTTCGCACTTTTTAGGGCATTCTCTTAAAAAAAATAAATAAATAAATAAAAAATAAAAGAACTACCTATTGCGTTCACTTTGTCCATTGATGTATGTATACATGTCCTCTTAAAATCGTTTTAAATACCACTTCCGATGTCCGATTTCGATAGGTATAGGTGTATGTAAGTATAGTTGTATAGGTGTAATCTGTAACGGGGCGAGGATAAAAAAGTATCAGGGGCCACTGACGCATGAGAAGTCATTGATCAACAGAGTGAACTCCAAAGCCGTTTTGTACCCTATTCAACGCAGGAAGCTGAAATTTGAGAGGGAGGCTCAAGGGAGAATTCCTAAGACACATGAGAGGCCATCGATTAGCTGAGTGAGTTCCAAAGCCATTTTGTCTCCTATTCAACACAGAAGCGGCGTCTATTTCATGCAGATCTCCTTTTAAGAAAATGCTCTATCATGTGACTCACTGGGTGAGCACTGATCTACTTGTTTATATGTGTAGGTACCTATATAAATATATAGGTACCGATATTTACGTACGTGTGAGTGTATATGTGTGTACGTGCATTCATGTGCGTGTGTGTAGGTAATTCTTGATGATAACTCTCCTTAGGACTGTTTCACCAAAACAGGAAGCATCCTTAAAGAAAGGATGAGTTTGTTGGGTACTATTGAGCACTTTTTGAGCTCAACAGGTAAAACTTCAAATAATTAGCTGAAAAAATCACTAAAAAATGATAAAAATAGCTGAGAATCTTTAATTTTATAGGTACTTTCCAGTAGAATTTACTCAAAATTATTAAAATCTACACAAAATTTTGAAACCCAATATTTTTACCTGAATAACAGATTATCATTGCGAATAAGTTTTTGTTGCCATATAATTGATAGGTAGTTAAAAATATTATTTGCATTAAAAATTTTCAAATTTCAAAACAAAAGGACATAAATAGGATATGACAAGTTGCTATTATGATGACGCTGCTTAACTGGAACTTTTTACTTCCCGAATTCCCCCTCCCCCTTACAAATTACCCTTTTTACTTTCTACCAACTATTAGATTTACTTTCACTTTTGAAAAAGACTTGAGTGAACTCACATTAATTTTCAAATTTGTTTTCTCCTCTTCTCGCCGCTTGAATTGTTCAAAATGCATTCTTTTATTTTTGATCATGCTTATTGAAAACTATCAAACATTCCTTTATTTTAATATTTAGTAGAGAGAATCAGACATGAGAGCATAACTTGAGAGAAAATATTTTTCATTGATATTTTTCATTTCATATTTTAAATTAAAATGAAAAATTTGTTTAAAGTTAAAATGAAGTTGAGATGTTGCAGTTATTAATTTGCATGTGGTGTACCTAGTGGGTATCGATGTTTGAGGGTTTCTGACTGTATTAACAGATTGAATTTAGTGTAAAATCATTCTATAAGGTGCCGATTCCTGTCCCATCCTGTTTTAAAAAATCGTTATAGCTCCCTCAATTTTCATAGAAAAATAATCAAAATTGTTGGGAATGTAAGCAAGAACTCAATCTATTAGTCACAAGAGCAAAAACCCCAGATATTTTCAATTTAATTTTTAGGAAATAGAAAAAAAAACTCTAAAAAGTGCGGATTTCTGCAAGCTTAACTTTTATGAGGGAGTGTCAGAAACCCATAAAACTAAATTCATAAAATTAAGTGTTCAGGGCGGCGAGGACAATTTGAATGTATTCCTAAAGACATTTGACAGAAATTGATTGGCTTTATACCCACACATGTCGCATACAGGTCCAACCAGCCAGAGCCAACGTTCTCAAAACTCCTAGTCTTTAAAAGTCCAATGTCTTTAACAAATTGACTAGTAAAATTCAAATGTTTAACGTGATTACTTAGTTTTTCCCTAAAGATTGAAATAGCATATGTTCGCTCAAGTGTGTACGTAAGTAGGTAAGAAATGTAAGTTAGGTACTGTAATGGTAAGGAAATGTGATAACCCCGCTATTTTTTTTTTTTCCATTATTATTGTTATTATATTTTTTATAAGTCCAAGGGTGTAACTGTTTATTTACATATATGTCTGTTATTTTTATACTGGAAAACACTCTCAGGAAACAGATATATACCTACATTATGTTATGCGGGATCGCAGAGTTGTAAATTGGCAAACGGCTTATTGTTATGCGGAATTGCCGATTTGTGAAGCTGCAGGCGTTTGATGCATTCGCCAAGTAGACCAACAAAACAAATTATAAAATGTACATTTTTCCAATGAAATGTTCAAAACAATTGATTCCCATTTCAATCAGAATAAAATAACGAATTTCCTAGTAATTAAGTCGATTGATTTAAAGAACAACCGATACGTAGCGTGGAATAGTTTCTGATTGACACCCATCATCAAACTGTTGTTTTGTATATCCGAAGATAAAAATCATTTTTAAAATTCATTAGAAAACTTTTAAACTTGTTTAACTCAAATTTTGGACGGATAGTGGAAGAAAACGTGGAAAATTTCGCGATGTGGAAGGGACTACTTTGTTCTCAAGGTCTCATTGGCCCGATGCGCAAGGACATATCGCTCTGTCTTCCCCTTTCTGCCGTGGCACTTGGAGGTGAGTGGAGTTTCCGTGATCAATATTATTTCATCCTATTTCATCTCCATTATATTCCTGTCATCCGCTTCCAGGTAGTTCGATTTTCTTTTTATCTAACACAGTTTTACTTGCAAATTGTGAAATTTTGTGTGATTTCGACTTTGGGTGATGTGAAATCTTGGCCGAACATGGAAGGTTGGTCGGCTCCCCGACTGCTACCGCTGCCGGCTGGTCACATCTCACATCGCCCGATTCGTACATTCTAACTATTCCTGATGGCCTTAAATCTAATTCCTAACTGATCCCTATGTTTTTATTCACATGTAAACATTGATTAATGCACTTCATACTTGGATGTTGAAAACGTGGTTTGTGTCTGCACCCACCACGTTTCCACGAGTTTGACGTCGCCATCTTGCGTAAAACACTCGAATTGGATTGCTATGCGAGTCTTTTCTTGGTTTCCAGTGTGTTCCTCTTGAAAAATTGCCCAAAAAATCCTATAAGAAAGTTGTTTTATGGCTCGTTCTAGCGTCTATCCGCCCACCGAAGCCCTACCATCTTCTCAAGTTCCAATTTCTTATCGATCGGTGGGTTACCGGCATATGGCGACGTCACTTCTCATTGCACCATTTGACTAACAAGCGCAAGCGGTTCCAATTTCTCATGTTATTTCTCGCAAAATTGCCTATAATCCTCCAACCTGTGTACTCCGCTGTTTTTTGGGGCCCCTTCACAATTCCAATGCACTTCACGGGATCCCGTTAGGTGAACTTTCCCTTTGATTAGGTCAGCTACTCCTCAGGTTACTTGACTGCACTCGTCACATTTTTTATTTCTTCTATTCTTGAATTCTCTTTTATTCCTTGTAATCTCCAGTACTTAGCTTTTAGTCAATTGGGTGTGTACTTGTCATTTACTCTGGAATGCCTCACATTTCTTGTTCATGCTTTCCTATCTGGCTTCGGTCTCACATTTACTTCCGTTAATTTTGTTACACATCTACATGAGAGTATTGCATTTCAAATTCATTCTTGAGAACCTATTTACTGATGCATGCTATCTACATTTGGTGGTTTCGCAATTGTTACCCACGCATAGCCACCTTCCCATTCCGTTTCTACTAACCTGCTGTTGACATGTTATTACGCAATCCATTTTTTCCCAAGATTTAGTTCTTGATCTAAAAATTGCAGTGACACGGTTGTGTTCGGTCAGTCATGTCATATTCTATGACGAATGTCACCTTCTGATTTCATTCGATGAATTGATCGAACAAATTGGTACTCAAGCATAATTTGATATTATCATTGAAGCCTTTTTTCCTCGAATTTGCTGATAAAGGTGTACTCAAGGCGGTTGCTAGCGAGTACGCAATCTGCTGATCTCGCGTCTTTCCTAGAAAATTTCCGTTCAATAAACCTTTTTCTCTTGTAATCATGGGTTGGGGAGGGGTCCCGCCATCTTGACGACCTCACTAGCGCTGCCTTCCTCCCTGCGGTCAGAACCTCAATCAAGACCTCCATTTCATTCTTCTCCCCTCCTCTTTGTCATACTTTCCTCTGTCCCGTCACCCTCACCTGTTACTAACCGCACTGCGCTCCTTTGCAACGTGCTCCTCTCGATCTCATCTTTTTTATACTTAGATTTCGGTTAATTTTCCATTACAGATCCACTTTGACAGTTTCTTAACCAATTAACCAAACATGGGTAAGGAAAAGATTCATATCAACATCGTCGTCATTGGACACGTCGACTCTGGCAAATCTACCACCACCGGACACTTGATCTACAAATGCGGTGGTATCGACAAGCGTACGATCGAAAAATTCGAGAAGGAAGCCCAGGAAGTGAGTATATTCAGCATTAGTATTATTCTTTGCTTATAAATAACGGATTTAGATCAAATTAATCCCAATATGTTGGCCACGTGCTTTAGTCCCACGCAGGCCTGCCACGTGTTCCACTCGATATTCCCGTTATCTCATCGAACTGTATAGTGGTCCTATTGAATTTTTGAAGCTTATCGATTAATACAGCTATTCATTATTCAAGTTTTTTCGAAATTCTGTCTTATAATAGTTTTAAGAACAATGAATAGCACGAATGTTACTGACTCCATAACCTTAAACTTTTTAAACCTTTTTTCACTTCATTCACCCTATGTGTTATGTTAGTTGTGCATATATTCTACATTTGCCTTTCTTTAATTACTAAATACAAGTCTGTAGCATATGCCTGCTTCATACGTAACTACCTACCTGTTCGAGTGAAAGTTTGTCTTACCCTTCCTCCACGTTGACTACTCAAACTGGTTCTCCAACTCATCTTGTTTTACATGAACTTTTTAAAATTAAGTTGAGATTCATACTACTGCATTTTCTGATTTGTAGATGGGTAAAGGTTCCTTCAAGTACGCCTGGGTTTTGGACAAACTGAAAGCCGAGCGTGAGCGTGGTATCACCATCGATATCGCCCTCTGGAAGTTCGAAACTTCAAAGTACTATGTGACCATCATCGACGCCCCTGGACACAGGGATTTCATCAAGAACATGATCACTGGAACCTCTCAGGTACCAACCTATTTTCTGTTCGTATTCATCTGTTTAATTTCACTTCGCTATCGCTCTTGAAAAGTTAATATATTATCACAGTCCCTGCCTGAACTTGAGGTATCGCTCCTCATTGATTCGGGGTTGTTTTCGTAAAGCTGTGTACAGTAGATTTGTCATATCGCTATATTCTTGCGGTTACATACTGTCTGAATACGATATATGACTACATAATTACATTCACTTCTGCCTCAGATCGTTTGGTGTTGACCAATTCAACTATTTTTTATTTGATGTCCAGAAGTGTAGGAAATGCGACTAATACGCCTAAAAATCTTATCGAGTTTTGAATTTAAAAAAAAAAAAAAAAAAAAAATCCATTGTAGAGAATGCAGAACAAGATCACGATTAGTTGTTGAATATTCAAGAAGTACGTGGGTAATCGGTTGACTGAAGATTATATAGAATAATGATTGCTAATGTAAGAAGCGAGTCTTGCTAGTTGACAGACATTCGAAGGGAGTTTTCTCTATAATGCATCCACCCGAGTCCATTTGAGTTCAATAATGATTTGGACTATGTCTCCTTTCAGTTCTTCGTGCGATTGAATGTTGCTGCCGTGTAGATTATTGAATTCAGCAATTGTTTCTTCCGTTCATTGATATAATTACCTATATACTCGCTCAATAATTTCTGTCTATCCTGTTTGCAGGCTGATTGCGCTGTGCTGATCGTAGCAGCCGGTACCGGTGAGTTCGAAGCTGGTATCTCCAAGAACGGACAAACCCGTGAACACGCCCTCCTCGCTTTCACCCTCGGTGTGAAACAGCTCATCGTTGGTGTGAACAAGATGGACTCCACTGAGCCCCCATACAGCGAGGTAAGCATGTTACCTACCATCTAGGTATAAATACATTATATTGAACTATTCAATTGAATGTTGGTTAATCATACTTTGGTGGATTAGTTGATCTATTTCTCTTAGTTTTGAATTTGAAACATGTTATGAGCTTTCACTGTAATAAGAGTTACGGGTATAACGAACGGGAAGAATTTTTTTTTGATTACTTCTTGCGCAAGATATCACGTTGTTGGCGTCGCTCAGATTATACGCTGATGACGTCATTGGTATTGCGTAATCCAACGTGGATGTCTGGGGTTTCCACGCGGTGAGCTTGAAAAAAGTAAAATCTCAAAAGTTCTTCTAGATACAATTGACTTTATTTCCGTCACTCTTCCACCCACGGGAAAGCCTATCATTTGAAGTGGGGTTCGCGAAGCGCCTACTTTTTCCTCATTTTCTGCCTTAGAACGTTTTGAACTACTTAGTCTGATTTTGTGATTTTTCCTTCTCCAGGCCCGTTTCGAAGAAATCAAAAAGGAAGTCTCTACCTACATCAAGAAGATCGGTTACAACCCAGCGGCTGTCGCTTTCGTGCCCATTTCTGGATGGCACGGAGACAACATGTTGGAGGCCTCTGACAAGATGCCCTGGTTCAAGGGGTGGGCTGTCGAGAGGAAGGAAGGCAAAGCTGACGGAAAGTGCCTCATCGAAGCTCTCGACGCCATCCTCCCACCTTCTCGACCTACCGACAAGGCCCTCAGACTTCCCCTTCAGGTATGTTACCAACTATATAAACGGGTGTTACCCATAGAAAGCTACTCATAGTAGGAGAGTGCGTTAGTGTTTAACTTATTATGATGGAATCCTCTTCTTAAAATTCTCTTTTTAAAATAGTTGTACCTTTATCGCCCCCCCCCCCCCAATATTCTCATTATAATCGTTTCTATTTTTTTTTTTTTTTTTTTTTCAATTCATCGATTGATTTTCTATCATCAACTTATTTTAAGATATTTTTACCGGAAATTTAACAACCTTTTTAGTTTACCCCTTCAACTGATTTCGGTAACTCCCCTTGTGATCTGTAATGCTTACTTGATTTATTCGCTTTACATAACGTTTCTTTATTTGGACAGTTCAAATTATTTACAAAACTTGAAATCCCTTAAAAGCCCTTTCTGTCCTTGTTTGGGATTTAAAATAAAACAAACCAATTTAAGGACTGAAAGGCCTTTTTTGTAAAGTTTTATTACATTTCATACACTAATCAGTCTTAATACATGGAATTCCGTCTCATGGAATCAGTCTTAATACATTCTGTATATTCCTATTGGTAATATTTGGTGAATTTTGAAAATGTTATACTTCTACATGCCCCTTCGTTTCTCTGTGAGTTATTCCTGCCGAAAAAAATTGATATTATTATTTAATAAGTAGTAGTAGTAGTGGGGGGGGGGGGGGGTCCACCGATTTTCCTCTGTTGAAAAAGATGTCGATGAGCAACTCTGGGAATGTATGTCAATTTTGAATTCTTAACATTGCAGCTTAACAAATTGATTTACCTACCATCGGTATTACGAGTCAAACACAAAATGCCGTCCTTATACGACCTCATATCCCGTCCTATTTAGTTGCTGTTTATATGTATTTGGCAGTTACATGAAAGCAATTTGTCATTGTGCGATTTCCAAAATTACAAGGAAAAAGTTACTTTTGGTACTCCTTTCACTCTAGAAAGAAGAAAAAAGAGATTTATTTTATTAGCACATTGTTTCCTTCCCTTATTCATTCGTTTACATATTGATGAATCGTATTTCCATAACTCACGAAAGACTTGTATTATCATTATCATCATCATCAATTCATGCGTAATGGACAAAGGTCCCATGCATTGGGAGTTATACAGTACCATTATACTTACATTACAGTACCATTGTACATTACAGTACTATAATACAGTATGGTGGATGAAGTATGCATTTTGATCCTGTTGGTTTAATATGCTTTGGTGATATTGTTAATTTATTTCTTTTTCTGACCTCAGGACGTGTACAAGATCGGTGGTATCGGAACTGTCCCCGTGGGTCGTGTTGAGACTGGTGTCCTGAAGCCCGGTATGGTCGTCACCTTCGCCCCAGTCAACCTGACGACTGAAGTCAAGTCCGTGGAGATGCACCACGAAGCTCTCCAGGAGGCTGTTCCCGGAGACAACGTTGGTTTCAACGTCAAGAACGTCTCCGTCAAGGAGTTGCGCCGAGGATACGTCGCCGGTGACTCCAAATCCTCTCCTCCCAAAGCCGCCTCAGACTTCACCGCCCAGGTACATATCACCCATCACAGTAGTTTGTATTTCGAGAACATGTCCAGTTCATGTCCAATCTTGGTAGGTGCAGTACGAGTTCAGTTTAGCTAGAGACTTTTCACAAACTCTTTCCTTTAGAACCAACTGCTAGCAGATCTGCTCTTCCCTCAACTTTAATTGGTGGGCTGCACAAACAACGGACATTTTTTCCTTGGTTACCACAGTATTTGATAAGTTTGAATAGAATTTGGTTCCATTTTGAAATTATAACTACGATTTTAAATTTTCTTTTACTTATTCCTAAGTTTGTTGCATTGAATGAAGACGCAACAGATTTGTGAGGGGTTCATCAAACTTTGACAAATAGTAATGAAGATCACTAAAACACTGCACAAGAAATTCTTGGATTCGGCCTCTTCTGTCGTGATGTCTATTTCAAGCTGCTAAAATTTACAACTTTTGCAGATTACCAATATGTTGATCAACAGTATACAATAGATATATTCGCTTCCTGAACTGGAATGAGAAATCCGTACGGATCATGTTAGGATTAAGAGTCTAGTAGACGAGACGATATTCGAGATTCGTCATTATGTAACTAATTGAATGATCCATTTGCAGGTTATTGTCCTCAACCACCCTGGACAAATCGCCAACGGCTACACCCCAGTGTTGGATTGTCACACTGCTCACATTGCATGCAAATTCCAAGACATCAAAGAGAAATGCGACCGTCGTACTGGTGAGTTTGGGGAAAACTTTCTGTTTTTTCGATCTTTGATTAACGTATGGTGTAGCTATAATTGTTTATGATTCATTGCTTTATGGTGAATGGGGTTTTATTATAAATCTATTTCATATGAAGCGAAAGCCCAACCACAACCAGCTCCTTGCCGGGTTCATTAATGCCCTCCAAGGCGTTTTTTTGTGGTATAGCAAGTTTTTAACTTGGGGATTTTATAACGGCTTTCCATTTTACTGGGAACGTTGTTTTGGCGATTCCCGGACATCACTAACATTTTACTTCATACAGTGTGGAACTCAAAACGGACTCCCGGATCTCTGCCAGATTGGGTGGGAGGCTTTATTGCTTCCTCACATATATTGTTGCGTGGACGTATAGAATTAGTGGAACAATGTACGAGTCCAAATGATGGAAAACAGAGAACAGCACACGCTAGAACGTAAAATAGGGCTCTAATTCACGTTAGCGTATATTCATACTGTCTCGAGGTAAACCCGCACAATTGAAAATTCCATCAAAATCAGTGCATTATTTGGAGTATTGACCAACATTAGATTTGCGCAAGCCTCATAGTTATTTCTCAACCAATCGCGATAGAATACAAAAGGCATCATCCACCCCCCCTCCCCCGTTTTTTAACGAATTCGGAATGATAGAACATTTGGAATCTACGTTATAAAAAATTCAAGATTTTACCTATGCACAGAATGCTGCAATAATGCCCGTCTAGGAGATAACCCGCACAATCTCTGAAAAATGAAAATTGCTCCAAGTTTTGCCTGTTATTCAATTTTAGTTTTGCGCATGCGCAATAGTTATTACTCAATCGCGATATCATGCAGAGGGCATTTTTATAGAACAAATTATATCCAACTTCCCTCCGAGTTGGAATGAAATCGGACAGAACAGACAAGTTATGGCTTCTGAAGATCGGATCGGATGTATCCGTTTTGAACCCCGTATTGTGCAACAGTCGTACTGGTCAGTTTTATACCCTGTTCACTTTCAGCCACTGACGCAGAGGCTCCATTTTCTGCCTACTTCTGACCATTAGGACCGTGTGTTTAAATGCTGACTATACTTCCAGTTCCATTTCGACCTGGGGCATTGGAAGAAGTAGAGGCAGCATCGGCTCTTTGCCTCCTAATACCCCGTTTACATTCAGCCTCACCTGGAAGTCACGCGAGTGTGGTGATTACATACTGCCCACACTGCCACCCGTACTGCCTGTCCATTGACCACCACCGCACCAAAACCCCCAGCTGAGGGAGCGGGAGCACGGGCAGGACGATTGGCCGGAGCTTGGGAAATGTTTACATGCTCGCGCTGTCCACTTCCCTACAAACTTCCACGGGAGTGGGCTGAATGTAGACAGGCCTTTGGATTAATTTTTTTCCATAGATTAACCTACTAAATGTACTTATTTTTAATGTTGAACTGTTTTTCATTGATTGGGTTTCTCAACATGAATCGATTTCATGAGGCGGAAGCCACCACATCCAGCTCCTTGCTGGGTTTATTCAGTGCTCTTCAAGGCGTTCATTTTGTGGAATATCAAGGTTTTAACGGGGATTATTATAGCAGCTTTCCATCTAATCGGGAAAGTTGTTGTGGCGGATTCCCGTACATCTCAACTATTCTACCATATAATGATTATAGTGCGGCTTTGAATCGTTACAAAAAATGAAAATGAATATAACTCCATATGGCAAGAGAGGCTAATCCTGAACTAACAAGGTCCGCCGCTAGGGGGCAAAGGACTCTCATGGCACATGGTGGTTGACATGACTTGTTGATAGCTTGAGACCACTTTTCGCCATTCATTTCCCCCCGCGCCATTAATGTCAGCAATACTGGACAAAGTTGAGCACTCTATTATTAAATTATGATCATATAAGAAGAAAAACAAACGAACTGGAAAAATGATGGAAACAATTATTGTGCCCGTCGTCACGACTGGCACAACAGACGTACACGTCTGTGTATGTAGGCAACAAAAGGAGATCAAATTTGTAAGGTTCTAATTAACGTGCTGTGCTCTACCTCGAGCTTTTCATGTTCGGAGCCTCATTTGTATAAGAACTACAAAATGCCCATTTTCCCATGGTTGTGTCAATAACGAAGACACGGGTCGATTCAAAGTTTTGAAGTTTATTGAGGTGTTTTTGAACTATTTTCACATAAGCTATTCTTGTAGCCCCCATCCCGTTTTTTTTTTTCCTGGTGTTATTTACTACCTCACTGGAGTTTTGTATTTGGGACCCAGGAGGACGTTCTCAAAACTCAGAATGGTGTATTAGGTATTTCTAATTAGTTCATAAAATGAGTTTTTGAACATTTTTTCTGTTCAAGTTTCACTTTATAAGTGGGAGGGGGGTGAGGCGTTTACTTGGAAAAAATGGGGCTCTAGCTAGCCCAAGCGCACTGAAGCGTGTAGTCTACTTGTACGAGTATTTTCCGTTTAATGCCTAGGTAAAACTACTCTTGTTTATACTTAAGCGTGTCTCTTACTTTCCTTTAATACCAAAACAGATAAAAATTAATCGTTTGACTTAATTTCGAAAATAATTTTTAAAAAATCACTTTGGATTTATTCATATATTGCAGAAACCACCTAAGTGCAAAATTTTCAAAACTTTATAACTCAGTAACTTGAAGGGAAAACAAAATTTTACAAAATAGATAATTCCAATAGCATTTTCTTGATTTGGTAAAAAAAAATAGTTGAAGGAGGACCTATACTTGAGCTGCAAAAAAGTTTTTTTTTTTACTTTCCCAAAGGTGAAAAAAGCGCAAGTAGGTGGTTTCTGAAATAAACGATTCAGTTACTTTTCATTTTCTTTGATCAGCTGTATTTTTAAATAACTTGTTTACTTTTAAACTTTTTTTATTGGTTCTTATTTAGTAATGATTTATTTATTTATTTATGATTCTAGGTAAAACTACTGAGCAGAACCCCAAGTCCATCAAGTCTGGTGACGCTGCCATCATCACCCTCGTCCCCACCAAGCCAATGTGTGTAGAGTCCTTCCAGGAGTTCCCCCCTCTTGGACGTTTCGCTGTCCGTGACATGAGACAGACCGTCGCTGTCGGTGTCATCAAGGTGAGCCATCTTTAGTTTCCTACGTTGTCTTAATGCACTTATATCCCATATTGTTCCTCCCCGAGCCGACATAGCAAACCCTGTCCCTCGCTGTGAGAGTTGCGCAAATTTGCATTGTGAAGCTCTGTAAAACCACCCTACCAAAAATATTCTTTTTATGTAAACTTAAACCAAATTTTGCTGGAGCACACAAGGTAAACCTGTAAATTTGATTTAGAGTCGTCCTTCTCAACACTTACGTGTAAGTGCCTAATTTTGAGTCTAACAAACGACAGACCTACGTTCTTTTGTGTGGGCATTCTATGCAATGACCCGAGGTGCCCACGATAAATACATTTAAGGATAATGACAATCCTAACGAATTAATAAAGATCTTCGGAGGTTTGATCCTGATTTATTTCTTAGCGAACCATATTGAAATATATCGTTGTTGTGATCTATTTTAGACTAGTGATTTATATAGTTAGAGTTGTTGTAAGTAAACCCCTGCATCTGTAAAATAAAATGGAAACATCCTAATGTAATCAATCCTTTTAGTAAAGGAGCCCACACCTCTGGTCAGTTTGGAAATAGATTTATTCGCTGCTGTGACGTCAAGAGTTATTCGCTGTTGTGACGTGACGTCATTAATTTCTTAATTTTACCAGTTTCATTCTATAATTCTGATGATTTAAGCCCTGATGATATACGGCTGTGAGATTGCCCCTACTGTTCATATTTTCCCATTTGTCGGTAGTTATTTGAAAGAGTCGGGGGCCACTTTCTCCATAAACTTTATTGTCCAGAGCTTCGAAGTGTCAAATTTTTTATTGGACAGTTTGCCCTACTGGAAAAGTCAGAGAAAACCTGAAATTGTCAGGGAATTCTTTACATCGGGAAAAGTCAGGGAATTTTGCAAAAACCACCAAATGTCAGGGAATTTTTTAAATGAAAACTTGGTGTTATAATTGAAGAGTTTTCAGGTATAACTCTCTAAAACAATCAGATTTCAGAAGCGTACTTCATCATTCTATTTACATATTTCATAGGCGAGTTACTCGAATGACAAAAATAATTATGAAGAGTGTTTAAATTGCTCAAAAGTAACAACGCACATGAAAAATGAATGGATGTGCTTCCCTGGTAATTACATCACCTAATGAACCATTTGTGATAAAAATCTAGAGTATTTAACTAAGGAGAAAAAACCCAGCAGAGTAGTGGATTGATCTAGTAAGTGTCCAAAAACTAGTTTGTATGTATAAGCTAGGACTTCTCAGGCGGGTTAAGGAGGGGGAAATTGACCCATTTTAATGTGGAGTCATGTGTTATAAATTCTTAGAGCAATTATCCAACGAACGATTTTGATGGGATGGGAAATCAAGAAGTTAACACTGTCTCTGGGAACAATTAGTAGTAGGTGAAGAATGCGTGACATTTTTTGCTGTCGGACGAAAATTTTGAATTATCCCCAGAGCTAAGAAATCCACGTAAGGAAAAAAAATTAAACTCAAATGATTACATTTGTACCTCAACAAATAGCTTCAGATCACAAACTGAGAGACCATTAAAATATTGAATAGAAAGTCATGCAGCATTGATCGTTAGGCTGAATTTTCGTCAATTATCGTATTACATCTAGGTTAAATTGTTATATTTGAGCACTTCCAGGGCAGGGCAATGAAATTGTTGAATATAAGTTGACTACATTCATATAAGTAGTCTGTTTTTTTCTTCGAATCATGAATTTCGTTTTAGAAGCATTAAAGGTGCATTAAAATGACGAGAAAACATTTTTTGTTAGGGAAATCTGAAGTTCGGTCAAGGAAATTGAAAATTTTTCATTTGGGGGCCATCCTGTAACTCTATTTACAGGCCCTTCAAATCAGTATAATAATTTATCCTCATTTGCCGACCATGAATCGTTGTTTATTTATTTTTCTCTTCTTTTTTTCAGAGCGTCACTAATAAGGACATCACCACCGGCAAAGTAACGAAGGCCGCAGAGAAGGCCCAGAAGAAGAAATAACTAGATGTCATGGAATCACAACTCACACTCATCAAGGGGAACCTTGGTCGCTATTCTGTACTTTGCCCTCTCCTTTTGTCCAAGTGGTTGCTCCAACCGTGTTTCCACCGTAAAGAGTTCAGAAGGAAAAGCGGTTAAAGCCACCACTTACAAAACTATATCCCAACTTTATTATATATATATACATATATAGCCTCGACTTGTGTACACGTTTTTAATTAAAGAAGGAGACTGTTTATTATTTTTGGTTTTGTTTTTATCAATTTAAAAAATCATTTCTTTTTTCGAAAAAAAGAAAACTTACTTGGGTTTTTTTTGTTGTATTTTTACACCCTGTGGTACGTATTACGTTCCGCTTTGTCCTCTTTTTGTGTGGAAAAATAGCGATATTTTTGTTTTAATTTTTTATTTTGTGCGATTTTATTCTTCGTCAGAATAATATTTATAAAAATTTATTTACAGCATTTTTAATTAATTGAAGCAAAAAATATAATTGACATTCTGTATAGATTGGTGACTAAATAAACTCGAATGCTTCATGACACGATTCAGTTTTTCGTTTAGACTCGCTTCCTTTATATCTCCGTCGTTCAGTTTGACTCCTAGCTTTCCTTTATTTAACTCTTAAGTGATTGTCATTATCAGCTTTCAAACTTTAACATTTTTGAAACGGAAGTTAGTGAAAAAACGTTGTCTATTTCCACGAAAAATAAAGAGTTACAATGCAAATCGATTTCGACGGTTAGGCCATCATCAGTAACAAACAATAACTGAAGACAAAATAGAAAGGACACAGCTTATATATTAACGGGTTAAGTGAGATTGAATCCCATTGGTCGAGAGAAAAGAAAAGGGCGCAGGAGGTACAACCAATTAAATGCATACAAAGTGAAGGGGGATTATAGCTAATCAGATGAAGTGGTAAATGGGGGAAAATAACTAAATATGGTGTTTCAACAGTGTGAAGGGATAATTCCATGCTTTATAGAAATGGACCTATCAATGGTGAAATATATTGAGGTATATCCTCATTTAAACATTTACCAGATCTGTAACTTATGATAATTTCGAATTTTTCAAGTATATTCAACATACCTCCCTTTGGACAAAAATGAAGAAATTCTACTAACGATGTTCTGCTCTTCTATTCTTTCCCTGAATTTCCTACCAGTCTAGTTCGTAACATTTTTGAGTTTTCGAAGAAGTAATTATTGAAGTGATAGGCTGGATTAAGTATCATTTACCTGCATACTTTTCAAGGGGAGTCCGTCGTCACTAGCATAGACAGGGGCTATTTCGTCGGCCTGATGATTTTTCACACTAAGAACTAAAGGGTGACTCAAAAGTAGCGCCGGATTTTAAATATCAATAACTATTACTAAATAAGGAATTGAGTAGGAAAACCATTATAAAACGGAAGTTAGTGAAAAACGTCTATTTCCACGAAAAATAAAGAGTTACAATGTTAAATCGATTTCGACGGTTAGGCCATCATCAGTAACAAACAATAACTGAAGACACATTAGAAAGGACACAGGTTATATAGTGCCAGGTGAAGGGAGATTGAATCCCATTGGTCGAGAGAAAGGAAAGGGGCAGGAGGTACAACCAATCAAGTGCATACAAAGTGAAAGGGGGGATTATAGCTAATCAGATGAAGTGAAAGGGGGAAAATAACTAAATATGGTTTCAACAGTGTGAAGGGATAATTCCAAGCTTTACAGAAATGGATCTATCAGTGATGAAATATATTGAGGTATATCCTCATTTAAACATTTACCAGACCTGTCACTTTTGATAATTTCGAATTTTTCAAGTACATTCAACATAACTCCCTTTGGGCAAAAATGAAGAAATTCTACAAACTGTCTGTCTGTCAAATCAAAATTGTAACTATGATTAGATTCCTTAAGATGTTTTGCAAAAGTAGACTTACCCTTATTTTCCCTGAAATCCTCCATATGCTCGTCTATTCTTTCCCTAAATTTCCCACCAGTCTGACCGCAATATTCGTAGCCACAAGAACATTTTAATTTATAAACTCCACTTTTATCCTGAACACTAATTTTGTCGTTAACGGATCCTAGTAATGCTTTAAGACTATTTTTAGTTTTAAAACCTACTTTATAACCTCTCGATGATAGAATTTTGCCAATTTTATCAGAAAGTTTCCCATAGTAAGGTAAACTTATCCATTGCTTTTCTTCTAAAGTTACATCTTCCCGAACCAGATTGGAAACTTTTTCCCTACTCTTTTTCCTAAGAACCTTATCCCATATGGTATCAACGAGATCTCCTCCATATCCGTTACTTGCCGCTATGCTTTTAATAATGGATTTTTCTTTTGATAAATTTTGTTCACTCATTGGAATAGACAGTGCTCGGTTGATCATACTATGGAAGGCTGCATGCTTATGTACTAAAGGGTGATTTGAACTACTATGGATCGTTATATCGTTAATGTATCTTTTCTATAGATTGAAAAATCATGCTTCTCAGTTACCAAAGAGATGGACAGATCAAGAAAATTTAGTTTATTCCCGCCGAATTCGAGGGTGAATTTGATATAGGGATCTAATTTATTGATTTTTTCGTGAAAAGAATTTAGTTGTCTTTCTGTGCCCTTCCATAGAATGATGATATCATCGACATATCTATACCAATAGAGAAGATTATTTGTGTTAAAAGTTGTAAATATTTGTTGCTCAAGATAATCCATGTAAATATCTGCAAGCAGAGGAGATAACGGAGAACCCATAGCAACCCCTGGCTGTGTATAGCATTGCCCCTCGAATAAAAAGTAATTTTGATTCATACAGACAGACATCAAATTAAACAATTCATCTTTTTCGAAAATAATAAGTTTAGAGCCGTGAATCAGCCTGCATACCACATCTTTGCAGCTAGCTACATCGATATTGGTGAACAGACTAACTACATCAAAAGAGGCGAGTTTAGCATTTGGAGGCATCTGAATGTCCTTAATTTTGGAGACCAAATCATAAGAATTTAGTACAGTATGTTGAGGCCGAAAGTTGATTTTTTTAGCCAATTTGTAGGCAGGAGCACCAATATAAGACACCACCGGTCTCAAGTTAATTCTTCCTCGTGCAGTGTGGTATGTTGCACCGTCCTGCTGAAACCGTAATTTTCTGATATCGATGTTTTGCAGATGTTTCCATAAATACTACGTAATCATGTGACGGTAGCGTTCACCATTAATGGTCTAGGCGGTTCCATCGTCATTAAAAAAAAAAAAAATAGGGGCCGATTGTGTCCCTCCAGCTCAAAAGGCACACCAAACGGTTTTACTTGCTGCTGAAGCATTATAAACGCGTTGTTTGATTGTATACCTTTCCATGGTGATATATAACGCAGGAATCTCTTATCGCAAAATACCTAGTTGATAAGAAAAAATTACATCGTCCTCAGACTGAACAAAAAATGGCGCGCATTCCAAATCCGGCGCTACTTTTGAATCACCCTTTAGTAGCATAGACTTGGACTGGCACGAATCCTCCTTAAAGGTATGTTTAGTGGTTTTACTCTTTATTACTAGCGGAGATAACCCTTTAGATTAATCAAAGAGACCCTTGATTACCTAGGTACTTGAATAAACTACGTACACAAACCGACCAAATTTCAGACATATATTGTTGAGTACATTGTCCATATATTGTTCAGTAGATACTATTGCTGCAACTGTGATGGTCACTGCTGTGCAAATTGGGATCAGTTTCGGATTCGTGGTGGCCGGATCGCGAAACCTGTCTACCGTGACAAATCCTCACTTTTTGGCATAGGTATGGACATCTAGAAAACGAGTAGGTACGACAAATCCTAGCACAATATAGAATGGTCCAGTCTGAAGTAAACCAAGAACAAATTTTGTAATAAGTTGATTTGAATCAATACAGGTCAGTGGCCCTGGTACGTAACCGTTATTCCATACCCCCGGCAAGGAGCCTCCTTTAAGTTTCAGGCCCCTGGAAGACCCAGTCCGACTCTGAGCTCGACCGCTACCTACCTACTTTACACTCGAATAGCAAATAACTTAGCTCCGGATCTTACTCAGCTGATCTGGGGGGCTCTACACTTCATGATTCGTTCCTAGACGTCCTAAGGGTTCTTCATTTCAACTTCATAGGTTGAATAACAAAAATTAGATCCGCCTCTTATTTAGTGACTTTTTTTTTCACTATGTAAAAGCAGTTAACACTTTATTATGGAGAGGGTACATCCCACAAAATATGATTCATTCGCCATTGTTAAAAAATCAAGTACAAAACATTCATGGGGACGTCCCTGTAATGCATGCATTACTAACCAATGTTTTTTCCCCCCAGATTTAGGTACCGACAATACATAATATATATATATATATATATATATATATATATATATATATATATATATGTACTCAAGTAAACAGTAATGAACCTCGTTCACAATTTATTATCCCCCCTGATCATACAGCTGTTTTCTAAATGAGTGGTTCTTATCCTATGGTCCGAGGATCACAAGTGGTCCATAAGGTACCTAGAAGTGGTTTGTGATACTTTTTCAAAAACTTTCTAAAAGCGGGGGAAAACGAGTAAGTTTGTACGCACCTACTGCATATTTTTAAGATCAGTGATTGCATAATGAATATCCGAAAATGGCACGTAATCCATTTAGTATCAAAGCGGTCTAAGTACCTGATGATCCAAGAACAACTGATAGAGTCACTAAAACGACAGGAACTGCAAAGATAGCTTCACTGTTACAAAAACTTCTGGTGCCTTGTCGTAACACAGACCCCAAACTTTGAGAAATTGCCCTCAAATTTGGATTCTGTTCTCTACCACCGACCAATCTATGGTAGCAACGATTTCCATCTTTCCCATGAATGGCAGTTGCAACAAGTGTAACCCCCACATTGATAAAGTGGTCAACAACATGCACGCGTAACTATCAAATTAAAAAGTTGTTGTAAAAACAATTAACATTAAAACCTTCACGAATGAGAAACAAGTAGTACGAAATAAGTAGGTACTGTATAACTAGTTACATTCAAACAAAATAAAGTGGTACGTGAAAACTTGGTCCCAAACAGTAGTCCGCCAATTCAAAAAGGTTAAGAATCCCTGGGCTAAATGATACCACATATCTGCTCTCTCCTATAAATGAATAACTTGTTTACTCACCTCAGCCAATAGGAAATTGTGGATGTTTCTGACCAAAATGCAATTTTTCACAAAAAAAATTTATTTAATTTACAATGCAAAAAAATCAATAAAAATAAATAGAATAATAAAATGAATAAATAAATAAATAAAAGACAAAAATAAAACTGGTGTTGGAGCTGAAGGCTCAGTTCAATCACACATCAACCCATTTCTATTTCCTCTTCTCTTAATAAAATTATTTTATATCATAACAATTTTCATCTTACAACATTACATCAGATCCTAACGTCAGCTTTAGCCAAACAAAATAAGAAAACCATTAACAACAACAACAGAAAGATAAAATTATACAGCATCAGCAGGTAGGTGCCTAGTAATGTTATTTTAACATCTTAAGGGTGAGCAGGGTGCGGGAATACGTCTTAAAACATTTAAAAAAAGTACTAGATTGAAATCTTTTAACGTAAATTGTTTGTGCGGAATAGTATAGACAAAACATACGAGAATTTCAAGAAAAATTTAAATTTTTTTTTAGTTCAGCTAGTGATAGAGTGTCCGTGCAAAGACATTCTGGCAGTTATACAAACAAGGAGAGTATTACCAGAGGTAGGTACTAGGTGGGTGAAGTCACAGTGTACCGCACATTGCGTTTTCGTGCCTCCTGAGCAAGTTGTTATGATTCTATGTTCGAAATTGTTATTCCATTTACCATTGTAATTGCAATAACAACTTAATGATTACACTCGTAACCGTATGACGACGATTGTAATTACAAGCGTTTGCTATTATTAGTAATAGCATATGGGGCTATAATTACAACGCATAGCTAGAAAGGGAAATGAGGAGTACGTGATGGGTGGTATTAGGTACTCCACCTATTGGTCTCTCACCCTTATTTAAATCCATATTTGGAAAGAATTAAGGGAGAGTCACCTGGAGGAAAGGTTAGTACGCCACTGTATGGCACATCATACTGGCCAATACTGCTAATAGAGGAACTATAGGGCATTTTATCCCCACTGGGTAGTACCAAGTAACAACCACAAAAACCATGCATTCCTCGTAGGTACCTCCAAACCAAAACAACCTCTACCTTACGAAGGTGTACATTAAATAAACCCCTTTCCAAAGGTTTGTGCTGTAATTCCAATTCCTCTGTGGTGTGGAATAATCAAAGCAACTTTCGCTTTCAGGTTTTCACCTATTCCTAATTTTAACGTGGTATTCTATTCATGAAAATTTGCTCTCAATACAATTCATATTATTCACAAATATTTAATATCTGTAGGACGAATATTACATACTCGTTGACGAACGGATACAAACTATTCCCCAGACACAATAATAATACCTAAGTGCCTATTTACAAATTGCAGCAATGCGCTGGTGCAGTGCGCAGATCATGACGACTAATTTGAAAAATTATATAACTTTTTTTAAATTTAATTTTTTTGTTATATAAAATTGTCAACAGTCACCATCGATTTTCAAAGCCATTGTATATATTAGGTTCCTAGGTATATATTAGGCTCCTATTCGAAAATTGAGCCGAAAAATTTTCCCTTGCCCCTCAAACTAAATTGCTTCTAGCTAAAAGTGTTTTTTATAAGAGTATGAGGGCTGGAAGTCCAAGGAAATCAAGGATTTACTAGATAACAAACTGTACTAGAATTCAACCTCGGCAACCAAGGGATTAAAAAGATTATTGCCTCAATCAGTTTCCAATCCTTACCTGGTATGGGATATTGAATAATTTTAAATTTAATCTAAGAGGAATTTTAAATTCAATACTAGCGCTCCCTGGTGGGAGATATAACTTCTACCACTCAATGCTTGTTCATAATATGAAGTGCGTTCCTACAATTTTATCTTGTGATTAATATTTCTTTTCTCTCATATAATTTCGTATTCTCATATAATTTGGTTAACCACCCGCAATATCCTAAATTTTATATTTTACACTAATAGGTAGGTACGATAATAAAACCTCAGCCTAACGTTCAATTTATGCAATCACTACCGACTCTTCGACCAAATTCGTTTTCTGGTTGATTGGGGTTCGGCCAATATTTGTATTCGATTAACAATAAAATATATTTGTTACAAACTAAAGTGAAAAACATACAAACAAGAGTTTCATGTTGTTCATTTAATGTTTGTGTGGTGTTTTGCAAGTGCGGTTTTTGAAGTTGTTTTTGATGGCCTGACATCATGAGAAACAGGAATTTACATTCATTTCGAATAATTCTGGTATTGACCAATGTTGATGTTTAAAGTTAGACTGCAATCGCGGCCAAGGCAATGACATTCGAGCCCTCAGCATATCAAACTTGGTTGGGTTTCAGTCCACGTGTTATCATCACAACGTGTTAGCTCAATTCAATTTTTCAACGATCGCAAACATCAACATGTTTACATTTTGGAAAGTAATTGTTATATAAGATTGAATTCCCGAAGCAATCTAAGAAATGTAACTGTTGTAGGTATGACTAGGAAAGTCAGGTTAGGGAACGCATTTTTATTTTATCTTTTCTAGTAGGTAGTGCATTCTACTAATCGATTAAGTAACAGCAATCAATAGTAGTTTTTTTTTCTTCACTTGAATAAATTTAAAAAATATTTCTGAATCATACCAAAGCAAAAGCCACTCTTCTTGAGCCAATGTTAACATAATTATGCCTAACATATATTACCGCAGACGTTTAGAGTGTATTTTTACTGGCTAAATCCTGATAAACCTTGGGTTATTTCCGCAAGAGTAAAAAAATGTAAATTTAATAGAAATAGGCATACGAAATCCAATCCAGAGATTCACCACAGAGGAATTGGGGGACAATAAAAAAACAAAAGATTTTTAAAGTCAATACCTCACCCTTGAGTTAATCATAACTAGGTACCCACCTAGTTTTCTTAAAATACGTTTAGTGAAAATATTACTTTTTCCTGTACAAATATAATACTTGTAATGCCCTTCTAGAATTTTTGTTGGGTCTTTTTAAACGAAGAAATTTTTCTGCTACCATGTCGTTTTCATTATTTTTTAAAATTACGTTTTTTACAGTAACTTTGATTTTTTTTAAATTAACGAAAACAAGGCGATACCGTTGACACAATGTAACCAATAAAATAAATAGGTATCAATAAATAATAAACAACTAATTTCAACAACAAAAATGAGACATTACGAGAGAGAAAAACAACAATACTTAGTAATTAGATGGTAAATAAGCTTGGGGAGGATCTGACTACATTTCGTTTTCTCGATTATAAGATTTTTCAAAGGTGATAATTTCTATTTATTGGCTGTTCTGATTGGTGTATCTTCATCACTATCATCGTCTGCGTAGCGCCCAGCTTTGCACGGAGGAGGGCTGCAACAGAAATATCTTCAGATTATAATTTTTTAGATTAAGAAAGAGGGAACAAATTTAAATTTTAGCTGATATAAACTGTTAAGATTTCCAATCGTACTCCACCCCGGTATATTCAGATAGGGTAGCTGTGAGTAGTGACTCTATAGATTGGGAGGGGGGGGGGGGGGAGAGAGAGAGAGAGAGAATACAAAATCTGTTGAAGAGTAATTTTGTTCCAATTTGCCAAAACGAATGGTACTAAAATTACATAGAGGCTATCCAGAACAAGTTCGATCCTAGATATTAATTTATTACAACTTGATATGACGACCACGATAATAAATTATAATAGGTATGCTTAATGCATAGATACGTACATCATTATGTTAGTCTATTGAATAAAACCAACATCTACTACATTAAGCAGAAGGTGCCTACCTACCAAGATGAAACTAGCTCTATTGATGAGCTGAATACAATAAGAACTAGTACTTCAGCATCAATTGATATTGTGAGGAGATCACCGCACTTTAACCTAGTCAGGATTTCAATGCCTGAACTATCATCTTACATTCCTAACCTAGCCACAGGATACTTTAGGCAACCTGCATATGTATTGTAACTGTGATGATTTGTAAGTGTTGACCGAATTTGATCCAATTCATCAATTTATACGAATGCAAATCAATTTATACCGCTGCAAATTATTACACTAAGGTATATTTCTGTATTATATAGCCCTTCTACGCACCACTTGTCTATAATTATTAAACGTAGTCTATTATACACTATCTAAATAACTAACCAACTAAATAACTGCAAAGACGTAGAAGCCTACCGAGGAAAACTGATATCGAAGCACAAGTACAGCAGAATCTAAATATAAGTATATCGACATTGACGTCAGCACACAACTGAAAATTAATGAGATAAAATAAAACACCTACCTACGCTTTACTAGTCCATCTATAAGTGGCAAGAGTTATGATAAACTCGATTTCACGAAGTCAGAATTCCATTGGAATTATATCATCAGCTGATACGAGTCATGGTTTATAAGGCGATTCTTACTAAGTTCGAATTTTACAACCACTTACTATTTTACTCATTAATGAAATGAAGCCGTATTGACTCAGTAATTTCAAGTTCTGAGGGATCGGAACTTTATTGTACAGCATAACAGCGTCGTCTATGCAGCTTTTCTTGGCGGCATGGTCGGCTTTATCGTTCCCTACAATGCCTCAGTGTCACAGCATTGGTGATGTTGTTGTTGGAAGTTGTAAGGAGATTTGCTACCTCAAAGTAAAGGAAATGTGTGGATTTATTTAAAGCTGCGAGTGCCTCACATGCGCTCTTCGAGTCAGTTAGAATGACTCCACAACCGTGCTCTTTAACTAATAGACAGTTTGCTGCTGCTGATATAGCAAACAATTTTGCAGTCATGAAACTCACACTGTCGGTTACCTCTTTGATTCAAGCATACCATCTTGTATGTTGTGTATGCAGATCCCACGAACCTCGTGCTTTTTGGTGGAAGCATGGGCGTTTGGACATTTTTGGCGTGATGCTAGATGGTGCACAGCATTTCCAGTGTGCATGCTTTGATTTCAAGGTCGTTTGACAGACTATTCGTGTTTGCAGCCCTAGACATTTGACTGAATATTTTAATATTATTAATGTGAAACTGAAGCGTAACCTGTAGATCATACAATGTTTTCTGTGGTCACATTCGAACAATTGAGACTTCTATCTATGTCCTACTAAAAACAATCCACTTATTTCATAAGTTTTTGAGATCTCAATTTTTAAATATTTCTACCCTTGAATTTCACTCTGTAGGGTTGACCGAAAGTGATGCAGAGATTACTGACACATCCCCGGCCGATGTATGATGTTTGAGCATCATTTCATACAAATCTGTCTAGTAGTTTCAAAGAACAGCTTCGGACGGCACAGACGGAATTTTTTTTAAATTCGATTCTTAGAATCTATTTATCTTGAAATATAAACCAACAAATTTTGAGTAGTTTCTTTTCTTGGTGGGTTACAAAGGTTTAATATTGAAAATAAAACAAAACGAATGTAAAAGTACTGAAAAACTTAATATCACTCGTGCGAATTGAGAGAGAAAGTGGTGTGGGGCCTCGCACTAGTTGTTTCAAAGTAGACATCAAGATGGATCCCATCAGAAAATGTAGAATGAGTACAAATTAGATACAAATTAGATTAATTTAGGTCTCCCAGTACACTAGTCTTATACAGGTGTACTTAACTATCAACTTGCCCATGTCGTTCTCTGTACGCTATGAGGGACTGACTATCCTATGTACAATAAAGATTATTCTATTCTATTTTACTTGGCGATAAAGTCAGAAGACTTTGGTTTCAAAGAGAAGATAGATCTAATATCCGGAAATCGTTGACACTTTTTATTCCTTCATTCTCATAATATTGAAGTCATTAAAATTCCTTGATAAGTTTGTAAATACCTGGTAATTTTTTCGTAAAGGGAAAATACTTTTTAAGAAGCTGCTTTGTGACATATGTTGACGTTCGACATTGACAAATTTCAAAGCACTCCACTTAACTAAATGAATTATTAATACATTTAAATCACAGTTCTCGACTGGGCAGAGCACATTCTTTTCATGATTGTATGTATATCCAGCGAAATGAGTGGATGATTCGAACTAGGAGCGGTAGTCTCAAATCATTCCATAAATGATCGAATCCATAAATTTCTCAATTATGGACACGACCGATTGTTCAAGAGTACATACAGTTAGTCAAAGGACATACATATAGGGTTCATTCAAGAAGAAGACGTTGCAGTTCTTGGTAGATTTCTCAAAACACTTCTTTTTTTAAATTTCAGTCTTGAAGAAACAGACGCAGAGGTACGGCAATAAGCATTAAAAAACCAAATGCCAAATTATTAGCTAATCGATATTATATTAGCTAATCGATATTTCATGCACCATGACGCAGAGAGATGGATGAAATTGACTTGAGGGGGATGTAATAGAAAAAGTAAATAAACAAATAATTAAATTAAAAAATAATACCCAATTGTAATAAAATGAATAAATGAATAATAATGCAATAGACGAATAAAAATAAATGGATAAAAAAATAAAAAATGAACGATCTAGTAAAAGTGAGATGTTTCAATGGTATTTACCTATTTCAAGGTGAGAACATTGGCGGTGGCGTCTGCTGTCATATGCTTTTAGAATGTGTTTCTTCGTCGTCCGTGATCCTAACAAGGGGATATTGTTAGTAAAGTCTATGGTATGAATTATGAAGGTAAGTAGTGATAGGATTGAGGAAAGTATTGGAAAAAAAAGATAACGTGAGATGATGTGATGGAATAAGGTAAAAGATTGGCTAGTAAATAGGTGATGTACTAGGAGGAAAACAAATATTTAGATAGTAAAGGTCGTGGGGTTTCCAAACGAATCATGTGCAGAAACAATGCAACATGTGATGCCCCTGGTGGTGTATTGATGCACTAGACGATCAACTACAACCAACTTGTGAATACCCTGCGTCACTCTGTTTAGTCAGAAAGCTAATTTTACCAGCTCAGTGGCAACACAAAGACCTGGTAGGCGATTGGTTCAATCAGAAGAGTCACGTACATTTTGTCCCAATTTCAAATTTAACGTTCAGTGGAGATAACGTGGAGAAGATTGTGTCTTTGGGCGAGGAACTGAGGACTCCTCCTCCCCCCTCAAATGACGCAAACCTATAGCAACAAATGGGAGCAGTAGAAGAAACAATCTCGCTAAAAACTGAGACAGCAGCATCAGCTGGTTCAAACTAAATCACTCGCGTCGATGTTGTGGAAACCAATTTCTAAAAATTGGTAGTTGAAGAAGAACGATGTCTAATTTTGAATGAAGAGTTAACTGTGAGATCTATTTCGACGGTTAGGTCCTCATCAGTAACTAACAGTCAAAATTCACCAAAGCAAAGCAATTGGCCCAGTCAGTTGTTTAGCTATTGTTTGTTACTGGTGATGACATAACCGTCGAAATCGATACAACTGAGTACTTAACTCTTTATTTTCTTAAAAATAGACAAAATTCTTCTTTAACTTCTGTTTTTCATTTGAACTAGCTGGGTTATCTTTGTTAGAGTCCTTTTTAGAAATTATGAGACTAAATCCAATATATGACAGCACAGTGTTTTGCGATGGGTGACCATAAGACCAACTTTAACATCAAGTGAAGGAAGGTGAGGGGTCAGGATGGTTCCCAGGACCTTTTGGACAAGGCACTGGTTTGTAGTTGGAATCTCTCCCCACTGGACCAGAGAACGAATTAGAATCCTCAGAGCTTTGGAATCAATTTGGCAGAAGTGGGTGTTGGGATTGGTGTGGGCTGCAGCATCGCTGACTGGAGGTTTTCGAATGCAAAAAGGAAACTGCTTATCGCCACATTCTTGAGTATGAACGCCTCTTTGAGTATAACTAATATGGAGAGCTATTAGTGGTAGTTGAGTCGTCAAACCATACGTGCCGCTTTTTTCACGATGGACCAGGTAAAATACACGACTTTCAATAAGGCCGTGCACAGATCAGCTAATGTCATATCTGATGTAATATGAGACGTTAACCGTTATTACTAAATTCTGTGGTACTTATTATAGTTTTCTATGAATTGTATTCGAATGTACTTACTCAAATTGTTCGACACAGGATGTTTTTTGATTTAAGTTTTACTGATATCTACTATGCGTTATTGCGTACTACAAGCAGGTACGTGGCGGGAAGTGTAATTTTCATGGTCTAGTGCTATGACGGTGACACGTATCAACTGACAGGAAAACCGCTTTCAAATAAGAGCAATAGCACTCCATTTATACTCAAAGGGACGCCTGGAACTCATAAGTTTAGTAGAGGTATACATTTCGAATATAGAATCGTCGAAACTCAAAATGCTAAATGGCTACCATGCGGGAATTGGTGAAGGCCAAGTCAGTGCAGGTTACCTCCTAACCGGGCAATAAAAAAAATCGAATCGCAGTAAATGCACTTGCGCATTAGAACCTGTCGAAACTAAGTTTTGATGATTTGACGTCAAACTACTGGACCATGTTAATATCCCTAATATTCTGGGATCTAATGAAAAGGACAAGATTCCAGCACATGAGGATCTAGTTAGACCTCCTTCCAAAAACCCACCGGTTGATAGTACAACAGACTATCAGGCTTTGGTTTGGTGTGGGAGCTTCTTATGTAAAGATTTGCGATAATTTTTGACATACTACTAAATTCATGCTTTAGTATCTAAGGAAAATGTTCAATAAAAAATCTCAAGGAATTAAGAAAGAAAAAATGAAATTAAAATAATAATAAGTAAATTAATAAAATAATAAACCAATGTAAGAATAAATTGTATTGGATCAGTTAGAAATGTGGCTCTAGCCAGTCACACCGCAAAGAAATCTAAAAGATTAAAACACCGACTAACAATAAAAATAAACATACAAAATATGATAACGACTTTACTAGTTCTAATTGACTGGGGTAAACCTTTCAGGAAATGTAATATACGGTAGTAGAAGAGTAATCTTGGTTGTAAAGCGATGGATTGAAGAGCTATGAATTTTTACATGTCTATGGTACCTACACCAAATTTTTGTGGCTATATGTGTGCGCGCGAAAATTATGACGAAAACACTAGAGAGCCTAAAACCAAGATACCTAACTACCACAATGAATCTACTAATCAGGAGGAAAAAGTGGAGTAAATAGAGCGGCGATCTCCTCAGAAACTAACTAAAGACATCACAGAAAAGAACAGAGGACCAAAATACTAGTAACTAAACGTATGTAAAAGCTAGGCCTATTAGATAGGTACCCAGTAACTATTAGAATAAGAAAGAAATTCAGGCAATACATAAGCATGGGAAACTATAAATATAATTTGAGTGAATTCACGAGCAGAAAATGCAGGCTGCTAGTTACTAACACATCGAAGTAAAACACGTAGGTATTTTCGGAAAATGAGAAAAAAAAAAAGAATGAAAAAGCCAGAATGGAATAGAAAATATTATGAACAGGACACAAGAGTGAAGAGTAGGTTAAAACACTGAAATCTGCATTCAATGTAACTGACAATAAAGCAGTGAAATTACTGTAAATAAGAAAAATATACATAAAAGTGGAGAAGTCCATATGTGTGCCATTCTAATATTGAACAATAATGCATCAGCCAAATCTGAGAACTGACGAGGAACATGAATACATTATGTTGGGATAGATAGGGTAATTGGAAACGAAACTTTCATGTTCGATGTTTCACTTCCCCTCTCGTGTGAATTCAAAAAAGCTATTTAGCACTATCTAGACGATAATCGACTTGCATCCAGCTGATAGGAGTCAGAATTTCGACACAACCTGCATTATGAAGCGAGGGGAAGTTTTCCTGGTTGGATCAAGGGTTACATGAAAACATTGAACTTCCTGATAACAAATCTCGTGGGATTTTTTAAACGATTTGGGATACTTCTAAGCGTTACCCACCCGATTAGTTCATGTTTTTAATAACAAGTAGATTCCAAACTGAGTGGCATCAACCACACCCCCAAATTTGTCTGTTTGGTGTATTTTATTGGCCATACAGGGTTTTATATGCAGAAATCGATTCGGCAGCTGCCTACATTTCCCCGTAGTTTTTCTGACCGAAAGCGTATGAGTTTGAATTCCTCAGTGAGAAAGACCCGCATTTAATACATAATTCCTCAAGGGCCTGATCATGAACTTCACATTTTCTGGTGGCAGTTTCACTTCCTCGATTCTAGGGTCAAAACGCACTTCCTAATAGGTCTGGTTGTATCGATGAGATATGTGGATCTATGATATGGCGTGTGGGATCTTTGATCCGAAGTATAGCAATACCGAGTCGCATGGATCAAATCGTATCGCATCGGATCGCAGTTACAGAGTTGGTTCATAGATACCACGCATCATATCATAACCACTGCCATGAGATTGAGCATGGAGTATCTACCGAGGTAACTGTCATTGGTCTGAAATGGCACACAGACGGAACTCTGAGCAAAAACGAGATGTAACTCACCTGGCGTTGCCTTCACTACTTGAAGGGCTGCTTTCCCGACGAGGGCTCGAGGGTGGCGAGAAAGCTTGCATCAGCTTTCCTTTACTTTCGCTCCAAATATGTGACTGTAACACAAAACCAAAGTAAAGCCAAATACCCCAAAAAAACCAAACCAAATACCAGGCCAAACAGCCTGTATCGGTCTGCAAATATGTTACTAGTTTTAATACTATTCGAATCGCACACAGAATGGTAAGAAAGTAATGAAGCTTGATGGAATGAAATGAGACCCCATGAAATAATTTTACCAAGAATGATTTCATTTTACCCTGAACGTCTTCAAGATGTAGGTTAATCGAAATATATGTCATGTCAATAATGTGAAAATCAGATACCAGCAAGAAACTTACCAGTCTACCATCTCGGCCGAAAAGTAGTAGAAAAGCGTTTATGTAGTCTCTGGACTTCTCTTCCCATTTCTGAATCATGTCGACTCGTTTTTCACCAATATTTTCCATCACCCTCTTACTTTTATCTTTGAGCTCTTCCATTTTGTTCTGTAACCGGAACTTCTTTTCCTGAAACATGCAGAATTATATTTTCAAAAGGATAGTCACAATTAACTCAGTTAAAAACGTCGGTCACCTCTACATCAATATATGAATTAATAAACCTGACTGACTCACGCTTAGGAAAGAGACGTTGAGCTCCTTGGCACTGTAGCCTCTTGCAAGGTTTCTTCTGACATAGATGTCGTAGTCCCGAACAATCCGGGCTACAACGTCTGATGTTGAGACGCCTTCGGTCCTCTCGGTTGCTGCAAACATTCCTCGTTCTTTTATGAAAGCGTAAATGTCGTCCGCCCCATCACCTTCGTACGGTACATCGTCGTGAGCAACAAAGTCGATCTGCAAACAACATAACTATTAACATAAATCTACATAACAATAAGAGTCCAACTCAAAAAATTATCCTCTAACACACAGAAATCATATTATGTTATTTATTGTTTTGAAATTTGAGCACTTCGAGTGCAAATAAATTGTTCACAACCAATTTTATGACAAAAAACTCGTTCTAAATTATATTATACGACTAAAAAGATTTAGGATTTTTAGAAAATTTTGTTGTTGAGTTTTTATAGATTATTATTATTATTTTTTAAGCAAATATTAAAGAAATCTTCATTTGAGTACATTTTACAGAGAGATGAGGAAAGTGGCCAGAGCATGCAATAACATGAAAATACATGTTCTTGTTGGTCAGAAAATCAGTAAGAAGATACTTCATACATTGACCAAAACGCTTTAGTATGTATAGAATGACTAGCCAAAGTCACTGATTTCAGATTCACTGACTAATTAGACAAATTCACTGGCCGTTTTACGCATCATAATTTCACTGATATCTGGCTATAAATAAATAAATAAATAAATAAATAAATAAATAAATAAATATATATATATATATATATATATATATATATATATATATATATATATATATATATATATATATATATATATATATATATATACTGAAAGAGGAGGATCTGAATAATTCAAAGCACTAGTGAATTTTTAAACTTCCTATTTTATGGAAGTAAAATCTCACACTGAAGGGGGAGGGGGGAGCTCCTCATTCAGACATTTGCCTGGTCCATTATTGTTTTCATCAAATCGCCAACTTGGGGCAGGTGAATTAACCTGATGTCTGTTTCTCATTCTTGGGTGATAATCCAGTAAGGAAAGGGTTTTCCAAGAACAAAACCCCAGAAGTTTTTTGTTCAACATTTCCCCATGTTTTTCGGGGTGTTGAATCCCAATTTGAGGTTTTCCCCCTATTCCAAGAGTGGCGTATGTTCAAAAATTGCAAAAAATCTCAAAAATTTCCAACTTTTTTCAGTTGTTTGTTTACATATATCTATACAACTATGACATTTTCGAAAATTTCCATTATTATAAGATTTAAAGTAGACAAAATTCTCTACGAAATGCGATAGTTAACTTTGAAATTCGCACCACCAGAACAGCTTGTTGATAAAACGTAATTTTTTGCTGTTTGGAGAACGAATTGAAAATTAACATTCAGGAGGTTGGTAGCGCCCACAAATAACGGTTGAGCCTAAAACTCATAATTTCTCTGATTTCTTCCACAAATAGTCAGCTGTAATGAATTACAGAACGCCACTGAAGGACCAGACCACACTGTTTGTTCCATGTAACTAACTATTCAAGTCATGTCAGCGCTATAGGGGAAGTATGGCTGAAGAAGTAAACTTTGATGTGAACAAACTGTATCGGTTCTCTTTTGAAATAATATGAACAAAGGGCACAGTCGGTTAAAGTGTTGGAAGAGTGTCACCTGTGAATTATAGAGAAGGGAATGTTGTAGATATAGTACGAAACAACCACGCAGATTATATATAAGTCAGCACTTGAGGTACCTAATTGAAGGGATATGAAAAAAGAACAATGCTATTTATGTTTATGAACCAGTGCAATTACGAGATTGTGTAGCGAGGGCAGGACTCTGCGGGTTTAACGGTCCAGGCTCCAAGTTCATTATGTCACCATTCGGGTGTATTGAAACCAAAGCTTTGCGGTGGGACCTCGGCTTGTGAAAGTTTGAAGCTGGGTGTTCAGCTTCTGAGTTAGAATTTCCTTTATACATTCACGTTTTTAATTATATACAGAATTCTTAATCCATTCAGAATATCTGATCGATCACAAAACCACCACTTGCCATATTTCAGATCAAAATGAATGCGAACACTGAATAGTCTTCAATATCAACAAGGCCAGAGCTCGATGAGCAAGGAGGTGGGCTCTAATATCTCTAGCTTAAGCGTGACTTTTCATAACTTTTTCTGTACTGAGAACAGCATAAATTAATTTGAACAGATCGGTTAGGCTACTCTCTTCCATAATGACCCCACAGCGCCCATAAACGACATCAAATGGTAGAGGACCGCGACGTACATTCACGAGGGTCGACAATCGCTTGGGAGATTTCTTTTGATTTCTCTCGCTTTAAGATAGAGAGGTTTGTCGAAGGTTAAAATGGCGATTTGCTGTCCTACGGATTACATTTCAAGCTGTAAGTATAGTATTGTAATAGATTGGAGGGAAATTAATAAATGGCTGGTAACCAATGAATGTGATTTCTTAAAGTAGTTATACAGTGACAAACTTCGAAAATCGCATTCTTAGTTTTCAAGATATAAGTGAAAAAAAGTCCGACATTTTGACCGACTGTGCCCTTCGTTCATATTATTGCAAAAGAGAACTGAAAAGTTTTTTCGCATCAAATTTTACTTCTTCAGCCATACCTCTATACCATACCGTCCTTCCCTAATAGCGATGACAAGACTTGAATAGTTAGTTACATGGTACATACACTGTGTAATGGTCTCTCAGTGGCGATCGGTAATTCACCGGATTACTTGTGGAAGAAACCAGAGGAATAATGAGTTGTATGGCTCAAAAGTTATTTGTGGGCGCTACTGAACTTCTAGATGTTAATTTTCAACTTTTTCTCCAAACAGCAAAATGACGTTTTTTCAACAAGCTGTAGCGCCAATTCTGGTGGTGCGAATTTCAAAGTTAACTAGTGCATTTCGTAGAAAATGTTATGTACTTCTGAACATACGCCACACTCGGATTAGGGGGCAAACCTCAAATTCGGATTCAGCACCCCGAAAAACATAAGGAAATGTTGGGGAAAAACTTATGGGGTTTTGTCTTGAAAACTCTGAATCCTGTCTGAACTATGAATCCTGATGATGAATCATTAAGTACTTAAAAACAGCCTACTCGTTCAATAAATAACAGCAAATAATTCGCAACCGGGGGAGTTGTCAGTTAAATGACATAATATGTGATGATTTGGCAATCCATTTCTTTTTTTTAGTCCTACAACAAGAATTAACAAGGTATGTGTCAGCAATCTGCGGTTTTTTGCTTTTTTCAAATTATGTGTTGTATTATGACTTATACTCAAGAACACACACCCACACATAATATAGGTTGCTACTCACTTTGTGTTTTAACAGGAAATCATCGTCTATCTCCCAAGGTGCGTCCCGAACGACCTCGTCCACGTAGCGGCAGTGACGCACTGCTTCGTAGCGCTCATCGTCTGTCATCACCGTTCGACCTTTTCTTGAGTGGGTCAGCTCATCATTACACACTGTCGACAAAAAGCGTCATGACTCATCTGCATATTAAATCATCCAATTAGAAATGAATCGGGCGATACACATGGAGTGATGATCCCAAGATCTGCAAGGTTACCAGGGGTGGTTATATCCTGGGTTGGATAAATATATATACATTCATTAATAATGGTTCTACTGAACTATATATAATTATTTGTTAGAAAAAAATTTAGACAGATATATAGAACGAAAGAATTGTTTCTGATATTTCGACAAAATCTTGTTCACAGAATAGAGAAGTAAATTTAACTTGTGTAGGTAGCTTGAAGCGTAATTATTGAATCCCATGGCCGTGATTGTAGTAGGCACATATTCAATCGTTCAAATTGAGGCCAGGTGGTCAGTTTGCTCCAAGTACCCACCGGTGAGCTCTTTCCGATTGTTGCAACATACGATCATTAGCCGCATCTGGCATTTTGCGCAACACTTTCACTCCAAAGCACTCATCAAAAGATGCATCACGGGATCGTGCATGGACTTTAACTGGAAGTGATCTGGGTGGATGAACTGAGGCCCTGTGATTGTTCATACGCAGATTCAGGGTTGTGGCTTTTCATATATTCAGATTATATATATTCAGATTCAGTGGCTTTATATATATATAAAATGTGTGCATGCGCGCGTGTGTGTGTAAAGTAGCAGCCGAATATAGAATGACTTCGACATTAATTTAAGGAAAATTTTTGGTTCGATCCTGGGTGCCCCAAAATCGATTTCCACGGCAATGTTTTTCAAAAAAGTAGTTGGATAAATAGGAACTATTTTGTGAACCCATGGCAGCAGCTTAATGTTTACAAAAATTTGCCATTAGATCTAGGTAGCTTTACAGAATAGTAGCAGTTGAAGACAGAGTCTAAATAAAACTTGACAAACCGAACCACACATTTTAATGTACCTATTTGTATGTAATTGAAGTATATGTATATGTATTAATTTTTCAATTTTACTCGGACTTTCCTCAACTGTAATTTTCTTGGTGTCATAGTAATGCAGATGAGTTGTATACCAAGGAAACCGAACAAATAGGCCTGTGTGGGAATCCCACGGCTCAAGTCGAAGGAAAAGTACAGCATAAATTACCGAGCAGACTAATGAAAATTCATAGGAGGAAGAAGGTCAGAGTGCGTCATACAGATGCCTAATGTGTATTCCTCAGTCTAAAAGTCCAGGATATGAAGTATCTTTGGTTTATAGAACATCGAGATATATCTTATGGAAATTAAACAACTTTCTCATAAACAAGAATATACAATTTTTTTTTTTTTTTTTTGCTTCAAATTGCAACACCTTTATATAGCTTTCTAATTTGTACGTAATCTACTGATAAACTGCGAATGTTGTTTAAAATTGAGGGGTTGGGAAGGTTTACCCGCCGAGCGCCTCCGGAGAACGTTAGTATTTTGTTATAACAAAACCTTCCGTGTTCGGAAATGCCCTAAAATTGAACCGGGAGGTTACTGACACAAAAAATGCATGTCTCAAAACTAAGAGAGGTAGAAACGTGCGGCTAACAACTTAAATTGTTACTGAACTCCTATATTAAAAAAAAGGCGAAACATTTTTTTAAACCCTACCCAACCCCCTTAATTGACAGCATTAAAATCATATTTTGAGTTTAGGGCCTTGGTGAATAAAACGTCATTATGGCGAGGTTTAAAAACTCGACAGGGCCTACAGAAAAATTATTAGGTAGCTATTTGTTTTCCCTTTTCAGCTAATTTCCATTACTTAAATTGCAGTGATTACCTACCTCCTACTATGAGATAGACATTGGGAAATATATTTTTCGCTTGCATGAGCTGGCGGGCGTGCCCCTGGTGAAATAAGTCGTAGATTCCATCAGCGTAGACTCGCAATCGTCGAGTACCTGAAAACACAAAAAATCTTATAGGATCGGTATCGTAGATATTATGTTATTGACTTACAAATATGTATTTGTAAAACAGGGTGTCCCAGTAATTACGATCAGCCCCACTCTTCATCGTCATAACTTCTTTTACTAGAGATAGAGGAAAATGAAAATTTTACCCCTCCCAACACTGTTTCATTTCCAAAAACCAAAATTTTAGCAGTCGGAGTTGGTATGAAAATGTTGCGTTTACTATTTCTAATAAAGTTGATTTCATTCTGCGAATTTTGACACCTTATTTATTTTCCTACGACGAGTTATTTGATATTTATGGGTATGTAAGAGTTCCTCTAACATGGACACTTTTAAAAATTAACAACTCAGCACTGCGCGCCCGATTCGTTAGCTCTAGAAGACTTCGCTTGACAGTAGCCGTCGATGCAACACGAATAACTCCCTCAATACCCACTCTATTTCGATGATATGTTTGGGAATATCCCCACATGATATCTTTAAAGGTGCCTGCCTATACCATAGCATGAAGATCGATAGTGGCCGCTGTCCATGCGCTATATGCTAAACCCTACATTAATTCTCTGAAAGTAGACTCTACTTCGATGAAATACATAACAATTGTTTGGAGCAACTAGGTCAAAACGGTGCCCTAAGTAATTCATCGTTATAAGTGGTAGTGTACGCTATTCGGTTGGTCGACTAACGCCATCATCTGAGCCATTAATTCACATTGTTTAATCTAGGTATTTCAAAAAAAGTTTCTGTAGACGTACCACATCTACCTTTGAGTAGGTACCTACTACCTGCACCCACTACCTTAGTTACATGCAAAATGCTCAAATAGATTCAGTTCAAAATTGGAAGTTAGTTGGGGCCTCTAAATGGTTTTAATGAATTGCATTACCCTCTAATCGATGATAGCCACTACTCATGAATAAGCGAGAAGAGGAACCTACAAAACTTTATAAATCCAATGCTCCACTACTGTTATTTTTACATTGTAACGATTATTTAAATATGTAATGCTCACCCCTAAGCTCACTTCAAAGAGTTACGAGGAAGTTACAACATTTTTTGTTTGGTTTTTTTGCAACTTCCCAAATGTTTCTTTCAAGTCAAACTTTTATTAGGCACCGTTGATTAATGGGTGGTACCTATGCATGTAGTGATGTAGACGAATTAAAAAACCAGAATAGTAGTAAGGGAGGTTTAGCTAGAGGATTGATGAAGAGGCTCCCGAACTAATAATCATATTCTAACTTCCTATTGAGAGGATCAGTGAAAAGGAAAATCGTGGGGGTAGAGGAAGGAAGGAGCGCACTGGGGTAGGGTTGGTTATGGCATAATCACGGGATGAAAATAACCTCGAATTATCGGTGAAGAAAAGGCCTAATGCGTAATGATTCGCGTAACATGCAATCAGCACACAAAACATACGATAAATTGGATACTTGATGGGATACGTACTTCTTCCCGCTTTGGCAGCTTTGAAGGTGAACCTCTGAGCGTAGTCGCACTGATCTCGCTCCAAAATGGCTTCCGGTTCATCGCTGAATGGTGCGGGCCTCGAATGTGACTGTAACGACAAAAATAACGTTAAATGTTGTCTATGAACTGTTTGAAGAGTTTGTTGTCAATGAACTGAAACTGAAGGATTATGCAGTGCTAGATGGGAAATGACTTGTGCTGAGCACGACATCTAATTTTCAATTGATATTCATTTCCTGGATCCAACAATTCAAAAATTTCCTAATCAAATTCATTATTTTCTGAATCACAAAAAAAGTTGAGGAAAATGAAAAAATATAATCCATTGGAGCCGAATTTTAAGGGATTCATTTTCACAGAGTAAAAGTAATGGGTTATGATACTCGTAACATGCAATCAGCACATGAAACCAACTACGGGTATACATAAAACAAAACAAATATGGGTATTCGATGTTATATTATGCGTTATCAATGCTGTATTAATAAACTTAAATTAATGAATTAATTCAATAACTATAAGTGACCTACAAATCGGACCTACAGATGATAAGAAATTGAGGTTATGATAAATTCACGTTTGCGCATGCGCACAGGCTACTGTTGATTCGATGGCTTTGAAAATTATAGGGGACCGTCTAGGAGCTAACTCGAACAATACCTGGAAATTTCATCGGAATCGGACTAAAACTTGGTATAGTTTTGGGCGTGACAAGGATTTACCACACACAGACATCAGACAGACACAGAACCAAAATTGGCCAAGCAAGCTCTGAAACGCAAAAAACAAGTGGACATTTTGATTTTGGAGGACAACATTTTTTTCGAATTCAATCACGAACACGAAGTTTCCCTAAGGCTTCGGTAGTGAGGAAGCAAAAAAGTGTGACAACATGATTAAGTATGTAGCCATTTTCATAGTGGAACTATACGTTTTTCGGGTCTTGTTTTGTTGAGTTGATTGGCATTGCTGACGTGAGGTACTGAATCGTATTATTTGAGAGCAAGTGTGTAGAGCTTAGGACAATCGAAAGAAAACGAAGGTGCCTTAGAAAAGTTTTCACAATTGAGCACGTTGGGAGCCCCTTTTCGTCAAACAACCCGCGATCTGTACAACGTACGAAAGAACGGATGATGAAACTGAGCAAACATTGTGTTGAGACGGATATAAATACAACCAAGACCAAACTGAACAACTTTCAATCAAAAACAATAGGTCACGGATAAACGGAAAACTTTCCCGAATTAACCAATTTGATAATTAATCTATGTTAATAAAATCGTAAGTAGTATGTCTGTACATTGATCTGCATCATGAAATTTTGCGTTTTTTCTTTTCCGTTTCAAGCTATATGTAGACGATTGGTACCATTTTCTAAATTTTTCTGTCTGTCCGTATGTTTGTCCGCTTTTCACTGATACAGGGGTCATTGGACAACTGATTTGAGTGGAGGGAAATGTCTGTATCAGTCCAACTTAAATTATAGGCTATTTAAACTTTTAAAATTTGAGCCAGAGGGGGTGTTGTAAGGGAGGGGGAGGGGATGAATTGGGGTATCTTGGACACCACTTAACGAACTGGGGATCTGAGTGGGGGAATATGTTTGGATTACTTCAACTTGAGGTATCTTGGATGAGGTATCTTGGATATCACTGAATAAACTGAGGACCTGATCGATTAAATGCTTAGAATACACTAACTTGAATCAAAAACTACTTGACTTTTTCAAATCTGAACTATAATGGATATTTTAAGGGAAGGGTGGGGGTATCTTGCACATCACTGAATAAACTGAGGACCTGATTGATAAAATATGTTTGGATAACACAAAAAACCACAGCATACTTAGAAACTTTCAATCCGACCCATTGGGGTTTTTAGGGGGAGGGGGTTTGGAAAGGTTTATCTTTGACATCACTGAACAAACTGGGGATCTGATGGGGCGAATATGTTTAGATTACGTCAACCTCAATCACAGGCAATTGAAATTTTTTCTAGCTTCAACCATAGGGAGGTGTTTGTGGTAAGGAAAAAAGGGAGGGAGGGGGATTTTTGGAGGGGGATTTCATTTTCTACGAAAATTCGCTGAGGGAACTAAAGGTAACTAAAGATGTTTCAGAATCAAATTGAATCGTCAACTTTATGTTTTCTTACTAAACAAGATACATCCTTAACTCAGGAGTTGATTTAGCAGTATACCATATGAGTTAAGAATTTCTACCAGTCATACAAGATCCCAAAAGATAGGAGCTTGTTAGTTCCAAGTTCAAGGGCTTACTTTGGATTCAGCTCAGCTACTCCTGGTCAAGTTGTGCGTCAGTCTCTAATTAAGTGTACTTTGTTGTTGGCTTGTCCTTGACGTCAAATTAGTTGTTCTAAAGGTGAGCAGGAGACCGTTTTAACCGAAATCGGAAAAGAAGTTCTTTTGCTCCACTTTTTTTTCGTGGTTTTCCTCCTCGAGATACAAATATAATGACATAAGTACAAACAGACTTATGGAAAATAGTGTCTGATGTCGGGCCAATTAGGGGGCGCCGGAACAACCCCCCACCTTCATCCTGCACCGAGTAAAACTGCGTTGACTAAATGCTAATCGTCGAAACTATTTTGCCCATATTTATCAATTCGCCTGCCGACCCCCGTCATTGTGGCCTGACGGGCTGCCCATTTCGGCCTGGCAGGCCGACCATTGCGCCTTGACAGAGCACCCATTGCGGCCTGAAGGGCAACCCATTTTGGCCTGGCAGGCCAACCATTGCACTCTGACAGAGCGCCCATTGCGGCCTGACATACAGGCAATTGCCCTCTGACGCCAATCAGTATCCAATAGAACTGTTTAATAATGATCCAATTTATAATGCTCACCCCATTGGCGATATTTGTAATACCCACCTCCTTGGCAGATTTATACTGCCCACTCCATTGGCGAGATTTACACTGCCCACCTCCTTGGTAGATTTATACTAACCACCTCTAACCACGTTTTTTGGCACACTATCGCAATTTCAACGAATATGGTTCAAAATTTTGGAAATCTAAGGTTTTTACACATTAGTCAGGAGATCCAGAGCTAGAATTTGAGTACCGGTATGTTAAGGTTCTGTTGTGCCGAAATGGGCGATCTTTTTGATTTTCATCATCATCGTTGTGTTAACTCCAAACTTTGTGAGTTCTATCGAACTGTTAGATCCGCGTATACATAAACATGAATAGGGCTCCGATTATGAGGTAGAGCGCAGCACGTAAACAAGGACCCAAACGATTTGCTGCCCATGTCGGCTGTCGTAACGGACACAAGTTGTTTTTCTTTTTTTTCTTGTTAGTGCGTGTATCTTAATAATAATAATTCATTTAGTATTAACACAATTCTAATTTTTGACCAGTATTGGATGAGGTTGAATGTAACATCCATGAATATAATTGAAATTGAAGATTCAATTTTTATATATCAGAGGAATTTTCAGGAGCTCGGAATGCTGTTCTTAAGTTACGGACAGACAACATAAATAATCTGCATGGATTCAGACGCATGCTTTCGGATGGGTCCTGGCAGACCATTTCTTCTAAGCCGATTACAAGAACACAATTTTTCTTTAATGCTTCAGAGCGTTGGGGAAGTAATCAAGATTATTTTCTGTGCTATTCTAATATACATTGTGGCATTAATCCACCTCTAACTCTAGCCAATATTTTACTTTACTGATTTTATACGCGATCTGAAGGTGTCAATCAAGTACCTGCTTCCCCTTTTGAAATATTACGTAAAAATTCGTTGCATTCAAACGAACTGTAGTAGGTAGACATTAGCTATGATTTGATATTGTTAACACACCATCGTCTCAGCATTTCAGTGGTTTACACAAATAATAATTTCATTTCAGTTTTGATAGAAAGTAACTATTAGTTTTTATAATCAACAACCAACCGTGAAAACTACCTACATACCTAAATACAAACCCCGCGGTTCTAGAAGTTTTTCAACGCAACACATACCTAATATTTTACTCATTTGTTTAATTTCGTCGTCTTCAAAATTCCTATTGAATATGAGTCAAATGATTTATTATATGTACTTATTTTATACACTTATAAAATTTACATATATTTACACTTACAAAACTTATTTATCCCAACTTATACCTATTTTATGAAGCTAAATACTTATGTTTTTCTGAGAAAGTTCTTGTTTAAAAAATAGGTATTTTAGACCTCTTGGAATCCGCAAGAGCTTATAACTGGGAGGAAGAAAAATAACTTTTTGACGGGGTGTTTTGGCGATGAAAAAGCCAGAGATTGTAATTTTGAATCAGTACCAATAAAATATAAAGGCACCAAATGTATTCAAATTATTTACTACTTCTTAGACAAAATAGTAATTAGGAAGGACGCGTAAACAAGTTCCTAATAGGACACCTGCCTTGAATTTAACTGTGAATTATACCAGATAACGGTGACTCAACGACTTTCTTCTGGGTGAAATCGTAACTGTGAACACGTAAACAAGCGCACGACAAGTATAGTCCAGTCAACGAATGATTATAGAGTGCAATTGGGGTACGAGTTTTGTTTGCTTCGGGGATGCATTTAGGGTCGTTAGGAGGTAAACATACTAAAAGTCCCCGCCCCTAGAGGGCGAGGCAAGGGGGGGAGGGAGGCGCAAAGTTGAAAAATTCGGACTTTTTTCGGCTTTTCGCTTATAACTCGGAAACTAAGCGTTCTACAGAAAAAATTATTTTTTCCAAAATGAAAGCTGAGTAAATTTCCCACAAAAATCATTCCTTGAACAGTTTTCTAGATTGAACCGTTCCCAAGATATTTGCTAATGAAAAACGGCCATGTCCGGAAATTTTCTTTTCGGGCTACTTTTTTCATCAAATTCAACTCCTACACCTCTCGAATCTCCTTTTTAGAACATCAAAGGACATCAAAATATGTTGTACTTCTTGACCGTTACCTTTCTGCATATATGTGCATATAAGTAAATATTATTTATATTAGTACCTATGTATTCTCACAGCTACGGAATGAGGGTAAAGTAAAAAAATCTGCCAATACAAAGTACCTATAATTAACTGCTTTTATTAAAACGATTTTTTTTAACTGATTGCTCGGGGTGTTCCTTAGTCAATTCAACTAGAAGAAGTACTCGTAAAAGAAACGTCATGTTCGGGGTCCATGTCCTCTTCTTCTTCGTCCTCGTTCAATGGAACGCCATTGAGGCAATTCCCCTGGCAGTGAAAGCACGCCCCAGTGCAATTAAGCGAGGCCTTCTTGCAGGTACATTTGCCACTGTCGCAGTTTTTCTGACAGTGGCAGAATATTTTTTCAAGAGGTCTTCAGGAGCTGGGTCTTCATCAGTTAGCTTCGGTGCTAGCTGGCAATTTCTGGTCTCCCATCCCGGGATTCCTTCCCCCACACATCTGAGGACAGAGTGTTTTTCAACCACAGATGGATCTGGTTGTACACCCGATGGCAATGATATTTATTTGCACCCTCAGTGTGTGGGAGGGTGGATACCTATGTCAGGTTTGATTGTGGCAACTGACTTCAAGAAAGACGTATATCTATACGCATTCAGGGATGTTGGTTTGGCTGGAGCCCCGTGCCATAACAGAATAGCTATATTGCCAGCTGGTGTGGACGAAGGGCTGGTGAAAATTTTTGCTGCTTCTTGTAAAGCCCTGTTTCTTTTGTACAGTTTGGCAAAGCCAACCTTGCTTCTACGGAAGGCTGCTGAGGTGGTGTCGCAGCCTGTGAATGGGTGTATAAAAAGAATATGGCTCAGGCCCAGCTCCTGAAGCTCCTGCGCAGAGTATGTGGCTGCCACCTTCCCTCTGCCTGGCTTGACGAGAAAAATATCTTGTTGGGGAGGGGCTTTTGCCAATAACAACACGGCCAAGTCCACATCCTCTCCAATCACTGCCACTTGAGATGATGTCGATTCATTGATTGCCGTGGAAATGATAGTCAAGTCTCCATCATCATCAGCTTGGATGGTGTCGATACTATTCTCTTCAAGTTTTGACATCAGCAGCTGGATAAGAAGGTTCTCGTTGTGGGCGTTGGAGAGGAAGATAGCTTGTTTGACGTTGATTGGTGTTTCAATAGTAAACTGTATATCAACATACTTCTTGAGGCGATATCTGCAATTCTGTTCTGATACTTTTGTACTTTTTGCTGAGTTACTGTAGCCATAGAAGAAATCGAGGAAAGCTTTTTTTTTACCGTTAAAGGGGTCCCTATTGAGCGAACCCGGAAGGGAGCTTGCTCGACGCCAATTTTTTCTTTGAATACCATCAAATAACTGAAATATCTCCTACTGAACTTTTCTCTTCAAGACTTAATATTACACTAGGGTTAATTTTAAAAACGTGGCTTATATAAAATTTAAATAAGGATTTCGATATAACTAATTTCAAGTAGGAAGTAGAACAGAACGAAATCTTAAAATCCAACATTTGAGCTGAACGCAGCTTACGTATATATACACATGTATCTACAAATATTCATATGTGATCATATTATGTATTTACGTGTATATAGTTAGAAAGCAGTACAACATGTTTTGATGTCCTTTGATGTTCTAAAACGGAGATTCGGGGGGTGTAGGAGTTAAATTTGATGAAAAAAGGGGCCCGAAAAGAAAATTTCCGGACATGGCCGTTTTTCATTAGCAAATATCTTGGGAACGGTTCAATCTAGAAAACTTTTTAAGGAATGATTTTTGTGGTAAATTTACTCAGCTTTCATTTTGGAAAAAATAATTTTTTCTGTAGAACGCTTAGTTCCCGAGTTATAAGCGAAAAACCGAAAAAAGTCCGAATTTTTCAACTTTGCGCCTCCCTCCCCCCCCTTGCCTCGCCCTCTAGGGGCGGGGACTTTTAGTATGTTTACCTCCTAACGACCCTAAATGCATCCCTGAAGCAAACAAAACTCGTACCCCAATTGCACTCTACACCCCCCTTTTGAGCATTCATTGACTGAACTAGTAACAGTACCTAATGTTCAACGTGGAGAGGAAATTCTTAACCGATCCACTCGCCGATTTGCGTGGATTCCTCAACCAATAATTATGAGCACCAAACCCAGGCGCAGACCATGAGCAGACAACGGAGGCTTTGAAGGTAATACAACTGAAATTGATATGTGTGAATTTTCGTGGATTCCCTAGTTTATCGAGCAATAAATTGGTAAACAATTTAATGTTGCGGTTTCCATCGGATCACGAACTAATCCGGTTATCTCACAGCAGTTGTTTCACTCTGGATTAACTTCCCTCTAAACCTCTAAGGTGGAACGGGCCCTAAATGAAAAAATTATTGTTGAGCCTATATCTCATTCCCCGCCAAATCCCTTTTTACAGTTGAACAGTAAATTGGGTTACCGTACCGTTCCATTACTTTAGAGATGAGTTTTAAAAATTCTACTTTTTGGTTTGTAAGGGATTTGCGAATTTAACCAGAGGGCGGTTATGTAAAAAATGTAATGCTCCGCGCGAAATTGTTACAGCGAACTCGTAAACACGTATTATTATGTGAAATGTTTCGGGTTTCTCGAGGGTTGGTCAATGAAAAGTCTATATTCATATACACATAAATCTTACAAGTATACATCTAATACACCTCTTATAACTTCAATTTTTGTTCAGTATAACTTAAATATAGTTTTCTCAGTATACCCAAAGATGTTGTATAAGTAGAGAGCTATCTACTAAAGCTCTATGACAAGATTCGATATGAAATAAGCGTCCAAATACAGTTTTCCAAGCCCTGAAGATGAAATATAAATGTTTCGAAACGTCGGCCTAGAATATAGACTTTTCATTGACCAACCCTCGAGAAACCCGAAACATTTTACATTCAACTTAGTGGTTGAGAAAACCCAGCGGTATTATGTGTAAATAATTTGTTTACCTACGTGATAGTGATGATTCAACATGGAAAAATACCACTGATTTAGTCCGTCCTTGCGTCAAGAAAACTTCCTAAAATGGTTAGATTATTTCTTTCATAAATACGTTCACTGACCAAAAAATTACTCATCTAATGAGAACATACTAAATTACTAGGTATCGTAATTTCCATTAAGGGGGAAACAATTTGAAAACATTTTTTAACTGTGAAAAACAAAGTATTTTCATCTAGTCGGTTTTTCATGTGTTATTTACAACAATAATCCTTAGTAATTCACAAAAAACTATTTTTTACCCCCCCCCCCCCCCCCCATAATGTCCTAAAAATGTTATATAGGTGGTTACGTTGATGGTTTACGTTTCAAAAGGTATACGATTCAAAAATGGGAAACAAATACATAAACTAAAAACTATGTCATTCGAGGCTCTTCTTCGAAACTACTATAGCGTAATTCACGAAATTCGGCGCCAAAAGCACGTATTATCCGAGGAAAGGTCGCGAAATCTCGGCATCACTTTCAATCAACATTCAGAAGTCAACATTGAAGGTTGAAATGTTAAAAAATCAGTATTCTGTAAAATGTCAATAAAATGGTAGGTTTGTAAAATGTTGACAGATTGCATATCAATGAATCTGCAGTAATTATAGTGTTGCAATCTGAATCTTATAATTTTACATACAAATAAATAAACAACATAAAATAATAATAATAAAACAAATGAAATGAAAACATGAATAAAAATGAATTATATATTTATATAAGTTACATAATTAATTATTAAAAATCGAGTTTTATGTAATTCCTACCGAATACGAATTGATTTGTTTCGAAGGTATTGAATAAGAAAGAACATAGATCAATGTAGAACGTTTACCTACAAGAAAACTAAACATTCTCGTAAAATCTAGACTATTTCGTTTTCTTTTGTAGCTTGGATTTTGAGTAGAAACCGAATAACGAAGTTTTTTGGACGTCATTCCAAGGGATCGAAATGTTCTTCCTAATTATCGAGCAACAGTTAGGCACACATACATTTCTCCATTTAATACAGACGTTTTTTCAGTTTGAGTCTGGACTAATGCATTGCAAAAGTTCCAGATAAAATTTTTTGAATCACTGACAATACCATAGCAGTGTGACGCTTTAGGAATGAAAATTAAACATAAAATTAAAATGCGAATGATTTTGGGGTGTGTTGGAACGCTTCCCGAATTAAAGGTAAAGGTCTACAGATGCAAGAAATTCTAATAACTGAATTTAATAAAATTACGAAAATAGTATTTACATGAAGAGTGACGGGAACGTATGCGTCCAAAGTCACTTTGGGAAGGTGTACGTCCAACAGGTGGCCGGATCTGTGACAAGGCAGCGGCGAGTGTGGCATTTTAAATTCGAATTTCACAACCACGACAGAAATGCAATTTAAACTTCACGAGTAACTAGTGCACTCACATTTAAGACTTATCGAATATAAATTAATTAATCACGCGTTAATGAAATCAATATATCGTGGAAATTAATCAAATGCGAGGCCGAAGTGAGCTGGAAGGCGTTCGAATGGTGACTGGCTTGACCACTGACCAGGCAGAACAGTCGTGGAAGTTACACGAAGGAACGCGTGGAGATAACAATGAGCCCCCGTTTCGATGGAATCAGGAGACGTCTGGTATCGAATGTTTTTATCTGAGTGATTAGTAAATCTTTCACTGAACTCCTTGAAATGTTCTAAGATTAGAGTTCAAACACAGTTATAAATCTAGGACGCCCTCCATTATTATGTGATCTCACTAAAACCTCTAGGAATCACAACATGAGCATTGATGTTATCTAAATGGTTACCTGTAGATTTGATTGTAGCCAAATCATTGAGGTTCATCATGTTTTAAAGACAGTGTTATACGCGGAGGAAACTGGTGTTCTCTTGCCAACATCATGAAAACAGTTAACAAAATTTTGTCGCCTCTCCACTAGGGCAAGGGTATTCATCTAGATGGAAAGTTACTGGATTTGGGTACGAAAGTAATTGGCCAGAAAGGGTAATTATAATATGGGGTAGTAATCCACGCTGTTTTGAAATTTGAGCACTTTAAGTGCGAGTAAATTGCCAACTACCAATTTTATGTAAAAAAAAAACTCGTTCTTGATAAGTATTATGAGATTCAATTTTTGTTTGTTTGTATATTTTTGTTGTTTTTATAGATTTTGTAACAAATATTAATGAAATTTAAGAACGATTTTCAGCATAATATTGTGTAAAAAAATTTTTTTTTCAAATATTTTAGCTCGTTGCTGATAAACTTTTTTTGACCAAAATTCTGTTATACACATGAGTTTAATCATTTTTAGTGATTTTATGGGAATATTTTAAGACATTTGGCCAATTTAATGTACTCAAAAAGTGCTAGCTAACAAACTCATAATTTCAATTGGAAAGCTTATTTTTGCGCGAGAACGGATTTTTTATCTGAATTCTAAGGAGCGTTACCTTTTGGAATCGCACTCACTTACACACACACTTTTTTTTAAATACAAAACTCCCCTCAAAGGCGGAGGAGGCACACCACTAACTTCAGAAAATAAATATATGAAGTGGGGAGGACGCCCAGGTTTACTCGAAGCCGGCTCTAGGGATGAGGGAAGTTGGTTGCAGAAGGACGAGGAGGAAGAATGGTATGAAAGGAAGTGCACCTATAAAATGACTACCAGTTCGAATAAGAACCCCTCAGGACGCAGATGGTGATACCACAGAGCACTCCCACCGAGATGCCCAACTCGAGTAGCTCTGTGGCACTTTTCCCGCACCACACTCCGCGCCATTATACAGTCGCGGCCATGACTTTGATGTTATATGTTGCCCCTCCATTTAGCTCGGAAATCGCTTGCCACGTTCTAGCTTACTGTATTAGTAATGTAAAACAGACTTGCTTGTGTTATCCATCCGATTTAAGACAAAAATAGTTGAATTCTGATATTGAAAACTTGCAGTCAGTAGTTTTTTCTGGCGCTGAATCCGAAAAGAGGCTCAAAATTCCAACTCATGGAATCAATACATAAGATGCTCCACATTAACGATTCAGATATAAGTCATGTACAAATGTTTTTTAATGTGGTTTCTCTTTGATGATAAAATTGCCAACCTGCTTGACAGTCAGTACGTCTGTAACTGAAGTTACTTAGGCACATACAAGGAATTGATGAGGCTGCCTGAGCTCATTCACAAACTAGCACCAATACAAGAACAATTCGGACCAGCAAGATTCCACCATCCTCTTTCCCCAAGAAGACCAACCCAGCAAGATGATTAATTTACTCTTAACAGGGCCGAATGAAGAATCAGGATGTTGGCCATGAGTCGATGGATGTCCAAATGATGACTGCAGGAGTGATAATGGCACGACTCATTATTGTATGAGCGGACAGCTATCACGCCTGATCTATTAGTCCACAACCGTGGCATGGAGTGGACGAGAGGCGGCCTTCAAGAATACTCAGGCCAGCGAGAGCTAGAAGAAAATCAAATCTCACAAGCGAGTGTTATGTCATTAGGACAAGTCCACGCATCACAATTTCGCAGCTTTGAATTTACACAAAATGGTGTGAAGCCTCTCCAATGCAATCTCCACACTAAGTGAACCAACCGAAACATAGGTACACTACCAAGGATTACGGAGCCCACACAAAGAAAACAAGCTCTCTATTGAAGGCAACAAGAATATCCAATCCTGACTATGACATCTCAAATACCTTATGTACTAACGTACCTAATACTAATACATCTCAGAATACCCTTTTCACATAACCTGACATAATACTTCATGTACTATAACTACATAGCTATTTATAGATCCACCAACAGAACACATAACTTCAAGCGGCCTCAAGTAAGTACTCTTGTTTAACCTTGCCATTTTAATAAATAGTAGACAAAATGTCTACGGCTGATTATACCTCGAAAGTTACAGAAAAGCCTCCCTTGGACATCATGATATTGACATCTGATAGGAATTGAGGGTAACGAAAACTTTTAGCCTTTCTTATTTGAACAACCCCATGATCTATTCGACATGCTAAGGAATCGACGAAGCCGATATGCCACGAACACTTGGCAAATGTTTTCCGCGTGGATTTGAACTTTTGAATTGATTCGAGAATAAAAGCTTCATTAAGAAGGAGCGATATTATATATATATATATATATATATATTCAATAATATCATCTTACACACTCTTGACCTCCTCAAACGGAAATTTCCAAGTATGAATTATCTAAAAGATTTAAAGTTATCTTTCCGTCAATAATAATTCTCATTTAAAATCACCTCATAGGCGTGATTTTCAAAAAGATCGGAACGGTGAGTACTTGTGTAATTCAATTTTAATTTTCATCGATAAAAGAGAGTCACATGTTCTAAGTGTAAATGTGAAGATAAATCACCTCATAGGCGTGATTTTCAAAAAGATCGCAACGGTGCGTACTTGTGTAATTCAGGTTTTAATTTGCATCGATAAAAGGGAGTCAGTCACATGTTCTAAGTGTAAATGTGAAGATGATGAGAAATAATGAGAATGAGAATTTCCGACTTTTGAACCGAACTAATGATCAGGACTGAAAAACCTCATGAATCACAGGCTGGTCACTCGACGGCGAAATGTGACACAAGCGAGACAAGAGGTGAAAGCCGAGTGAGGCAATGAACTTCCTATCGAATACTAAATAGGCGATAATGACATAAGGACTCACACCACCCAGATAAACGGTTAACAGATGAATTAGATAACAGCTCTAAAGATATCTGGTCCAATGTCGATAACAGGACTGAGGGATTGTTCGAATACGGCGCAGCTAACTGATATAACACGAATACATTCAGAAATTATGTAAATGATATAACAAATCCCCAAATGTTAGTCAAAAGAAGTTTTTATCGATGAAATAGAACATTAAAAAATGTCGGCAAAAATTATGCTGAAAAACGTAATTACATTTCATTAACATTTGCTTTGATAAAACTGCTACAAAACTATCAATCGAAAATCTTTTTATGAATTGCAATTGAATTTCAATCTTATTAGTTTTTTGCCTTAAAATTGACACCTAGTTGACATTTCTTGCCCACTCCAAGTTCTCACATTTTAAAACAATTTAACATAATACGATATTATAATTTAAGAAAATTCGTTCATGTGATCACGATGCATGACTGGAACTTCTTCCAATTCTAGCGCAGGATGGTTAATCGTTCGTTGAATATATGACTCGTCTATACAGGGAGTAACAACTCATGGCTATTCCTCGAAGAGTCGATTCAGCAACTGATTTCCAACTGAAAGCGCGTGTTCGTTTTGAAACCATTATTTTCCGTCATAATTCCCTTAACTAACACTTTTAATTAAAATTTGAGTAGACCGATGAAAAGAGCATTAAATTTCACAGTGTTTTAGTGCAGTCACACACAGTAATCACAGTGTAAATTTAAGGAGTTTTGTCGACGAATGTCAAAATTAAATAAGGTTATTTAGGACGAGCCGCCCCCTTTCAGGTGGGTAATGCGTGTCACGAATTTCCGAAATAACTTTTGGAGCAAAATAAACTATTCTCATATTTTCTAGCAGTTACACAAATCAGAAGAGAATCTCCCTTTTCGATAACAACAATATCTGCTCAAGTTTCTTCATTCTTGTGGGTGAGAGAACTCTTGAATTTTCCGAGCAAACCAATCGGCTGGGCGTGACACGCCATCAAAGTGCGTTTAGTGGGTTTTAGTTCAGGTGGATTTTACACGCTGTTGTTAACGGCTTTACATATCAGATTTACAGAACGGCCCGTGTCGACTACGTATTTCCTTGGATCAAATTTATATCTTAGCGGTAGGAATCTTGATATTTTTCGCCATATTAATGACGTTTAAGGAAACATCCGAACTGGCAGAGCCCTTGAAGCTTCGCTCTCACGTCTGAATCACGGAAAGCCTGATTGATTTTCCCATTTCGCCCTTTTTTGCGACTTTACTGAGAATCCTCAAACAATCTCACAAAATTTTATCTAGGGGAAATCATTTCTACCCTTACATGCCCAACATATTATTCCTTTGGTGGAGCATTCAGAACTTACATGTGGCCACTCCCCTCCACAAGTATGGCATTTATATTAAAACAGCCAGTCTTCATTTTTCTACAATTTCTTCTGACTGACCCATTGTTAAAACCTTATTCAAAGTTTTTGTAGGGTTCTTGAGCAATTTTTTTCTCAAATTATCAGAATTTTCCTCATTAAGATTTGAACTTTTACTTCCAAATCCTTATCGTGGATGCCACACGTCATGCCAATTTCCGCAATGTATAACCAATTATACTCACCCCAACTGACACCATTCTATACCTGTAATACCCTTTATGTGTTGCCAGCCTTAAACAGTTACGTGAACTTTCTTCTACTCCCAGCGGTAGATAGGCATCCTTGAGGTAAATAACAGAAAAAAACCTTGCTACAAGTCAGCTGCTACCAAATGCTGCTAACTAGCATTATGGTTTCGCGAGTACCTCAACGCTATTTGTAAGTGGGTTTGAGTGAAGTGATGGAGCCTACAGCGTGAGACGTTGTATGTATACAATCAGCAAATGCAACGTTGATACCAAACCAAAACATAAATATTTCTATTGTAATTACCTAAAAGATAGATTGGTGTACACATGATGACTCATGACAGATCTCTCTCGTTTCTATAAGTTTCGGTAATTTTCAGGGAAACACAGAATGATGAATGGAAACTTCCGTCATTAAGAGGTTTTTGTTAGATGATTTTGTCACATGCCGGCATCACCCACGAACACGTCGGTTAATCTCGGAATACCATTGGTCGAGACATTGGGTGGTGTGATCCCAGTACCTACTCAAGCGTTGAGAGCTCGAATGATCCACATTCCAGGTTTATCGATGATTAGACCTGTCTATCTACGAGTGCTGTATCTTGTCTCGTATACTTGTAATATTTGTACATGTTCATTCGGTGAATAAGTTCAAGGACTTCCTTTTCATCCAGACGAAGGTACAAATACTAGGTACAGATAAGATGCATTAGTACCTACATATTTGACAATAGACTATAAAGACGTAGAAAAGTGAAGTGGAATTTCAGAATTACTTTTCATTTTTTTACTGTTCAGAATAGTGGAAAACAGTAACATTAACTCAAGACAATATTTTATCAGCAGATGCATACTATGCTCAAGGCCGGTTTCATAGGGGAGGACAGATGAGATTCAATAATTTAATTTATTTTGATGTTATTCGATCTTTGGAATCTAATTAGCGAATTTTCGTAAACTGCTAAAACTCGTTAAACATACATAAATACATACTGTATGGCGGATACTTCATACAATGGTTCTCGACCACGTTATTATGTTCAAGTGTTTGGTTACTTGGGTTCTGGAGAAACCAAAGATTGATTCATAAAAATCTTCAACTGAGTTTTTTGTAATCTCGTTTTTACGATTAATAAATCGGTTCATCATTTATGCGTTCATTGACATCCTAAAATTCGGTGTCAGAAGTGACTTTTCGTGGATTCGAACCAGTCAGTTGCTGTTCGTGTTCGCCAGAGGCACCGCGGCCTTCCTGGGGTGGAGGATGCAGATGATGAGTTCTGTTTGGAGGCGGATGATGTTGATCACGTGGCAGGAGTCAGCCACGTGATATGGAGGGGTTGGCTGGAAGGCCACAACCTCTACCTAACCAAATGGATGATCTGGTTAGGCATTTTGCTGAGATGGCAAGGGAGTTCAGCCTGTAGAGAGAAATAGAGCAACCACGCCCGATTCCAAGGGAGGATGTCTTGCAAGAAGGAATCGATGTCGAATATTGGGCCCATTTTCGAGCTATTGTCATAGCTAACGGTTGGAGACCAGCAACAGCTGCAATTTGCCTCATGGCAGTTTTGCGAGGCACTGCCCTTGCTGCTGTTTGCAATGTCCCAGAGGCCCATTGGAATCTGACTACAATGGAGTCAGACTTGTTTTGCGCCGGTTTGGCCCATTTATTCCTAGCTCGCTTAGGAAAAAGAATTTAAAGGGCTTCAGAAGAGGTAGTTTCATTTGCAGTAGACGAGAGTTTGGCACAAAGGGCAATGCCAAATGAAGAGGCATGTGAGGCAACTGCTGTGGAACAATTTCTGAATGGCCTGCTCAACCAACGGGTAAGGAAATTAGTTATTAGTGGAGACCCACCAACACTGAGGGAGGCGGTTACACGTGCTGCTAAACTGGAAGCTGGATAGTACTCTATCCGTCTGCAGCCTGAGCACTTGACAACCATGGATGAAGAGGAGTCGGTCGTTCAGCATCTGGTGAATGAGCAGTTGAATGAGCAGCAACACCTTAATGCTACAGCAGAAGATGATGGTGAAGAAATGTTTTGTCAATGGGTCCGCAATGAGCTTCAGAAGAAGCGAGCTGGCTTGAAGTGCTTCAAGTGTGATAAGCAAGGAAATTTTCGATGGGAGTGCAAGGACAAGTCAACGGGAAACAAGTAGCCACCAACTTCGTGGCCTAGAAGTTGGGTGGCTTGGAAGGGCCCAATAAACTCGGTAGAACAGCCAATGACGAGGGCGAATATTGTGAGGAGAGTGCAGCTTGTTTTCCTTTGTACCAGTTGAATCAAACCTCCATTGTTGTGGATGGTGCCAAAGGAAGGAAGCCCTGTAAGATGATAATAGACACAGGGGCTACAGTGACCATAGTGAACCAAACAATATGTGACAGCCAGGCAGTAGAATGAATCCCAACTGCAGCTTGTCTCCGCATGTTGTCAGGTTCTACGATTCCTGTCCGAGGGAAAGCTTGAAGGTGGGACATGACCGGTCAAGATGGCAAGATTGTGTAGTGGCTGATATTGGTGAACCCTGTATCATAGGATGGACTTCATGGGGGCCCTTGGCTGTGTCATTGATCTTGAACAGGGCACAGCCAAGTTTGGGACAGAATGTATTCAATGCAATCAACGATCAGCCCAGCTGGAAGACCATAAGCCTGCCTTTAGTGTAGATGTGACTCCAGCAGCATGGCTACCGGAGAATCTAGAATCCATCTAAGAGGGCTTAACCTCACAGCTCTCTCCACAAGAGGTACATCAGTTCAGAAGGTTTCTGACGTGCAACAAAGATGTTTTTGCAGGTGGTTAACTGAAACGGAGACGGTGTACTGTGGGGGAACACAGCATAAATGTTGGGGAGCACCCAACAACCTCGGAGGGCCACTCCATTTCAGCAGCAGACAATCAATGACATGGTGGTGTCAGGGGTCATTGTGGAGTCCAACAGTCCATGGGCAAACCTAGTAGTCATGATCGAAAAAAAAAAAAAAAACAGGAATTAGGATGTCACTAAACGCGTTAGTGTTGAACCGATTTAAAACAAGATTACATTTGTAATATTTTAAATTTACTTTTACATTACTAATATGCAAGATTAGTTAAAACAAGGTTACAAAATTCAGTACAAGATTTTTATGAATCAATCTTTTGGATTCTCCAAAACAGTCTCCCAAGTAAACAAACACTTGAACATGGTGGTCGTGGTCGAGAACCATTGTATGAAGTATCGGCCTTAAACTTCTCCCCTCTTATATTTTAGTTCCAAACCAGTACAGCGTAAGTCTATCTGCATGTACTACTCTAAAAGCGCCCTGGATACTGCTTAGTTTTTTTTTTACAACAGTGTAAAGGTAGGTGTGGCAGTGTACAGTGCACGTAGTTACCTCATTTTTCACCCCGTTTGAACGTCTGATACCCATCATGTGGCAATTTTTTAGAAACCCTCATAAAGATCATCCAGCTAGAATCCAACAAATCCACACACACAAACACACGTACACTATCTTATCTCATTGTGTGATGCACAGCTATTAGCAAATAAATATTTCCTCTTCGGATCAGTCTTTCAAGGAGGTGGCGTGGTTCGTTCAACGGGCGAGTAATTTATTTTCGTTAGTCATTGACAAGATCTCAACGACGTTGCGTAATCCCATTGAGCGATGTGGCAAGGATCCCCTCTCCCCTCCTACTTCCTCAGCGTCTACCATTCAGAGTTGTGGAGAGGCCATACCGGCAAACCGACCTATATTGTAGTTCACAATTTTATTAGATTTGCAGATTTAATATCAATAGTTAACGACTTTAAACAACTTTTTAGTTACCTACCTAAATACCTCAGTACCCTGCCTAGTTCAGGATCACTAATAAATATAAAATAAATAAATAAAGATTTATTAGTGATTTCGAAAAGAAAGTCCTTTCACACGACGACAAAAACTAAATAATAGCAAGCATAATAATGTCAACAATCGACGAATAGCGACGAATGGCGCATTTATTATATTTTTGAAATCTACGTATCTTGACACAAAGCAACAAATTTTATGGGGGGTGTGGGTTGACATTTGACAATGTCAATGTTTCTTGTTCGTTTACAAAGGGTGAATATTGAAGAAAACGGAGTTTTTATTAGATTTGCCACATCTTATCTCAAATGATTCCGAGGATTTTGATGAAAAGTATTAGTTAACGAGAACTAATGCCCATTAGGTATATCAAAATCCGGAAGATTTTGGACGCATCAAAATACTGTAAAAACAACAGTTATTCAAAGGGTTTTCATACAAAAAACATCAACTGGATTCGTATCCACAAGCATCTGCTGTTTTTCACACAGGAGTTTAAAAAGTGTTAGGTATGGCTTCGAAAATGAAATTAAAAAAATCACTTGACTTTTGCGTTCATTAGCTTTCTGAAATTTCTGGTTCCCTGTCTGAGGTAAGTCCTAGTCCCGGGCATCAGACAAATGTGAGCATATGCCCGCAAGCGCCAACATGAATTTCATGAAACACCGATATTTCACTGCCTAATGGTCCAAAATCGATCAGCATCAGAGGATACCTAGCTGAAGGATGATCTCAAGGTGATTCATTATAAATGATATCGTGATTTACTACGTAATTGCTACTGCACTGCGTTAGCGGAAACTTGAAACTCGATGTCGGGTGTGAAACATCGAAATTCTGTTATATTCAACCACTTTGTATGAACCTTATTTTCAAGAATTGTTTGTGTTAGCACGAAAGAGATCTATGGGTTTCCTCGTCATCGAAGCTTTCAAGAAACTGCAATTTAGCCCGAAGTTGCTCAAAATTATAAGGTTATTTCTTGGAAGATTGCGTTTGTTATGACGATCATCACAGTCGGATCAGCTATGAGCAATTTTTATTAAATTATAATGAATTGAACGAGCATCCAGAATAAAGTATCTTGAATTTATCGTATTAGTACTACTATTCGAAAGGCAATGCAGCGGTAAATATGTAACATGGATATTATCAATGATTCCGCTTGATTTTGTCACCAAATTAATTACACAAGTCCATACAACGATAAATTAGGAATATGAACATCCAACTCAACTTGAAAGACGGACCAAAACTTATGTATCGGTACCGAATAAAACTAGTAGCTATCAATACGGCTAATGATGTTGCTGATAATATGTTTGTACGTGAAATCTGTTTAAATAAATATAAATTATTAAGATCGAATAGGTTGCAATAAAAATGACAGTAACACCATATATAAATAAAAGTAACACCAACCTTGTTCATAGAAACTGTTGGTGCCGACGAGGAAGTTTTGGCAGCCACGATTTCTTCGGAGTTGTCCCTACACCTTTTGCGAGACATTTTATCTCATACTGAAAAACAAGAAATATATTAATTAATTATATATTAGAGAAACATAAAATTAAAGAATAACATGCGTTTTATGAATCTTGAGATGCTGAATTTTCACATCTAGTAACGTATGTGATTCCGAAGTACACCTCAGATTCCAGTTTCATGTATGAACCGAACATGGTCCAAAATCTCAAAAATGTCCAACATTTTTAGACCTTCTCAAGTCTATGAGAGTGGATTCAGGAGCTATTAGGAGATGTATATTTATTTTTCTAGAAATTAAATTTAACAAAAATCTTTAATTTTCTTCAATAACCGCAAAATCTATCATTTAAACACCATTCAGGTTGTTTCCGTAGACCCTGGGATTCAATTCTTAGAAGAAAAAAATAAAATAAATAATAATAATAATAATAAAAATGAATGGAATTCTTTCGGTCCCTTCATATATAAATATAAAAATGAATGTACCTATGTCCGTATGTGTGTCTGTGGGGTATGGACTGATTTCAATGCGGTTTGTTTCCGAAAATAATCAGCAAGCTAAATGGTGCACTATTAATTCCATACTCCTCAAACCATTACTCCGTTTTGCGCATGCGCAAACCGTAAATTCCTTCAAACATAATTTTTTTTTCTTCACGCCCTAGTCATCCAATCACGCTCAAATTCGGTGCATAGTAGGGGGACAATGGTTTAATTATTCCATGTCAATTTCAATCTAATTGCATTTTCAGATTTTTATTACATTTTCTGGGAATTTGAGGGTTAGGCTGTAGATTGTTCCCTACTAATCTCATTTTTCTCAAATCATTACTCATTCTGCGCATGCGCTAACGAAAATTACTTCAAGCATCACTTTCTCGTTTTTTTAAAACATCTTTACTGTGAAGCGTAAAATTGCGGGGTCTTGGAACTGTAAAAGTATGAACCCTTCTCGGAGGCACGGTGCGCCATGTTCTGATCTTATATTACATACGACGTTTAATGATTATACACCAATGATCTGCGTAGAATGGCTATCTATCACAGAAATAATAAACCATTGTGTAATAATTTGCAGCGTTTTTTTTTCTGTACTGAAAATAATTAGGGTACTTTTCCGCTATACGCCCGCCACCTCAGATTTGGTTTTACGCCCACTAAGCACCAATTCTGGTGAAATACAGATTAGCTGATCAAACATGTACCTCAGAATACTGTATATAGTTTAGTGGTCTGGATGCTCGCAAGCCAGCTCGCTTATTAGCAATAGCGAAACTATCCTAAATCAATCCTTTCTGTAAAATATAGGTTAGTTGGACAACTAGATCAGAATGATGTGTTAGTATAGTCGAAAAGGTTTGATGAATTTATTGGTCTCGGTGGCGTAAATTGCTAAAACGTTTGGCTTTAAACGAACTTCTACCACAAAGAAGGCAGAGGTATGAGTTCGAACTCTGTCGAGGCATAAAATATTTTTGGGTTGTTACATTGGCGTAGGTCAGTTTAGGACCAAGAGGTTTGTTCCAGCGTGCTTGAGTTCATGTACAACTACGGTGCAGTCGCTTTACGCAGCTAGTGTGGCGATGTTCTATCGGGGTCAAGTTCTTTTATTGAGCTGGGCCATGAACTTCTGGCTCCGAAATGAAGGCAGGGCTGTGAACTGAGCAGGAAAAAGGTAACCTCGCTGAGACGTATAAACCTCATTGCTACAAGTTATAGTCTGTTTTTTCTCACGTTACGAAGCTGGCTCTACCTCCTGTATAACTTTGCGTATTTCACGGTTTCACAATAAATTATTCTGCTTCTTCCATAAACAGAAATTGCAGTTTGACTTCCAGAAAACATTATTGTTCTCGGCAAGCTAGTTTGAGTTCTGAGGAAGGTAGGTTAGGAATAGATTTTTAGACAGCGTTCCAGCGTTTGACTTCATAAAATATCAACTGAAAAAATTGTGAATTCACCAGCACTCAGTAGTCGTTCTTTATCAGTTGTGTTGTATTCATATTCTCTTGAACACTCTGTAACAAACTTTTAAATACGAAATAATCCATCTCGGGCCAGACTAAACATCACATTCCCTGACGTAGCATCTTTCACTTCCTCTCACTCAATTGAGTCAAAACACACTGTGTCAATGAACTTGCTAGTCTGCGACTTCTTCCAGCAAGCGTCTGCTGAGCCACCGTCCTGCAGTTACACTTCGTCATTCGTCTGACCCCAAATCAGCAGAGACGGCTGGTATTTGACTCCGGGGAAATGTTACGTTCAAGGAAAAAAACCCGCATTCGAAGAGGTTTGATGAATTTGTATCGGTGGCGTAGGTTACTAAAGCCTTGTCTTTAAACCGAGTTCTATCTCAAAGAAGGTAAAAGACATGAGTCCGAACTCTTTTGAAGCATAAAATTTGTTTTTGTTGTTACAGTTTGGTGGTCTCGATGCTTACATCTCAACAATAAAAAATCATAAACCAATCCTTTCAGTAAAATGTAGATTCACTGAACAAATAGACCAGAATTACATTTAAAACATGTTTGGCGGGCGTAAAACCGAATCTGAGGTGGCGGGCGTATAACAGAAAAATACCAAATTCAATTCAGACGTATACCTAATTATGATGGTAGGCGATTACCTAAATTTAGGATTTGCGAGGTTGGCGAGCAGGCATAACATTCTAAACCAATATAAATAATTAATTTTGTTCGTATTCATCATAACATGCTGACGTTCGGAACGGGGCCCCTCTGAGTGTGGTTAAGTAGAATTACAGCATGAGGAACAATTCTAATGAGCAAGGTGAGCTTTGTAGGTAATTTAGTTCTTATTCAATCAAGATGATGAACTATTGAGCGGGGTCTCTCCATCTGAGTTAGTGTATAACTACAACTTGAGGAACCACTCTAATCAGTAGCTGATTTGGTTATTCTTCAAGGCTGAAGTTTGGAAATCCCCCCCCTCTGGTTCCAGCCTGAGGAAGCACCCTAATCGGCAGCATGAGCTCTTCAGCTAATTTAGTTCCTATTCAACTTAAGATATTGAAGTTCTTAACGGAGCCGCTCTTTTTGTGGTGGAGTATAAACAACTGCAGCACGGCCCGATCTATCGCTGGAAATCTATCGCCAACTTCACGCAAGTAACAACTTGAGGAACCCCTCTAATCAGCAGGGAGAGCTCTGTAGCTAATTTTGTACATTATTCAACTTGAGGCGGAGAAATCTTGAATGAAACTGCTCTGGGTTTATATTTGCCATAATTGATTACAAATAATATATGATGGTGATCTACAGTTGGGTCTTGGAAAAGTGAACAGGCACAGCTAGGTGTAATAAATAAATTGTTGTCGAAGAGAGTTGTCGGGAGAACAATTGATCAGAAATAAAAATAGTATAATATGCATCTTAATCCCTTAACATTACGGATTACACCTTAGATATGTATTTCCCTCGTTTTGTCAATATCCACCTGTTATTTCACTTAGAGAATTTCCTATTCATGAATGTGTTTATCGAGGGTAGTGATCATTTGGCACTAGTCAAAGTTCTATAATAGCCCCTAAACTTTGTTTTCCATTTTTTGATGAGGGGTCGACTATTGATTTAAGATCAACCATGTACCTACCTACCAGTACATTTAGCTTAGTGATGAGACACGCCACCCCAATATTGGGGTTAAACGGCGAGGCTTAAGGTATTTCACAGAATAACTTAAATTCAAGAATTATGCTGAAATTCGAATACGAGGGACTTTTATGAGATAAGCTATGGCTAATATCATCCTTCCAAAAACCACTTTGAAAGGAAAACACCAATATCACTGATGAAAATTGAACATAAAGATCGTGAAAATAACATGATGCCTCGCTCTAAATGAAAAGCTGTTTCAATTGGATTAGATTGAGTTTGAGAATTTCAATGTGACACGGAAGATAAGAGCAACATTAGGAGCATTGAGTAAATCATTGGTATAGCACGGCTTCAAGACCATTATGGGTCTTGTTAGTGGCGGTGTACACTACATTAGCTGAGTTGAATCAACAAAACGCACGAGAAGCGGAACTTGTGAGAAAAAACTTCTAATGAATCGTTCACCTTGAGACAACGGTTTGTACGAGTATTTTGAATCACGAGTCCTCATCGAGACAATAATTATCGCCGAGGGCCGATTGATTGTACCGACGAAATTATAAAGTCGTAGACCTTGAAGGTACATTAGCATTACTGGAAAAGAGGTATCCGATCGATGAAGTATCCGTCATCACATTATTTCTGTCAACAAAATATAGTGGGTTCTCGAAAACGGTTCAGGCGAAAGGAAAATAACTATTCATTGAACATATATTCGACGCCACAATAGCATTTAAAGCCATGTCTTTCGAGCAAAGACGAGTTTTTTAGTAGATTCAAAGCTTCACCACTAGATGGAGTAAACACAAAAGCCCAAGAATGTAAGCGAATGAATCAACCACCTAATACAAACATTTGGTACCTTCAGAAGATGGCATTGGTGAGCCAGGGTGCATCGACTTTTGGTCTCCTCTCGTATGCTATCTACACGGAGGCTGGTATCTACCACGGCTTTATACACCTTGGATGTGGCTGTTTGTATTCGTCGTTGGTATTTCTTGTTGATACTTATGAAGAAGACTTGACAGGGACCGGAAAAAATTATTCACAACAACAAATAAGTTCAAAGTGGACATCATTTGGTCTTAGCGTCTCGATTTTTGAAAGGTAAAGGCTTTTATGGGGGATCTACAGAAGGTACCTCGTACTTATAGTAAGCACCTTTACAGTAAATCCCAGAAAACGTCTGTAACATGGAATTCGTAGGTAAAGGAGTGTTGCCGGAAGGAGACAGAATGTCTCTTGACAGTCAACCATTCCGAGAATTTTATGACGACTACTAGACATTTGAGATGAATGACAATCTTCAACTAAAGAGATTTAGACAGGCATGTTCAATACATGATAATAATATTGATACATGCTCAAGACATGTTTGCTCAATAATAATACTGATTTTCCATTTTATCGAATTTTAGAAAGCACACTGAACCACTACAGGGATGTAGATAACATACTAGACCAGTGGAGCGCGTGTAGGGAGAGCACACGAGAGGAGTACCCGACATTTGGCCAAGGATTTTAAGAATTTATACAAAACATAAGAACAAAAGCAGTAGGTAGTTCTTTGTGGGTGTATCCTGGTGTTTTAATACATTCGACCATCCAATACCAACAACACTTCGCCATAAAAAATGCGAATACCTAGTCAGAGACCAACTGACCCAGTTAAACAACCAAGAGTTTCTACATTCTTCCCTACATTGTGTAGTTATCACGAAGCACAACTCCGTATCTTGAAAACGGATCGACATATTGACAAGGGAATGGTTTTATTCAATTCAGGATAGAAAAATACATTAAAAAAGAAAGTACAAATATATTCCGAAATCCCCTATATGAGCTAATTTTCATAGAAAAAAGGCAAGACTTCAAAAATTGCCGATTTTATCATGAAACTAGAATTCTCCGCAAAATGAAACACTCAGACAATAATCATTATAATTTTTAAAACTCAGTATCACTATAATTTGTTGTGCAAATATGTGCAAATTATGCACTATAAAGTGCAAAACTTTGTACAAAAATATATTATCAAAATTTATTATGATCTAGTTTGTAGTATAAATACAATTTATTCTGCGTATAAAAATGCAATTCTATGAAAAAGTTTGCGATTTTTTGTCTTTGATTTTATCCAACTGTACCAAAATCCTCTTTGCTTTTCAACTTGCGTGATGATGACGACTAAATAGGCAGGTATAGGGAAGTGAAACTTTCGCTGCGGATTCCTCATCTTACATACAAGAACCCAAATAAATCCGCAGAACAGCGCTTCGTAGCTACCACTTTTTTTCTCCGAAAACCCACGATATATGACTTCTGTTCTCCTGTGTTATTTATCAACTTTATTACACTATATATCCCCCCCCCCCCCTCCCATTTCGCTAACCGTGTCCCGAAATGTTCAGGCAGTCAGAAAGCTCTTCCTTAAGGCTTAATTCATAGATCAAGATGAGATATCGATTTTCAAAGTTCGTTATCCACCGTCTTACGGTGTGCAGAAACGAGTTTTCCCAATTATATTCTCTTGCGTTAAAATCGGTAGGAGCGAAAATTTCAGAGGTTGTTTTAAAACGGATATTTTAGTACTCAGGAATAGAGTCGCAGACCTTAGCTACCCCGAGCTCGATTCATACATAATCAAATGCACACAAAAATGATCTAGTTTTCTCTTTGAAATTTGCTAAAAACAGTGACAAGAATTTTTTTCGTGAAAAGAAAAAAATACTAGCTTGTACCTGAGCTCTTGCCGAACAAATTCCATGTTTCATCGATTGTGTAGAGTGCAAAATGACTCCGGATATTCCGTTTTTGCGCCAAAAAAGCACAAGCATTCCAAAATAAAGTATAAGTACATTGGGCAGCACTTTTTGAGCACAATAAACTGATTGAATTTCAAAATATGTACTGAAAAAAAAATCACTAAAAGCGGCAAAAACCCTACTTTTATTTTAATATTCGGTTTTTATTTGGCATCAGTTGATTATATTTAAGACATAATACTACAGTGCCCGAAGTCTTAGAATGTGCATGGCCGAAGGCTCCGCCCATTTTCGAGCCCCCTCTCGATTGTGGGGACACACTATGGCAAAGTGGAGGGATTTTACTAAAGCATAATTTCCCTGTTCCTTCTCGGGTCGTGAGTCAAGGGCAACCAAGGCTATTAGGAAGATTGAAAAGAATTAAGATTTTATAACTTTGAATTCGCAGAAGATTCCATCATAACCGAAAAAAAGAAGAAGAAAAAAAGTCATGTGACGAGAAACTCGAAAACTACAAAATTTTAGTCAATTATGGGCATTTTTCACCTAAAAATCTATTTTTCTCACTTATTTATTAACATTAGGGATCTGCGAGAGATCGCAATCGACTCAGCGCTGAAAAATACTTCGACTGTGACACCCCACATGCCCTATTGGAATAAAACCAACTTTTTAAAGCATTTTCTGGGCCACTATATTGTAAATCAGAACCTGAAATTCTTGAGCGATCGAGCTGGCCAACAAACTTGACCTGTCTTTTGCCAAGTCAGATGTTTCTACGTTGAAACGAAATTAACACGCCATATTTTAAGGGACTTACCGTCTGGAAACACAAAACATTTTAATATATAAATACATTGTGACGTTACAATCTAAGATTTTGTTCTTTCACGTATGACACGTGGTTTTGCCCCCCCCCCCCCTCCCCACTGCATTTAAAATTTTGAAGCCATCTAAATAGCTCATTTTTTCTTTGGAAATTCGCTAAAAAATCGGTCATTCCGAGAAAAAAAACCCAAATTTAACAACACAAGGAAGGTACCAAGGCGAGAAGTCAGTTAACAAGCTATATCAAACAAACTTAAAGACAATCTGCGTTTATAAAAACAATTAAAATAACTACCACTTCGATATTAACAAACCGGGCGTCAACCATGCAATGAGACTGCTATGGACAGAAGGTAATGTGGTACCGTCACGTTGGCAACTCTGGTTAGCCCTCTCCACCTTCCTCACAGCGAAGCTTTGTGCACATTCTTGAATCTCGGGCACTATATACAGCCATCAAGAGAATAGAGAACTGAGGTAGGTAAACAGTAACATAAACCTGTTTATGTTAGTAATAAAGATGTATATGGGTTGGTATAAGGTTCTTTGCACTATAACATCACTCCACCATTGTTCACAAAGTAATAAAACGATAGGTAAACAATTGGATTGGCTGAGATCATGGCCTGGATAAGATTATGTGGGCGAGTTTAATTATTAGCAAAATATTACTCAAATAAAGTTTATCAACAATAGACTAGAATATTAAAAAATGAATACATAAAATTCTGCTGGAAAATGTAATTAAACTCCATTGATATGTGCTTTAAAAAATTAATAATAATTGCAGATAAGCTGAAAATCGAAAATCTTTTTGGAATAGTTGATTATTATTCAGAAAAAGGGTTTTGCCATAAAATTAATAGAACGTTAACAATTTCTTTGAACTCTGTTTCATCATAAAATTAATAGAACGTTAACAATTTCTTTTAACTCCAAGTGCTCAAATTTCAAAACAATAACATAAATATACTACGATAATTCATGAAAATTCGCTCATGTGATAAAGCTGAATGATTGGGACTTTTTATATTAATTTTATAGTATTACTGTTGATATTTGTATACTAGCTGGTTCAGCCGTGCGTTGCACAGGTTGATTTGAATAGGATCCCCTATGGATCTGATTAAAAAAATTCCTTACTTATAAATTACCTATTTGCACCAAACTACTGAGATTAACCCCAACGCCCTCTCCACAAACACCCCATATTTCAGATTAAAAATATTCTTAATAGTTAACCCAAAAGAACGTTCAGGCTGATCCAATTTCATTCGTCCGAATATCAGATCACCAGTTCGTTCGGTGATGAACAAATTATTCCATTCAACCACCCCCTCTCCCTCATTTTTTGTCCTTACCACAAAAAATTTAATAGCCTGTGATTGATGTTGACGTAATCTAAACATATTCACCCAATCAGATCCCCAGTTTGTTCAGTGATGTCAAAGATACCCCTTTTTAAACCCCCTCCCCCAAAAACACCCTATGGGTCGGAATTGAAAATTTCCAAGTAGGCTGTGGTTTTTTTAGTGTAATCCAAACATATTTAATCAATCAGGTCCTCAATTTATTCAGAGATGAAATGAGCTACCTCATTTGACTATACCGTTGGAAAAAGTAATGAATGAAGCAGTTTTCATGATAAAAGGTTTTTTTAAATAAATGTTTTATATATAAAAAATTTATATATTTTATATATAAATATAAATTTATTTTCAGAAATTTTATTTTTTCAAATTCGGCTATGTTTGAGCTGTTGTAATGGTCTTTAGATGGTCCTTTCAAGAATCAAAGTCCATTGAGCTAATAGGAAATTTGACGATGATTCCGAAAATGTAGTCAAAAGTTAAAATTAAATGAAGTGAAGAGGAAAAATTTGATTGAAAAATAAAAATACAGGGTTTTCCTGAAGAAAAAAAAATCATCACGAGAACGGATTTAGATTGAAATATGCATTTGGCGGCAATTTACTCCATTTATGGTGTAGTTTTAAGCAAAAAGCGAGCGGTTCACCCTTTATATCAAAGATTACAGACTTGAGAGCGCTCGAGAACGGTACACTTCCCCGATCAAGATGACATCATACCGGAATAGGCAAGGGGATACCGATGTGCCTCATATACTGGAAGGAATGCGATTGCGCCACGTTTGCGGTATTCTGCACGAAAGAGGGTCGGTAGGTAACTAATGGGGTGATTACCATTTCGTCCTTCGTAGATAGGTAGGTAGATAGAGCTTTCGTGTGGGTCACAAAAACTGCAAGAGTCACAACTGTGGGTTCCCTTACCATTTTCTCCTATGAACGAATTGTTCCACAAAATTGAACTATTACAATGAGTAGCTTCCTAAACTATTGCAAAATTGAGAGCTACTTTTCTTAAGTGTTTTCATGAAAATGAAAATCCGTATTGGGGAATCCGTAATCAATCACTGATAAAAATTATTTATCACTCATAAGAAATTATATATTATGTATGCATGTAATGAGGCCTTTCAGACAAAATCTGAGACCTTACATTAATCTTGTAGGAGGGGGTAGAATGTCTACCAATGTCTGACATGGAACTTATGATAGATCTTGAGAAATTAATGTTTCGGTAAATTCCAATTTGTGCATGCTCACATGCTACTATTCATTGAACTACGTTGGAATCGTTGGGGGATTATAAAGGGGTTAACCCTCACAATGACTGACGAAAAATTTAACGATATCTAGCCGTTTCTTATTAGTTTTAAAGTATTCGTTAAACTTTTTTCATAAATGTTATTTAGAGCACTCAAATGTGCTATTCAACTAGGTAGGTAACTCACCTTTCCTTTGGAATGCTTGGTTTTTCGGCGAAAGAACTAATTTTATCTCAGACCTAAGAAGAGTTGCCGTCTGGAATGATACATATCTACAAAGAAAACGACGGGATTCGTAGGAATATAAACAAATAAATCATCCCTGATTGCCAATTGCTTGACTCAAATATATATATATATATATATATATATATATATATATATATATATATATATATATATATATATATATATATAGGTATATACATTTCATTTCCCATTATACCTATTCATTTGAATTAGGATTATATAGATTTTCTAATATTAGCAAGAAATACATGAATGGGTCGGACTTGACGTGTTTCCTCCACAGGAAGTCACAAAGAGGTTTGTGAAATCGTGGATCAAAGGATTGATTTAGCATGATTTTATTTTTGAGATCCCACCAAACCATGAACATCATTCTGATCCATTTTTTTCTATTAATCTATATTTTATCAGGATTGATTGAGAATTTTTTTTCATTTTTGAGATGCTAGCATGCAAGCATCCAGACCACCAAACTATTATCATCATTCTGAATTATTTTTTAATTAATCTATATTTTACCAAGAGGATTGATTCAGGATGATTTTTTATATTTGAGATGCGAGCATGCAAGCATCCAGACCACCAAACTGTGCACATCATTCTGATCTATTTTTCCAATTAATCTATACTTTACCAGAAGGACTGATTGAGGACGGTTTTTATTTTTGAGATGCGAGCATTCAGACCATCAAACTATACACATATTCAGATCTATTTTTCCAATTAGGTAATCTATATTTTACCAAAAGGATTAAAGAATTGATTATTATTGAGATGCGAGATTGCGAGCATCCAGACCTCCAAATTAAATGCAAAGAAAAAAAAACCCCCACTCTTCTGAAATCGAACAAGGTCGAGTCCAACACTAATTATCCGACTATTAGCTTGACGAGGACGAGTTCAATAACTCCCACAGTGATCACTAATTACTATATTATTGCATCTAAAACTCACAACTTTTGATCAAAGTGTGTATCTGTGTCATCAGTCACGTACATGTGTTATATTTCTAGTTTTTATCGCCAATTAGATAGTGGGGGAAGGACTAAAGTTTTTGCCTAGGCAAAAACTTTAGTGCTGCCCCCAACTTTTTTAAACCACAATTAAGAAATATAAATCGATTTTAGGATGTTCAAATGTCAAAGATGAGAAAAAGGGGACTCTAACGATTCCAAATCATATTTTTAAAATTAGAAAACGATGGTTTAGAGAAATCTCGTTTTGAAAATGGGGGGGGGGGGGGGGGAGGACTCAAGTAGCCCCTCCAAATAGCTCTAGAAGCCGAATTTGGTCGGTTTCGGACACCTTCTTTGCGGAAGGTTGAACCTCATACTGTGTACTATCAACCAAAAATAACCGCCCAACTTCGCCGAATGTAGCTTATCTTTGAAAGTTTATCAGACTAAAAATAACCGCCAATTTGGGCGTTTTTTCTTCAAAATACTTCTGAACCCCTTTCTTCCGCCCAATCAATATATTTACGCTCCTTTTGGGTATAATTCCATCACACATAAATACGAGTAGAAGAACCATATTTAAAAAAAATCAATCTGAGTGTCAACGAATGATTTGAAAACGACTCATGGTTTTATACGCATGTCCACTAAATTTCGTCCAGGTTTATATTAATTTAGCGATAAACGGCTGTTATTTTTGGGTTCTACAACTAATTTACTATAGGAAACAAATAGCAAATTTAGAAAATTTCCAGTTCCGGGAAATTGAATTTTTCCCTCGTTTCCCCACTGTGTGACACTCACACAGATCTCGATATTTGACTACAACAGAACTCATGTCTATAGAACATTCATAATACGACTGAGCTCGAAATAGCGAGATTTGATGTGGAGCAATGTAATATAGGTGAGAAACTCGGGTGAACAGGGTGTGTTGTCAGGTCATGCTTCTACACTCTCGCGGGATTATTGCTCTTAGGATACTATAGTTTTCAAACGTGCGCTATGACCGGAGGGGCAGTTAAGGGCAGGTGATTTTTGATCTAGTCTTTGATTTAACATGTTTGGAGCGAGACGGAACCACTCCCATTTCGGAGGAAGCCGGAGCTTTTTTTTAGCTCTGCCGATTCCCAATTTGCACAGAACACTCGTGACTGCCCTGAAACGGGCTACACAATTTTGGCGGCTATGTTGCATAGATGGACATCCTAGAACACAAAGAAAAATTTCATGATTTTCCTCCCCTCTTTTCCAGTTACATAACCCTCACTGACACTCAAGTCGAATTCACACAAAAAATCCATTATTTTGACTTTGTGTCTCAATTTATACTGGTTATGGATTGTTGCCTTGTCCTTTGCAGGTTGGGTTTGTTGAGGGTAGAGAAATTTTACAGGCTTCTCTGTTAATGAGGTTTAATGCATGTATGCTAAGCGCTTTCGCCGATAAATGGCCTCTTCAGAGGTTATTATTAGATTGATGAAATGTATTATGTTCAAGTATAAATTTTTGGGTTCCTCCTTGAACATCCCAGTCATGACCAGTTATTGGACAAGTTTGGTGCAGTTACTGGACAAGTTCAATGTGCATCTCCCCCCACAAAAATTGAATATTTCTCAATTTAAGTACAAAACTGACAGTAAACAATACCAAACATAAAAGGTCAAGGCCAAGAGGTTCAACTATCAGACTATGTGTGTCTCTTCACAAAAATTTTACATTTCCCTCGATTTTAACATAATTGACTCTAGTAACATCACCAAATATAACTGGTCATGACTGGGATGTTCAAGGAGGAACCCAAAATTCGTACTTAAAAATAATACATTTCATCAATCAAATAATAAGCTCTGAAGAGGCCATATATCGGCGAAAGCGCTCAGCATATGCATTAAACCACATGATCAGAGAAGCCTGTACAATTTCTCTGTCCCAATTTACGGTCTAAAACTTGATTTTCGGGAAAAATCCCTGCTGTACCGGGATTCTGTAGCTGATATACTGTGGGAATCATGAACCAGATAATTGTGGACACAGTGTACGCGCGCAACATTAAACGAGTTGTCTGTCAGAGGAGAACCATCACTTCTCACCGCTTAAGAAAGAAAAAACAGTTCTGATGGACAAATCTTGATGAAATCATGGATTGAGCGGCTGTTTAATAATTATACCTAGGTAAGTGCTTAAAATAATGATTAATTACTTATGCGAGTTTAGAAAGTACTGATTTTTAAATCGACTCCTCTGCTCTAATTCTGAAAGTTATACGGATAATAATATCCAGCCTCAAAATCAAGAAGCCGAATTCTGGATCGTCTTGATACCAATGTAACTAGGTACCTCACGTTATTAGGTAGATACATCCACTACACAGAGTGACGGAAGTAGACTACCAAGATATTTATGATGTCAAATTATTGTGTACCTACTTCGATAGAAATGCAGTACAATATTTTCTATTTACAAATAATGGGGTGTGATGTGGGATGTTTTCCACTCTGATTGGTATAGCTACTTTAATCCGTATGCCCGGTGTCCCTATCACCTTTCAAAACTCACTGAAAGAGAAAACTAAATTTGAAAAATACACTATTTTTATAATATACCTAATTCTACTCCACGCACTTTCATACAATATACAACAAGCAACACATCAGAGCTCATTCGTACCTACCCCAAGGACGGTCGTTGGTACAGTGAATCACCCAGACAAGTGAGCCCTTTGCGTATTTCGTCATCCTTATCTACCAGTGACCACACGGCTCGACCACGGTCAGAAACAGAGAAGACAGACAGACAGACATCCTTATCTTAATGAGAAACAGGTCATACAGTTTGTACCTACTAGAAGTTACAAATCGACTATCGTCTCCAAACATGAATCTACTCTGAAAAAACTAAGCAAAATCTTTCCTATATCTTAGCATGAGAAATACACAAAACGTTTTCAATGATCTTTACTTGAAATGATGAGTCAATATATTATTGCAATCGTTGGATTCTGGAGCGATTGAGTAACCAAGAACCTAGAGATTCTACTTTTATAAATATATACATAGTTATTACAAAGCTACTCTTCATAATTCATTTGTCTCAATATAGAAACTAGTTTTCAATCACTTTTGTCATCCCAAACTGGATAAACAACCGAGTAGGAACTTAGGTAAATATATATCCAACTTTGTGAAGTTTTTCCGATGAGGTAACGATAACTGGTCAGATGAACTCACCTTATGTGCAGATGCGGTTGTGATGAGCTGACGTTGATCAACGATTGGAAGAGCCAACAATTTTTATCCGAAACTCCACAGAATATTGTTGTTCATTTAAGTACCGAAATATAGTTTACGGACGCAAGAAAAAACAAACAAAAATTACCTACGTATCAGCAATCAACCGTAGGTTGCGATAAGATTAGAGCAAAATCGAACGGGAAGGTTACAATGGGGTCGGAGAACCGGTCGAACGGAACCAAGAGAGCGTCGGAAAATTGAAGGGAATTTTGAACACCTAAGAAAATAATTTCATTTCGACGGGTGGCAATTTTACACTTGATCCATCGGTCCACGTCGAAACATTGGTGATAGCAAATTGAAAAGAGAGAGAATGATTGTACGTGGGGGAGAGGGGATGGACCACCGTAGTCACGGTGGCGAGAACCGAGAAGTAGTGATAGTGATGTGGTGAGTTGTATCGATACTTATTGTATCGAATAGGAGGGACGAAGGCCCATCGATACATTGATCTAGTGATTCGAAAAATGAGTCAATTTAAATTTCAAAAGTTTTTATTTTCTTTTTACATGAAAGTTTACATTTTCTTCCTCATCAAGGGCAGAAGCTGCACTGAAGATAGCAAGCATTTACAGAGTTATGTACGCGCATTGTCAAGTTTTGTGTTTTTCCAATTCATTTCTCTTATAAATCTCCTCTCCTTATGCCCATATTGCTTTTCACTTACAGGAACGACAAAAGAATTGACCACTCTGAATAAACTGATATCGTAAGACTAATATCGTAAGTGATACTATTCACTTCAATATTGACGTAAGATAAGTTTCTCACTCCTCCAGTTACGTCGTCTTCTCAGCATTCTCGTTTCCCCAGTTCGATGAAGGAGCTTAACCTAGTTAAGATTGTCTTTCGACTCCTATTCCCCCCGTTGAAAAGCCCCCTTAATCGTGACTGAACAGTATCGTAAAACCGAAGCACACAGGTACACCTACACACAAAGCCATTAATAGCATCTGACGTCAGTGGTCCTGGTTAGTTGTATCATTCTTGACTATATACGAAATAAATAGACAAACAAATATAAAAACGAATAAATAGAAAAAATTAATTCGGTACCTATCGACTTAAATTTTTACACTTTTGAAAAGCTTATTTCTTCAAATATTGTCTAAAAGCAAAAACATATTTAAAAAAAATGTTTCGATTCCATGGAAGATTACTACTTATCAAATTATTTGGGAATGCAGAAAATGAGTTTTGAAAACAATAATATAGGAATAATGAAAAATATAATTAAAACATACCTTCCTGGCGCAGGGTGGTTATTAAAATGAAATGACCTACATAATCAAACACATGCAGCATAATATTATTTAAAACATAGTTAACAAAAATATACGTAAGTATAAATACCTACAAAAAAAAGAGAGTGTGCCAAGTTGGGTGTAGCACATAGCTTCCTCGTTTAAGTATCATGAATGGATAGATCATTGAAAAAATAGGTACGGGACCTAACCCGAGCATTCACTGACAATTTCATCGAAATCAGATGAAAACTGTGGAAATTAAGGTCGTTACAAGTATTTCACGTTGGCGCATGCGCAGAAGCTATTAATGATACAATCAAGTTGAAATTGATGTGGGGTAATCAAATCGTCTTCTCCCAACTATCATCCAAATTTAAACGAAATCGAACGACTAAGGTGTGAAAAAATGGAGATTATAATGGAATGAAAGTTTGCACATGCGCAGAGTGAAGTATTGACTTGGCAAAAATGAAACTGATAGGGACCGTCTACACCCCAGCTCGCATATTCCTTGAAAATTTCATCAAAATCGGATGAAAACTGTGGAAAATAAGCTTGTTACAAGGATGTGCGGACACACGACAGACAGACAGACACGGAACCAAAGCTTTTCAGAATGGTCTAAAACGTAAAATGCTAGTGAAAATTTTGATTTTGGAGACCAAACTTTTTTTTTTCACCCGAAAGCGAAAACAATGCTTCCGTTACCTATAGGCTATAGGTAGACTCGGTAGTGAAACTTGAAATCCATTTAGAAAACAAAAACCTGTATCAATCCAATTGCAAATCTGTCTAGTTACATTGATCAGAAAGCATTTATTTTTATGGTAGGTACCTATTTGTAGACGATTGGCACCAGCTTCTAATTTATTGATCGACTGAACGAATACTCGAACCATGACAATCGAGTAAACTTCGTCGATAATCGATCATGACTTTTCTGTCGATAATCGATTATGACGATTATGACTTTTCTGCCGATAATCGATTTTACTTCTCGACTTACTCCTGGGTAGCTGGGTGGCGCCTGGGGTCTGGGATGGACAAAACATCAGCTGACACTCGACAACCAATCAGATCTCTCGAATTCGAATGGGATGGAAGTGGAAGTATGGTGGTGCTGCCAATTCGATAGAGGACGCTATCGGAGAGAATAAAACTATACTAGGACTAGCCCTTCACCCTTCCTATTCGATAGATTAGAACTATACTAGCCCTTCACCCTTTAGTACAAAGCGTAAATTTAAATGAATTTAAGCTCACGAATCCTCGTCCGTCGGATCTATTTTACCAAGTCCTCACTTCAACTTCAAATTTGCAATTTTAGCAGTAATAAAATGGAAAAAAGATTCATATTCTGAATGAGGGAATAACGCTATTTAATTTGAATACAAACTTCGTCCAAATAACCTGTTTCATAATATCATGTCAGTACCCTACAATATCACAAAATGACACTTGAGAACGCTCATAAAATCTTTTATCATAGATACTGCTCCAAAATTATTATGTTATTGTGATATTTTAAGCGTGGAAAACGTCCAAAATCGAGGGGTTTCGGGAGTCGATCACTGGGTTGATACTTTTCCGTTATAACCCCCCCCCCCCCCCCCCCCCCCCCCACCAGACAATTTGTGTTCAACACGCCCACCCGATGTTTCTAGGCATTCCTTCTTACATACTTAGATTACATATTTACCTACGTAGAATTGGTGACAATTTCAAGCTGTGGGAAGAAATTATATTATTTAAAAAAAGAAGGAAAAAAAGAATTACCTGCCTACCGCGTTTTCAGAAGTTGCCGATGTCGGTGAGGAGTTGTTGAAACAAATTGGCGTGGTTGTGGTTTGATTGCCGCCACATGAATTCGCACAAGTAGAATGCACATGAAATCGCACAAATAGATCAGAATGCTGTGTATAGGTTGGTGTCTGGATCCTCACAAGCTCGCATCTAAAAATTACATAACATCAAGTAGTCAATCCCTTAGTAAAAATATAGATTAGTTGGACATGTATAGGTCAGAATGATATAGGTACTTTGGTGGTCTGGATGCTCGCAAGCTCGCATCTCAAAAGTATATAACAACATAATCTAAGTAAGAAGTAATGCCTGGAAACATCGGGCGAGCGTGTTGAAGACAAATTGACTGGGGGGGGGGTAACGGAAAACGTACCGATCACTGTGTGTTTGTGAAAGACCTTCGTTCCAAGGATTGTAAGGTTTTCCTCTCGTATAAATAGGGTGAAAATCTTCAGTTTTTCCAGTGGGTACCTTCCGACTACACAATTTCAGTTTTCTTGGATTCACTCTATTCTTGCTATCCCAAACCAAAATTGGTTAAAAATTGTTGAAAGTTATTTTGTTAAAAGTTGGAGTATTACCTATTTATTTATTTTATTTTATTATTTTTTTATTTAAGAATTTAGCCGCATCTCGACTTAAAGGTCATTAGCGGCATTGCACGAGGTGTCAAGTGAGGCACTAAAACTGGCACGATTCTAAACTATAATTAAGAATAGCTAAATAGGCTTACATTAAATCTAGGTGAAATAAAGCTATGACTAGGTGGAAACAAACATATCACAGACCAAAAATATCACAGTTCGTAGTAGAGCTCTGAGGCTCTCAGGTACGTTAACAGGGAGTGGACCTTGTCTGGCCCAGATAGGACATCAACACACTGAAGGTGGTCTATGCAGGACTCTGAGGTCCATAAGAGCTGGGTGATCCTCTAAAAAGTGGCGGATGAACAGATCACCCCCACATCTTCCACACACAACATAATGAGCACCTGCTATAAGCAAATGTCCATCAGTAAGACGTGTATGGCCAGTAGCAACCCTATTAACCTCATCAATGCGGTCCCTCCTTGATAGTTGGGTCACAAAAGGGCCAACTGGGCAAAGGTCCTGAAGGACACCACGCAGACCAGTGACCTCACCCTGCCATTACTCAAGCCAGATGGAATTGGCTTTATATTGAATGCAGGATACTTCAAATCAAATCAAATCAAATCTTTATTTACGGAATAATCCATTTTTGTCACAATTGTATAGATAAATAAAATAGTCAACAGAAGAAAGTAAAGGTGTCTAAACATATACAAGTAAATCATGTATGTATCATCAAATGACGGCGTTCAAGGAACCAACAGAAGTTAGAACAAGTAAAGAAGTTATACAAAGTTATAATACAAATTTCAAACTTGACAATTTCAAGCTTGATCCTCAATGCGCATAGGCAAGATCTCAATGACGTTATCACCAATGGCTCTTCTCGCAAGAGTATCAGCAGACTCATTGCCATGGATACCAACATGGCTTGGCGCCCACATAAAAGTGATGGAAGTATCAAGAGTTGTGGCTTGGTGCAGTGATAAACGGAGTCTTTGTATCGAAGGATCATAGGAATAAGAGTCCCTGATAGCCTCAATGGTACTTAGTGAGTCACTGCAGATCACATAGTTCCCAATTCCCAACAGCTGGCAGTGTCGAACAGCCAGTGTCACCGCCCACAGCTCTGCTGTGAACACAGACGCAAAAGGTGGTAAGCATGTGGTGACTTGGAAGTTGGGGTTCCATAATGCAAGGCGAACACCATCAGGTGTCTTTGAGCCATCAGCGAATAAATTAATTATGTCCAGCATATCTCTGGATTGCCTCAAGGTAACGGCATCTGAGGATATGTGGGGGTGTATTGCCTTTGACTCCGACTTTTAAACGAAGTTCAACATGTATTTCATTATTATTATTATTATTTATTGTTTATTTTTTTATTTATTTTTTTTTTTTTTCACAAGAAATGAGAAACTAACCATTTGCCAGTTGTAGTGGATTTAAATATGTTTTACTTGGTGTAGGTAGACCAAGTGAGACATTTATATTCTGATTATGCGGGTTAGTCCCTGAGGTATTCCCGTAAGGAATGTGAGCGAAATCGCCAAGGTCAGCTTGCTTGGCGGGATGAACTGAGGGGTAGTTCGTGTCGCAGCCGCGTGGAGCACTGGGCTCGCATAGTGGGTGCTGGGTTCGATCAGTTTGGTACTGAGCCGTTTTGTAATATTCCGGCCTAAGATTTATATCTGTAGGAGGAATATGTTGAACTTGGTTGAGGTACTGAAAAGTATCCTTTGTTTTTTGTACATTTGGAGTGTATTTGACACTCGGATCGGCCGGGTAGCCTTGTGTAGAATATCGTGGATATTCGGAAATCTTTGTCGAATCATGATGATTGACTTCAGAGCGGGTCTGAAAGGTATCCTCGTACTTTTGTGTGTGTGAGGCTTGATCTAACGTTTCCTTCGTGAATACGTTAGGTGAGAAGGCGATCTCTTCGCGAGGATCGAGCCTTGGGCCGTCGCTGGGAACAGCGGACTGGTCGAGCAGCGGGTAGGTAGCGCTGCGTGGGCTAAGAGGCCCGGCCGCGCCGTGTTCCGCCTCCCCTTGCATGAGGAAATAGGACGGGCGGCGCTCCATCGAAATATCCGAGTTTATTAACTCGTTTTCGATACCTCTACGTATAGAAATAGAGGGTTTGGAAGGTGGACTCGCTTGACAGAGCTTCTTTCCTTTGCTCGGATGTCAGGGTCCTACCTTGTAGTCTTGAAAAAGACTTCCTTGGACGATAAATTAGAGCGGATGAGCTGTGTAATTTATCGGCGTGCCCACAGCGGTCGGTGACGAGCCTAGTGCTACGAAACCCGGGCGACACGTCTCGGAACGTCCCAGCGGGCGTACGATCTAATGAGAATATCAATAGATGTACCGGGTGGCGTCCTGACAGAAGAACTACGTTGGGCAATGAGCAGGATGAATAATCACTGGACTCGTAGATGCCAATGCGAGATCTGTGTGGAGAGAAGGTATGCCTTGTAGAAAGCAGTAGGAAGCCGTTCTTGAGATGAACTCGGGAGCAGAAGGTTCGTCAGCGTAGAGCGTGTAGAAATCTTCGTACTTCTGAGTGTAGTCGTCGAGAGCGGAGAGTGGAATGAATTCGGAGGGCTCCGAGCGGGGTAATTATAGGGAGGTGGCCGCCTCCTGCCGCCTCCTGATTGGTCCGCTTAATTTCGTTAATTCAACTGTGTAATCTCATTGGCTCGCACATTGTTTTCTCAGTATCTGCGAGTATGATAGCTGAGCTGGTCCTCCGGGGTGGTTTCCCCACGTCCGTCGCTGCGACGGGGTCCCCGGGGGTGGCTTACGAGCGTCCGTCGCGGAGCCGACGACCTTGAGTTTAGACGGGGACCTCGGGTGGTTTCCCTGCGTCCGTTGTTCAGACGGGGTCCCCGGGGTGGCTGCTGGACCAGAGGTGGTTGCTTGCCGCCTCCTGGTTGGTTCGCCTATTGTCTCTCGTGTAATCAGTGTTTCTGATTGGCGAGTAGGCTTGTTTGAATTGTCCTTGTTAGTTTTAGAGGACGTTTGATTTTCTGTTTGAGTTTTCTCATTCAAGGCGACTTGGTTCGAGATACTTGTCGCGTCTCTCTCGCCCAGTAAGTGTCTAGGGAGGTCGCCTTGTATGTTATTAGTTAATATTTCACTTTTGAGAGAGAATTTCGTATTTTCTCTCTGGTGAAATATTTTGTTTGACGGAGTTATAACTCGACGTCTTATAAATATTTTTGTGTTGTGTCTACCTCTTTTTGGTAGCCCTGAAAAGGGCTGTTGACAAGAGGGGGTGGTTTTCACCACAGGCGCCCCCCCAAGACGTCGTGTTATTAACGACGACGCCGGTTGGGGTGTTTCGAGCGCAGTCACCCACCTCTCGTCGAATTTGGTAGAGGGGACGTGCCTTCTGGCAGATTTTCGGGGAGTCTCCTCCTTATTTTCTGCCTGATTTTTGTTTAGTGACACAGCTTCGTCTGTTTTTAGAGTGTAAGCTGGTTTTATTTGCTGTTTGGGAACTTTTTTTGTGTGTTCGCCAATTTGTACTGTAACCGAAAACTTATCTCTTTTAACAACTTTGAATGGTCCCGTGTAAGGACATTGCAGAGAGGAGAGCTGTGTGGGCACTCTGATATAGACATGTGTACATGTATCCAAATTTTTGGGCATGTTGACGGCATACTTCGTATTATTATGTTTAATATGCGTAGGCCGGAAGAAGAGAGGCTCAGAAAGGTTTGTAGAAGTTACGAAAATGTCTCCTGGGAGTGGTACGTCAATTCCGTAAACTTTTTGGAACGGTGTAGTTTCCGTTGCTGGGTCTACTGCCGTACGCATGGCGAGTAGTACTTTTGGAAGGGCGTCGAGCCAATTTTCGTTTTGTGCTTTGAGAGCCTCTTTCAAAGATCTATTTCTGCGTTCTACCATTCCGTTTGTTGACGGTTTGTATGGTAACGTGTGAGTATGTTTTACTCCGAGACGTTCCATAATGGAATTAAATAGATCTGATTCGAATTGTGTGCCTTGGTCACTTGTGATGTATTTAGGTACGCCTTTTGAAGCTACCCAAATATTGATAAAGGCGTTTGTGATCGTGGCTGTTTCGATGTTGTTAAGAGGGACTGCCTCTAGCCAACCCGTTGCTCTATCGACCATCATTAGAATGTAACGTTTCCCTCCTTTAGCTAAAGGTAAGGGTCCGGTAATGTCAACGTGTACATGTGAAAATTTGTTAGCCGTTTCAAATTCGGAGTAAGGGAGCTTCACGGAGCGAGTGATTTTTGCTCGTTGGCAAGTCTCGCACGCTCGGACCCAGTTGGAGACATCTGCACGAAGTCCGTGCCAAAAATATCTTTGTTTAACTTTATACACTGTAGAGTGTATACCTGGGTGTCCCAAATTGTGAATTTGGCTGATTATTTCGTGCCTTATTTCGTTTGGAATATAAGGTCTTGGGTGTCCTAGGTCTAGGTTACACCAAATTTCTCCTTGAGGGAATTCGACTCGTGTGAGTTTCAATTTGTCCTCTGTGTTAGGAGGAGAACGAATTTGTGCATTTGAAATGTGCAGTAGAAGATTGCACTCTATTGCAGCCGTAATTTGCGAAATTTCGGCTATGGGTGGACCCTCGTCAGTTTGGGTTGAAATCGATTTTGTTTGAATTTCAACTGGATCGAAGGGTCTGGAGAGTGCGTCGGCGACGACGTTGTTCTCTCCGGGTATATGTCGAATGTCACTTGTCATTTGAGAGATGTATGTTAGCCATCTCAATCTCATTTTAGAAAAATGTGCATTTTTCTTAAGCATCGTGCCTAGCAGAGGCTTGTGATCTGAACAAATATGAAAAGATCGGCCGTCCAAGTCATTGTGCCAGTGAATGCAAGCTTGGTAAACGGCGAACATCTCTTTGTCGAATGATGCTTTATTCTTCCATTGTTCCGGAATTTCTTTACTGAAAAATCCCAATGGTTGGTAAGATTTCGAGCCGTGTTTGTCTGTAATTTCCTGCTCCAGTGCCGCTCCGATGTGTGTGTCGGATGCGTCGCAGACTATTCTCCACTCTGCTGTAGGGTGTGGATGAGCAATATTATGCAATGTAGCTTTTATCATTGCTTGTTTTAAGCTGTTGAAAGCTTTTTCTCTTTCTGATGTCCATTCGATAGGTGTTTTGTCATTTTTTTTGTTTGACTGAATGGAGTCATACAGAGGTTGTGCCGTGTGAGCGAATTTACTTGAGCAAGCTCGGTAAAAACCACACATACCTAGGAATCTGCGTAGACTTCGTACGTCTATCGGCCTAGGAAATTGTTCTATGGCTTCTATTTTATCTCGTTTAGGAATTATCCCTTCTTTCGAGATAGTGAAACCTAGGAAATCGACGGTAGGTTTTGAAAAAATGCATTTATCAAAACCTACTCGAAGTCCGTGTTCACCTAGCTTGTCGAAAATTTGTTTGAGGTGGTTCATGTGTTCTTTATAATTTTTAGAAGCCACCAGTATGTCATCTAGGTATACAAATGCGAAATCAAATTTTCGCATGATGCTGTCCATGTATCTTTGCCATGTTTGAGCCGCTCCGGCCAAACCCATGCTCATTTTCTTAAACTCATAAAGACCGAAAGGTGTAATAATTGCAGTTTTATGAGCGTCATCTGGGTGCATCGGAATATGGTAATATGCCGATTTTAAATCTATTGTCGAATAGATTTGTGTATCATGTAAATTCGCTTGGAAAGAGCGAATGTGAGGAGGAGGGTAGGCGTCTTTCTTCGTTTTCGCGTTCAGGAAACGGTAGTCGCCGGTGATCCTCCATGACCCGTCTTTTTTTGGCACACAGTGTAACGGGGATGCCCATTCGGAATCTGATGGTGCAATTATGCCTTCGGAGAGCATTTTGTCAAAAGTACTTTTGACTTGAGCCCGTTTTTCGCCCGCCATGGGTCTTGCACGGAAGTGTACTGGTGTTCCTTCCGTGGTTATACGGTGGTAAACCCCGTTGTTTTTCCACTTTCCTTGAAGTTTGCTCATTTTATCATTGTATTTTTCAATGATAGAGCGAATGTTTTCGTCCTCCGTGATTTGCACGTCCTCTGGTTGAGGGCTGTTGTCACGATGAGGGATAGTAGCTGCTATTTGTTCGTCAGTGAATTTTTTGTTCATGACTGCAGCTATTTTTTGATCGGCATAGCTTTTTATTTTATCTTTATAGATGTATTTGTGTTTGACCCGTATTCCGATATCCCAAGACTCGAGGAATGGTATACCTAGGATCGCTAGATCAACTTTCGTGATCATAAAATCGGTGGTCATGTCTCCGAGGCCGATGTTAATTGTCGTGTCAGCACGCCCTAGTGTGTCTATAGGGGCTCCGTTAGCTGCTGTGAGCTTGACGTTGGACTTACGAATTTTTAAGCCCAATTTTTTGGTGACATTGTGGGGCAGAATGTTCACTTCTGCTCCCGTGTCGATGAGAAATTCAGTGCCATTTAGTTTGCACTTGAAAAAAAGCCTTTTATACTCATTAGTCTGCCGGTGTATAGGCTCAGATACACTGGCAGTTATTCGTTTTCCGAACTCTCTACGTCGGAGGTTGGAACGGTACTTTCTTGTACCGATCTCTGAGTATTTTCGTTTGAAAACCAGGTTTTAGGCTGGCTTATAGGCGCTGCCTTTTTGCTAGGTTTGGAGGCAGTGTTTGCCTTCCAAGTGCAGTGCTCTGGGTCTGCACACTTGCGAGTTTCGTTACCGAAACGTGCGTGGTTTCGACAGACATAGGCTGTCGGTTTGTGAGGCTTACTCTCTACTTGCTGGGGTTTGAACTCAGCTTTTTGTGAGAGGGCCTTTTTGAAACCAGTCTTCGTGGGTTTCGGAGTAGATTCTACTCCTCGTATGTTGAGAGAGGGGTTCTCTGTTTTGTACGCGTGTAGCGTATCAGCTAGGTCGAGCCGGGCGGTCGTGGTAGGCTGTGCTGCGACCATACCTCGGGCTTCGATAGGTAGAGTTTCGATCCACTTTTGAGTGATCAGAGCCTCTGAGAAGTACCCAACAGCTTTAGAGTACATTTCGTGGTACTTGGTGCTGGGTTTTTTGGCGAGAGATGCGGGGTCCTCGAGTGCAAGGAGCCTGTCCTGTAAGGACAACCCGTATTCTCGCTGTAGGCGCTGTTTGGCCTCTTCATAAGGTGCGTGGGGTGCCGTGAGGTAAGCTGAGTCGATAGCTTCCCTCATTTCTTCCGGTACCCACTTGTATATAGCTGAGAAGCATTCGTTCTGCGTTCTCAGGTGTTTTCGCACGCAGTATTGATCGAACTCGGCGAGTGCACGATCGATATTCTTCTTTTGGAAGATTGGTCTTTGATAATCTCCCATTTCCTCTAAAAGTGCTCGAAAGCCACTTTGTGTAGAGGGTTGTTGAGTGAGATGTGGGGCGTATAGGCCCGGCGGGGGTCGTACGCCCGCAGTGGTTCCTTGAAATCCACTAGCTTCATAAGAGGGAACGAAATGCTCCGTGTTAAGCCTGTTCAAAGGCGGGGTCACCATTTGTAGTGGATTTAAATATGTTTTACTTGGTGTAGGTAGACCAAGTGAGACATTTATATTCTGATTATGCGGGTTAGTCCCTGAGGTATTCCCGTAAGGAATGTGAGCGAAATCGCCAAGGTCAGCTTGCTTGGCGGGATGAACTGAGGGGTAGTTCGTGTCGCAGCCGCGTGGAGCACTGGGCTCGCATAGTGGGTGCTGGGTTCGATCAGTTTGGTACTGAGCCGTTTTGTAATATTCCGGCCTAAGATTTATATCTGTAGGAGGAATATGTTGAACTTGGTTGAGGTACTGAAAAGTATCCTTTGTTTTTTGTACATTTGGAGTGTATTTGACACTCGGATCGGCCGGGTAGCCTTGTGTAGAATATCGTGGATATTCGGAAATCTTTGTCGAATCATGATGATTGACTTCAGAGCGGGTCTGAAAGGTATCCTCGTACTTTTGTGTGTGTGAGGCTTGATCTAACGTTTCCTTCGTGAATACGTTAGGTGAGAAGGCGATCTCTTCGCGAGGATCGAGCCTTGGGCCGTCGCTGGGAACAGCGGACTGGTCGAGCAGCGGGTAGGTAGCGCTGCGTGGGCTAAGAGGCCCGGCCGCGCCGTGTTCCGCCTCCCCTTGCATGAGGAAATAGGACGGGCGGCGCTCCATCGAAATATCCGAGTTTATTAACTCGTTTTCGATACCTCTACGTATAGAAATAGAGGGTTTGGAAGGTGGACTCGCTTGACAGAGCTTCTTTCCTTTGCTCGGATGTCAGGGTCCTACCTTGTAGTCTTGAAAAAGACTTCCTTGGACGATAAATTAGAGCGGATGAGCTGTGTAATTTATCGGCGTGCCCACAGCGGTCGGTGACGAGCCTAGTGCTACGAAACCCGGGCGACACGTCTCGGAACGTCCCAGCGGGCGTACGATCTAATGAGAATATCAATAGATGTACCGGGTGGCGTCCTGACAGAAGAACTACGTTGGGCAATGAGCAGGATGAATAATCACTGGACTCGTAGATGCCAATGCGAGATCTGTGTGGAGAGAAGGTATGCCTTGTAGAAAGCAGTAGGAAGCCGTTCTTGAGATGAACTCGGGAGCAGAAGGTTCGTCAGCGTAGAGCGTGTAGAAATCTTCGTACTTCTGAGTGTAGTCGTCGAGAGCGGAGAGTGGAATGAATTCGGAGGGCTCCGAGCGGGGTAATTATAGGGAGGTGGCCGCCTCCTGCCGCCTCCTGATTGGTCCGCTTAATTTCGTTAATTCAACTGTGTAATCTCATTGGCTCGCACATTGTTTTCTCAGTATCTGCGAGTATGATAGCTGAGCTGGTCCTCCGGGGTGGTTTCCCCACGTCCGTCGCTGCGACGGGGTCCCCGGGGGTGGCTTACGAGCGTCCGTCGCGGAGCCGACGACCTTGAGTTTAGACGGGGACCTCGGGTGGTTTCCCTGCGTCCGTTGTTCAGACGGGGTCCCCGGGGTGGCTGCTGGACCAGAGGTGGTTGCTTGCCGCCTCCTGGTTGGTTCGCCTATTGTCTCTCGTGTAATCAGTGTTTCTGATTGGCGAGTAGGCTTGTTTGAATTGTCCTTGTTAGTTTTAGAGGACGTTTGATTTTCTGTTTGAGTTTTCTCATTCAAGGCGACTTGGTTCGAGATACTTGTCGCGTCTCTCTCGCCCAGTAAGTGTCTAGGGAGGTCGCCTTGTATGTTATTAGTTAATATTTCACTTTTGAGAGAGAATTTCGTATTTTCTCTCTGGTGAAATATTTTGTTTGACGGAGTTATAACTCGACGTCTTATAAATATTTTTGTGTTGTGTCTACCTCTTTTTGGTAGCCCTGAAAAGGGCTGTTGACAAGAGGGGGTGGTTTTCACCACACCAGTCTCAGAGGCTATAGATTTTACAAGCCGAGCTAAGAATTTTGATACCAAAACACCCCGGAAATTTTTGGAAAAACCTTGGAAAATTCAACATAACAGGATATGGACTCTGCCAGTCTCCCTGAAAGAAGGCAAAAACGATGACAGTCTCAGCGGATATAGATACAATACGACGAGCTGAGAGTTTTCATACCAAAACATCCTGGAAAATCTCGGAAATAACTTGGAAAAATCGCCCTGGAACATTCAGTATTTTGACAGTCTCATTAAAATAAAGCGACCCAAAAAAACCGCCCAAAATTTTGAGTAGCCTTCAAGTAGACCATGCTTTCAGCTGCCACAAATTTCAGAAACAAGAACAACCTTACCAACAGATCGGACCACAGTGATGGTCTGTCGATGAAAAAAGTAAATGACGAAACATTAATTAATTAATTATTTTATATAGATTAACTCAACACATTCCATTTTAACACGAGATATTTCAAACAGGTAGGTACCTAAAAGCAGTAATTGCAGCATGATGTCAGAAAAAAAAACTCTCTGGAAGAAAGAAGAGGATAGGCCTATCGTGATCCTGACTTCAATGCAGAACCTGGAATAACAACAACAACCACGTGATAAACGGAGATAAGCTACTGATAATGGATAACATGTACGCACGGCAAGCACGAGTACGATTACAAACCAGTTAGGTAATCTTGAGATTTATGTTAGATTTCAAAAACTTACTCATCTGTTGGTTCATATTGAGTTTAGTCAGTTTTTTGTGTTTTGCTCGGTGATCGGTTCCCTAACATGATCGTACCTATAGGAACTGAAAACGCAAATACTAAGCTGCAATCGAGTCTGTAGTCCTGACTACCTATTTCATTCCTACGAACATCCTACGTCTGTAACTGCTACATAATGGAGCTACCAGAAGATTTTTGCCTACCGCCTAAAAAATACGAATGTAAGTTATCACATCATAAGTATTATACCTACACCATTAACAGATTTAAAAAATGTTACGGCTACTTTATCAAGTTGGTGTATTTCTTGATTTTTAGAACTAGAACATGTTCCTTGTTTAACCCCACCCCCTAAGTGGTACCTATCAGGTATACCTGATGCTTAAAGTGCGTAATGATAAAACGAAGAGTTACCTCATTTATTTATTTAGTTTATTACGGGCAAGCCCAGTTTACATTACTATGCAATAAGTCATTCAAACAAAAGGGAAATACGGTACAATGAAATGAAAATATCATATTAATTTAAGAAAGGAAATTAAGAGTACAATTTAGAATTTTCATTTACCATAATCAGTAAAGTGCCGAGTATAAATATTATGGAGAGATATTAGTGGTAGTTGAGTCTTTAAATCATAGATGGGGTCTCTTTCAAGATGGGGCTAAACTTCAGTATATTGAGCTGATAACAAACTATTGATTTTTGCTAAGGAATTTACTAGTTGATGCTGTGTATTTTTTTAGATGCGAGCTAGTGAGCATCTAGACCAGCCATACTCAACCTGCGGCCCGCGGGCCGCAAGCGGCCCACCAAGCTTTTCTGTGTGGCCCTCATAAGCTAGGGTCACTTTTTGTCCGATAGAATGAAATTTACCTACCTATACCTGTTTCCTCCTCTATTTAGTCATTTTATAATTCTTCTGTTTTCGGTTCTATTTCACTCCTATTTTAACTTACCGAACTGACTCAATTCATTTTTGACGAAATAAATACCAAAGATTACCCACGTTAAAAGAGGAGACACTGATCTGTCTCACATAGTTAAAAGCCTGTCACAATATCAAAAATCACATTAATTTTGTATTACTATGGTTTTTGTAATATTGATTTTGTAAATATACTTCTTTTTTTAAATGTATTTTACAGTTCTATTGTACCTTGACTAAGGTATTCATATTACAAAGATTTGTAATACCTGCTTTGTGAACTGTGGCCCGCATCAACTACGGAATACACAGATGTGGCCCGTGAGACAAAAAGGTTGAGTAAGGCTGATCTAGACCACCAAAATGTAGGTACACATCATCCCGACCTATATGTTCAACTAATGTATGACAATTAATTGTCTTGTCGATAGTTGGTACCTATCGATGGTTACAATGTTCATAACGCGGCCCAGTATAGTGCAGTTTTACACCTGACTCTGGGTACATACACTACATGTCGCGCTGTGTGCGCCCCTACCGAGCTGAATTATAACTACATTCCCTCTTAGTTTAATCTGCACGAATATGTAAACGAGTAGCACAAAAGTAAGACCCACAACACATATAAACTTATCTGCTTAATTGATAACAAAGGTAAACGGAAAAAAAGGGAGAGCAAACTGAAGCTAACGATAGCCAGCTGACGTTACTTCGAATTCAGCTCGGTAGAGGTGCGCACAGCGGGACATGTTGTGTATCCAGTGTCAAGTCAGTTTTACCCACGATAACTGTATGTTGGCCAGCTGATGTTATGAAGTTTCAGTACCTAATAAGTACCTCTAGTATAAAATTGTGCTTAGGTTCAAGAGGTTTTGATCTTTGCTACAAACACTGAACTCTCTCCAGGCAGGTTGCCTTCACTTGGGGTTACATCCCCCTAACGCTTGGCTCTGCTCTTATGGCTCATTTGAATTTATTTTAAGACTTCATATGATGCAGGCCAGGCATGACATTGTGTAACACTTTTCTTTCAATTTTTAGTCTTAGGTAACTAGAAAATTTGAACATAAATGTCCTCTACATCATTCCCTCGTACGCTAAAGAGATTTCACAGATTACAGTTAGTAGTGGTGATTGTTTTGAGAGAAAGTGAACAGGTAGATACCATTTTGTCATGTAATGATGGTTGTGTGGAAGGACATGTAATTGCGGGGGGACCGCGGCGGCTAATGGCACGCATCTTGTGACAGGGAAATAGCATTGAAATCAGAGCATTAGCCCTCCTTATTATTTACATTCAAAGGTCTGACTAGACTCAACTCACAGAAGGCAAATTGTCATTCCTTCTCTGAATATTTACCAATAAATATTGAACAGCAACTGGAAACACCATTTGTTGTAGGTCATATCCATGTACCAGCTAACTTTAGACTCCGCCCAAACTGGGAGTGAATCTGGGTAACCAATGAAAAAACGATTGAGCGTCAATGAGCATCGATGTACATTATTGAAATCTCAAATCGAGTTTATTCTAACTGAGTTCGCTTATTCTCCCCAAATCGTTCACTTCATTATGTATTCAAACAAAATTATTTTATCTGTTATTTCCCCCATAATTATTTAGGGTCTTCTGCTGTTTCTTCTCTCTACTAAACTCATTATAGGTTTAGGATGGAGGTAACTTTCGAAATGAGGTTCTAACAGTGTTGGAGGTTACCCCCCACCATTCGATTATAGGCTCCACCCATTCGATATAACTGGCTTCAGAGCTCCCTACAGCATAAGCATAACGTACACATGCCCTCTCAATCCTATTATAAGCTCTTTGATTAATTTGATTAAATGGAGGCCTGATAACAACGGAGTGGGAAACGAGAGAGATGATATTCGCTTCAAAAGAGAACAGACTGAGTGGGTATGGTTAGTCTGAAACAAATAAAATTGATCCATTGAATTCATCGACACACAAAGGTCTTGTTATCTGTTCTAACACAGGAAAAAAGAACCATTAGAATATCTATATTCAAAACACCACAATCTCTGCCAATGAATTGTTGGTAAATTTTATTTCTTTATTTATATAACCAGTCACTTTAGAAAAGTTTGTACAATGTTTGCATGTATTACATAATTATATTATAGGACGGTATAGGGAGCATAATTGCATGATTGCATATACTCACCTATATCTCTTGTTCAGCTTCCATGTGTCATAGAAATTCGAAATGTGGCGTCAGTGACATTGTTCATCGTTGGAAGCTCTGAGCTAAGCTTGGTCTTTCGATATTAAGTATTATTAAACCTATAATGTTTGTATAATTAATGTTTCAGATTTGGATCACACTGCAGACGTCCAGTGAGTTCAACTTCACATAATTGCAATATAAGATTCTATTAAGTATTAGATTATTTCGAAAAAGTTGCGCTATTGCAGTACCTACTTCCCTTAAGAAAAGCTGAGTTCGAAGAGCAGCACATTTTGTGCACCTGAATGTTATTTGAATTTGATTTACTTTGGTTGGGATTGAGAAAGCATAAAAGTAATTTCGATTTAGCAAGAGAAATACCTTGAAATTCATTACCAGGAGTTCCAATCCATTTTATTTCTTCCTATATGGAATCCAGTTTGGAATAACTTAATCCTAAAGTGCAACCTAGGAGTGCTTGGTATCTTTAGTGTATAATGAGGTACCGATGGAGATACCACACAAGTAGAATGAAAGGGGCACAACTCAAAAAGGCCTTTTTTGAGAAATCGGCTTTTAAGTTTTTCAATTTCTCACTTTGGCCACAATTTATGAGATAACTCCAATTTAATTTTTGGATCAATATGATATGTTACTCTAATTTTCTAGTAGTTTGACAGTTTTAAATTATGTAAATATTTAAACTAAATATTGACTAAAATTATTTAGTAATTATTTTAAATTATTTAAACTAAATATTGAGCTAAAATCTCAACTTTCTTTACAAAAAAGTAGTTGTGCCTTTTCCATTCTAGTAAAACTCTGAATTCTGGCGGTTGAGCCCTTGTGAAATGCAGTTTTACCCTTTTCACCCCGGAAAACCTTCGAGAAATACCATGTCAGAATCGTAATCCTAATCATAGGATATTTAACATTCATAATACTAATGGCTTTCTTCAGTCAGGGAAATTTCTGGAACAGTCAGAGAAAAGCCATGGAAAATTCAGGGAATTTTTAAATGTTAATTTGGCGGCAGCTGTGTAAGTAGGTGCCTATGATAGAATGAACAGAATTCAAAAGGAAACTCACGAAAAATAAATTTTCAAATCAATTCTCACATTACCTCATTTTGTGACTGGTAGGTCCAGTTGGAACCCGACTTCCCATTTGAGATCTTACAGATTTGACTTGCTAGTAACATCCTGTCCTTAATCCTAGCGCTCTACCCGTAAAACTGCAAGAGCCCTATAATGTAAATGGTAATTTCCTTTCTGTGAGTTGAATAGAGTTTGAAGCTTTTCCGCCATTTTGGGTTTGATGGTGCTGCTACTGCTGGTAATCGAATTGTGTATATATATATATATATATATATGCAGTTGAATTTCATCCTTTACGTAGTTCGCTTTTTATTCGTTTGAGTATTTTTTATTCATATTATTTTAAAACATCTGGTGGGACACTCAACATTATGTTTCAAGCATGCACCTCTTCAATGCTTATGACGTGTTTCCTTGCCTAAATCCTTGTTTGGTATTTCACAGACTTCACGCATGGGGTGACACTCTCCAAGAAGCATTTGAACAGTGTGCTATGGCCATGTTTGGCTACATTACTGAAATTGAGTATGTGGAAGTCAAGGAGAGCCAGACGATTGAGGCTGAAGGCGATGACATGCTCTCTTTATTGTTCCACTTCTTAGATGAGTTCCTCTTTAATTTCTGCGCCGAGCCTTACTTTATTCCAAGGGTAAGATTTATATTAATTTATTCATTAATCTCACCAGTAGGGTTTTGGGATCCTTTATGGCCAGGATTATTTAGAGAGAAATTGATTTTCGAGTGTTGTGCGATATGGTTTTTGAGGATGATGTTGATGTTCCTGTGATGGTAATTTTGCTGGAGACAATTATTATTACTGATCAGGTGGAGATGTGTGACAGTCGAAGTAGGTAGGTGCACAAAATTTAGGGATCACCACAGATAAAAGTTTTCTTTAGCAATGGTTGACAGGAACATTCAACTGATCTGAAAATGACCCTAAACTCTATCTTAGAATTTGTATTTGAAGAAAATCTGTAATTTGTTTGGATGAGAAAGTATTTTACTACTGATCATCCCAAAATTCAAAGGGCGTTTTTGCAATAATGATCCCTTAGTTTGGCATCGGTGCTTCCTTGATAACTCAATGACACTCGATAACCTGCTGCTCCTTAGATTTTTCTAATTTTTCCATAGTAAGGAATCGAGTAAAATGTTTTTGGATTTTTTTAGACATTAGGAATATTATTTTTTTACTAGCCAATAGCTTGTCCAATCAAATGGGAACGGTGTTCGAAAAAGAGCGGCAGTAGAATAATAAAGAGTGGAAGGATACATTGATGACTGCGCTTGAGTGGAGGGAACGACACTCCAAGAAAATCACTGGTGGAACTGGTGTGCGGTTGGTGGATAGTTTTGAACTTGTTGATAGAGTGGAAAAGCCAAGGCTTCGTTGTAGCCAGATCGTCATGCTAGAAGTCCACAATTCATTGATTGATTTGCCTACTCGTTGCCTATTCGTTCATGTTTTATCCCCTTGATAATTCTTACCCTCCAATCTCCTCTAGTATTTTATGTTAAAAGTTGAAGATTTTAAATTTATGTTAAAAGCTGAATAGAAGTGATTTTTGAAGGATGATGCTCAAAAAATGTTTTTTTTCCTTGGGATGTCCTCAAACTTGATTGACAAAGGATAAGAAAATGATCTTTCTAGTTCTGTTTGAATGTTGAAGAATACCTGATAAATAATTTACTTGAAATATTATTTGGATTATCCAACGATTCTACAACACCACTTCGAAATCTATTTTTAGCGAAACATCAATGTACATTGGAAATTTTCATGTGATTCCCAGTTGTGCTCCCGTATCTTTCTACAATAAATTTGAAAGTCCAGAGGAAAAGCAAAGTAGGTACTATCTCATCTCGAAGAGTGAAAATATGATAGAGAAATGTGAATAAGCCTCATTCTCGATTGTCCACCCATGGCAGAGCCTGAATGTGAACTTTTCTATGTACTACTACATATTTCACTCATAAATGCATCGCTTGTGTGGGGTGCATCATCTAGAAGCTTTGTAATTAGGTACTTATATGCACTCGTTTGAAATTTCCCGTTTACCCATCTACTCTTTTTCCCGGTTCATTAGATGCCTCAGTGCTGAAAAGTTCCTTTATCAATGGTGAAAGAGAAAAATA